>CALSCE010000091.1:2928806-2962846 GCA_943593645.1 Bovichtus variegatus | reverse complement strand
ACACACACACACACACACACACACACACACACACACACACACACACAAACACACACACACACACACACACACACACACACAAAACTCAAAGCCATTAATCTTAAAATCATTTATTACGCTGACTATCCCTTTTTTGGTGCTTGGGTTCGATCGACTTGACTGGAACTCATGATGAACACTGTGGAAGGTAAATATTTAATAGTTTAGGTTTGTAATTACTTATTACCAAAGGATCTACATTATAATTATTAGGGTTATTGTTATTATTATCATTATTGTAATAGTAATAACATTATTATGTTCTCAGCCACTATTATTAAATATGACTTTTATCATTATTATTATTAGCAGTATTTTCAGTTTTTAATATTACATATTTATTTTTACTCTCTTTTTGTGCACACATACACAAAGTATCCCCCCCTCACCTTAGGCGGCTGAGGAAAGGGAAGAATATTATTTGACCAGCTATCATTTTAACAACCACGGATACATAACAGCATTTATTTACACTGACTGACCAGCAACGGGAGCTACAGGGGGCTGGATTGTTCATAGCAGGTGCTAATGAATTTTGACGCTACAAACAATAACAAATAGCTCACAAGGCTACAGAAAAAAGAGGCTCAATGATCCCGTGCTAATATGCAAACGTTACATAATTCAAATGCACATGAATAAATGTTGCAGCATAAACTCTCACACGAATAGTACTAAAATCTGCCCTGATGCAGCTAACCTACTGGAAAGTTGTTCTTTAATATCCACTCCAGCTAGGTTTGAGAATGCTAAAAATCTGACTGACAATATCTACTGAAGTGAGGTTTTCATTTCATTTTTAATTCCGATTTCTCCAAAAAAACAAACATATTTTTGTTCTCATCCGTTGCCCTTCCGCATTTAGTTCATTTTTACCCATGCCCCTACCCGTGAGTTCATTTAAATGTAGTTATTCTTAACCATAAACCTGCCTTCACGTGATAGGAAATGTTCTCATAGGGCACACAGCCTTGCGGTGAAGGCAGCTAGGTTGGTGCTGTTTCTATGGTTACCTCCCCTGCTTGCCTGTGCTGCTTCTGTCTCCATCACATACAGCTGTTCTCTCATTGGTTGCACATCAAAAAGGTCGGTCGCAATCGAGTTCAAAGTTGAGATCATTTGAACTTTTGAGCGCAGCGTTCGGTGGCAATTTTGACGCGTGACTCTGCTTCAGTGACCACCAACTCTCTAAAGACAGTAATAACTTCCCTGTAACTGCATGTGTCCATTAGCGCTGATCTTTGAGAATTGGACAGTTTTTTTGCGATGATGCTCATTTGCAAAGAAAAAGGCCAATTTTGTGCCAAATATATGTACATTACCTCATTTAAATATTTGCACATAGAACAGGAACATCAAGATGCTAATTGCTTTGCTGCATTCCACTCTTTGCGGTTGCTTTGAGAATTATACAGTTTCTTTTCGTCCTATTTGGGCAGGTTTAGAAGCCGCAATAGCTGCTCAATCCTTTAGTGAATTCACCCCTGACACTTTTGTTTTGTTTGAATCTACACAGATGTTTTATGCATCTGGCCCCAGGAGCAGCACAGCAGGGTTTCAGGAAGAGTAACAAGTTGCTGGAGATGACTCTCGAACTAAAAAAGAAGGGAAAGTGGGATTAGAGAAAGGGGGAGAGAAACACAGAAACAGGAATAATTTTGATTGAAATTTAGCAGCAGAAAATAAAAGAAAAAAAGAACAGAATTTGGGAAAAAAGAAAAAAGGGGAAAGATGTATTTGCATGTGACAGAAAGCAGAGCATGGTGGTATTATTGTTTTCTCTGTTGAAGTGGGTGAGAGCAGATATGCATGGACATAAGGGCCGTCTCATCCATTAATGTGTGATTCATAGACGAGCAGAAGATACAAGCCGCGGATGGGGACTGTCTTTCTCTTTTTATGAGAACAAGAACATTAAATCCTTCTTATTAAATACAATGCTTGATGTGATCTGACAGGTTGCAAACAAGCCTGGAGACATTCTTTAAGCTTAAAACTAAAATGTGATCATTGTCTATGGGTTTGTTTAGACATTTATCTCAAGACTGCAAATGTCAATCTTATGGTGGCGCTAGAAGACTGGGACAACAAAGACGATCGAGGTGTTGAGATTTTTAACTGGATTACTGAAAATGTTTACCTGCTGGTGGAATAGTCAGGGGAATGTCAAAGCTCTAAGGATTTATCCTCTGGGAACCAGTAATGTACTAAATTTCATGGCAATCCATCCAATTGCATTTGCACCAAATAGACCGACTGTCAGACTCACATTGCCATCCCTTTTTTTTTTTTTTATATATTATATATGATTTATTTGTGGGCTTTCAAAAACATCAAACACAACAAACCACAATACATTACAAAAACGCGTGCATGTGTGAGTAAGTAGGTAAAATAGAAGAAAGCATTCTGTAGAGTGAGGTTGGCAGAGGTGGTAGTGTAGTGACTAAGACTAATCAATGATACAACAACCACAAAAAAAAAAAATTTGATTTAGAATAATAAAAGAATAAGTAATAAAAAAAACAAAAAAAAAACAACAAACAAAACAGAAAAGTCCATCCAATATATAAAACATTATGGAGACAAATGCTGTGAACTACAAGCATTAGAACGTCTCGGCCAGGAGGTAGTGCAGGGGGCCGCCAGGCCAGGGGGGTCAGCATCCAGCTGGAGGGACTTGACATGCTTTGAAAAGGATATCCAAATTGTAGAAACATTTACATTAAAGCTGCGAATGTTTAACTATTTCTAATTTCACAAAGTATAGGGCATCCAACATGCCTTGATAGCAACGTGAGAAAAAATCCACGAGTTCAACGAAAAAGGACGGCAGTGAATGCTCAGTGGGCAGGCCGACTAGCACTGAGGGAGGAAGGGTGTGATGGCTGAGCCAAAAATAAAGAGAGGCCGGGTCCAAAACATGCCGGTGAGATTAGCTGGTCCTCAGACATTCAGCACTATTGAAATAAGTGGCAGGATACATGCGAGATAGTTTACTTTTAGACCAGACTCTGTGAACTTGTGAGACATGTTTCATAACTGACCTAACCAAACCTCAGTCAATAGTGCGTAGATTATCTGAGGCTGAGGGTTGGCATGTGGAGAGAGAGTTGTATATCTTTGAAATGATACCCTTGAGGTAAGGCTTGATATTAAGAAATGGTGTTAGCCCAGGTAGAAGGAGGAATAGTGGGGAAACAAAGTCACGGTAAATTGAACACTAACTGTTAACTGTTCAAAAGAAGCAAATGTTCCATCAATGTAAAGATGCTTTGCATGGACAACTACATGGTTTTTCCAGGTTGCAAAAGCCCCATCAGTAACAGAGGGAGGGAGGAGCGGATTGGGTATTTCCAGGAATCCAAAGTGACGTTTAAATGGAGGCCAGACCTGTAGACCGTTTTTAACTATATTATTGGAGTGTGTTGAGGATGATAATGACATGGGGGGAGCGCAAGAGGGAATCCTCGGTCTGCAGCCACGGTGGGGGTTGATGTCAATACCACAACAGTGCAATAAAGTTTGAATGTTTACAGCCCAGTAGTAAAATAAAAGTAAAGTATTGCTCAACCACCCATTTAATTGTTTTCTTGTCTGGGGATTATTTTGTTCCATATAAATTGAGAAATAAAGCTTTCCAGTTAATGGAAATTTAAAAAAAACAAAAAAAAAACAGGTGTGCATTGAAAAAGATACAGATATTTGGGGGGGCACATCCATTTTCAGTCAATTTATTCTGCCAGCAAGAGAGAGGTTAGACAGTCCAACGATGGAGATGCTGAGTCTGTCGAACAAGCAAAAGGTGGAAAGTGAAGTGTTGGACGGTCATTTTCAAAGGGCATCTGTTTGGACCTGAGAGCCACTGCCAGTGGTTGGATGGCAATGGCAAACAGAGGGGAGAGTGAACAACCCTGCCGAGTTCCACGGTTTGAGGGGGAAACAATCATTGTTTGTGCAGACGCAGGCTAGAGGGGTGGTGTATATAGAAGATTAAGCCATGAAATAAATGTATTGCCAAATCCAAATCTTTTTCAATGTGTAAAAACAAATAGGGCCATTGCACACGGTCAAAGGCCTTCTCAGAGTTCACGGAAATAACACATTCTGGGGTATCAGGAGATGAGTGCGAGCATAAAATGTCGAATAGCTGTCTGACAAGAGTGTCTATCCTGAACAAAACCTGTTTGGTCCGTGGAAATAATGGCATGTAACATCTTGCTAGCATCTTAACTAATAACTTCTACGTCATTTGACATTGGTAGGTGGTCCGCATAGTCAACAATGACTTATAAAACTATTGCAAATAGTTTGTGCTGTAAACAAAGAGGTTTGAAAGGTAAATAATAGTGCGATGATGGGAGCAGGCAGAGTACACAACTATTCCGCTCAAAGTGATCCTACGATGCCTTAGAATTATACTAAAAGCTGAAACAACTGGATATCTTTATGGCCACTTGGGAGCAGCAGAAACAAGTGTAAAAATTTACAATGTTTCGAGTTGATATTGCGAACTTGTTTGCAAACAGCTGCTTATTCACACATCTGACAGACACAGAAACATTATCATTCATGTGGAATTGTGTTTGCTTCAACCTTTTAGCTGCTGAATGCTCCCCTGTGTTGACCAACTAGTCTCTAACTGTGTTTGTCTGCTGATTGCTCCTGTGCAGTTATTGTGCATTGGCTTCATTGGAGCTTCTTTTAGAGGTGCAAAAATAGTAAAAGTTGTGGTTCAAGAAAGTTAAACAATGAGCTGAAAATCAGTATATAAAGCTGAAGCAAAGGGGAGCTGCAAATTCAGGTGATAATTCTCTGTAGTACATCACTTTCACATACATTGTTTTTCATAAAAACACTGATTATAGTACAGTAGTTGATTAAATGTACTTCCAATACTGCAGTATAGTGACTCCTAAGAATAATATAAATAAAAATAAATAAATTAAAAAAATCACACCAAACAAACGTGTGTATACATGCATTAACTTACACACATATACATGCTGGTGGGCATCAACACAAACACACGCTGGCTTGGCTCTGTAGTCGAGGGCGGAGCAGAGGGAGGGGCTGCAGGGTGTTGATGGCAGACGGGTCGATCAGCGCACCTCAGAATCCCCATCTCCCGTCTCGCGTGTGTCTCTCAGGCCACGAGCTGCCCTGAGAAGCCCCGCGAGGTTTGGCTAAGAGCTGTCCATCAGTCAGCACCGGCATCTGAGACATCCATCCCTACCAGCTGCCGGCAGCAAAGTGCTCTGAAGAGAGGCATAGTCGGCCCAAGGTCAAAACATATATATGTGAACATACGACGTGTCAGCGTCAAACGTGTCAATGCGAAGGGCAACAGTGCGGCATAAAGGTTTATACTTTTATACACTTCGTGGAGCCGGGAAAGCATGACAAATCTCTTAGGTTTAGGCCTACCGAAGATCAACACTGGCATCAGAGCCGAGGGAAACACTGGGGTGAGCTTGTATTCGTCATATCATACTAAAGGCCACAGGACACACTGCATTTGTTTCCAAATTAAACTGCGCAACGGAGACAGACACTTTCGGTCTGTTGATTTTTCTATGAACATAAAGATTGATCTACTTGTTGTTCGTGTATTGTTAGGAACTTGGCTACTGCTAACAGCCTGGCTAACATTACTGTCCAAAGCAAGAAACCATTTGTAAGAATCCCAAAGAACTAGAAATCCTAATCTCAGTGGTGTGATAAAAGCAGAGTAAAATACCCTGTATATTAATAAGTAGGCAGGTTTTGTTACTTAATGATCTAGCTTAGTAGAAAGAAAGCTTTTTTTTAAATCACTCTTCCTATTCGCCTTCTTTGCCTCTCCGCTACCTCGGGATTGCTGCTATAAGCTATTTGTTTAGTAGCCTCTTAGCAAAATGCTCTGTGGTAGGCAAGTGTATATGTTCAAAGTTATGCACAAAAGTTGTTGGCAATGAAAATAAGTCCCAGGCTCCTCCAACAATGCAACATACAGTATACAGCCATAATAAATAAAGTAATAAAATAGTGCAAGAGATATATTAGTGCAAGTTAATTGCAGGAATAAGTCAAATATATACTATATGTCATATGTCTAGGGCTTTTATTGTGAAAGGGAGATCGCAACCAGGAGGCAGCCAGAATTTCATAGTGAAAGGGAGGCTTATAGGGAACCGATCTAAACACTGATGGTGATGACAAACGGCACAGAGAGCACATGGTTTGGAGGATTTCTTTTTTTTTGCGCAGATGATTAGCAATTAAAACAAAATAATTATGTCATTACGACTAACTTCATCATATCTGGATCTGACAGGATAAATTGTGTCAGACAAAGTTTAATTATCCTATCCTTTTTTATGACAAAGTTTCGACTTCTGTACACAAACTGAATTCTTAAAAACATCTATTATAACTTATTATTTGCATCTGAATCATTTCTACAGAATGACAAAGAAGCAGCTAGCAAACAGATTTACTGTAGCAAAAGCAGCACAAATAAAGATGATAAATCATGTAATGCAGATATTTTAAATGCTATTTTAAAGTTCACTTATTGACAGGTTAAATCTTACAAGACGACATTTGTGGGTTTAGGGTGACATGCCGTCATTTTTTTTCTTAGCGAACAACAGTCGGGTGTCTTGTCGCCAGTGAAGTTGTCAGGTTTGGACCACAATTTTTTTTTTAAAGCCTTTATTTATTACCATTTCAACAAAATTGGTACCAATAAAAATGTCGAATGCTTGAATAGCTGAATTAGCTATTAGCAGTTTCTGTCTGCAGGCATAGATGAACATACAACTATCACTGGATTACTTTCATACTGAAGAAAACTTGTGGACAAGATATTAGCCTATGGCTGCCAATGCGGCCATCAGAGTGAATCAGAATTACACCGGAGTTAATTGTCCGTCCATGCCAATATTAAACTGCAGCATAGTAGTGGTGTGTTTTTTTAAGAAATTCCAGAACTTCTGTGTAGGATATTCCGGTGTTTCTTCTCTAAACCCTCCTTTGGAGAAGCCTCCTCGCTCTTGGATCTTTTGCTCCTCTGAACAGAAATAAGACCACGGGAACATCCTTAATGATGATCACACTCCATCGAGCAGTGCTGTGGGGCATTGACACTGTGCAAATGTGGAACCTTAATTTATCCCGCTGTATTGTGACAGTGCTAATTAGGCCGTTATGTTTTTCTTTCTATCTGAGCCTTGTCCATTGTCGTGGAGCTTTCATGGCTATATACAGCTGTTTCAGAGGGTGTTTGAGTCTGGGGAGGGGAGTTAAGTGAACATAGGTGTAAATTAGTCATAGACCCTGCAGCTAGTGTCTGGCCCTGCTACCACAGCTCTTCACACACTCTTATTGGCCTTGACAAGTCCTGTTGGCATGACGACTGCCATTAAGGTGTTGGCAATTGTAAGATGAAACAACCTGGAAGAAGTCTTCATTACACTATGTAAAGATCAAATTATGATCATAGACTAATGGAGTCTCTCAGTGGTTCCTTATTGAAGATCAAAGCTGATAAGTGTGTCGTTTTTTTAAGAGACTGTGATCTAAAATGAACCAGATCAGTCATATGACCTGACCAGTGACTGCTGAACAGATGTTTTAGAGATTTTCATCATGAGAGAAAGATTTTGTCAAACTGGAGAACTAAATGAGACTTCTGTTGGCTAAGCCTCCCTCAGCAGAATACATTTATTTAACATATGCAATATAGATCTTTTTCTTTTACAGCATTGCTTCAACAATTTCATTTATGCATTGTCAGACTGTATCTCATATGTGAAAAAGATATATTCTTAAAAAAAGGAAAAACATTTTCAGCATTCAGTCTATTTACTTGGGTATAGGTCCTCATTGTTCAGTTAACCAAAATAAAATTATAACAATATCTGCTACTCTTCTAGGTTGTTACCTCAAAATAAAACATAGCATCCGGCTACTATTTGTATTTGGCCATTCAGTGCATGAGTTTACAGTTTTCAACTTAACTTTTTTCAAAGTGCTTCAACGTTCTGCAATGTATCTACCAGAACAGTTTAACAATCTTCCACAGTAGAAACATAATATTAAATTAACCTAAATGTTTGTAAAGCCAAAAATAAAACTCTGATTGAAGTGACCTAAACAACATCGCCCATCCTAGCCATCTTACAATGAACACTCTGATACTAAAGAACATGTTTTTTTGCAGCACTTAGGTAATTAACTTAAGATTACTTCTACACCCACCTGCGAACAGGACAAACAAATGAGGGAAACTTCACTTCTGTTCGTTTAGCCTCACACAGCCAAATGAAGAAAAACAACGACATCTCGCCGTAGAGGCCGTAAAACGTACGCCATCCTGTCAAGACTGTTCTCCAGTAAAGTAAAGCACCACACTGCCCCCTGTTGCCTACGATGCCTATGATGTACACACTGTGGGAACATGTTGATTACGCATGAAAACAAAATACTGTAACACAAGTGAACAAAAATTGGTGGGTGTCACTCAAACGTGTCTTAACATCCAGTTTAACAACATAGGATTGTTAAGAAAGGCTTATGTTGACATAATTGTCAAACTCAATCAATTCAGTGAGTCCTTGGTCTCCATAGGGCAGCATCTACACTCATTTATCCAGTGTGTGTAGGTCTTGAACATGTTAAGCCTAGCTTAGCATTGAGACTATAAGCTAGTGGAACTGTCAGGAAAAAAATACGCCTTCCAACAACTCCAAAAAGTTATACTACAAAGCTACACTTAATTACATCTTATTTACAAATATGTTGATATCTGTGTGATATATCTGATTTTGTCAGCTTTGGCAGCAAACTTTATGACACCTTTGGCAGCTACCGTGCAGTAAAACCTGGAGGCACAGTGTGAAGATATGCCGCGTCTTGCTATGGCGATGGACGTAGATGCAGCTCTTTTGCTTCATTTTTGTTGTCTTTTCGTCTTTATTACTGGAGCACGTATGGCCGATGACAGAGATACGCTCGTCATCATCAGAGAAGTGACCGTGGAGGTTGGATAAAGCGCGGTGGACCTTGAGAAGATCACTGCCAACGTCAAGTGTTGACGACCAAGCCAGACCAGCTGGACTAAACACCAACGAGGGCAGAGTGACTGCCCCAGGAGGAAGGGAGGAGATCCGGGATGGGAGCTAAGCTACCCCAGCAAGGACTGAAGCTATTCTACTACCCAGCCTGCTCCTGGTTTCCCAGCCTACATCTCTACAGAGACCTGGCTCTATCATAACATCCCGGATCAGGCTGTTGCCCTTGATGAGCAGACCGCAGGACCGAGCGCAGGACTCCGTTGAGACAAGAGAAGGAGGACTCTGTGTTTACATCAAGGATGCTCGGTGCTCAAATGTCAAAGTTGATGGACAATGACTGTGCCTCCAGGACAATGTCCCTGATGTCGAAATGTTATTGTTAAGAAGCCGGCTATATTCTCTGCCCAGAGAATTGTATCTGTTGTCGCTGTTTCAAGTTTAAAAAATGCACTACAGGAATGAACTACTGTGTTTGCTTTTTTGGTTTGTTATGTCATTGTTGTGCAACCCTGTGTTGCAGAAAGACAATAAATGATTCTTGTCTTGTATGGACAAGTAGCATATTGTAATTGTTTTGCAAATCGGAAGTCTACACTTTTTATCCGCAAGACAAGACCACCAAGTCAAATACAAGTCATACATTTTGTGTTTTTTGTCCCAAACAAGTCATAATGCTCCATTTGACGGAATGAATGCAATTTTATATCTAAAAGACAAATACATTTTCCAAGTACAAATCCTGTATCCTTGCGTTGATTGTTCATTAATCTCTGGTTACATGCTAAATATGTGTCAAATAAAGTGTTTTTGAGTATCAAAATCCCTCAATTCTGTCTTCCATTAAAATATCTATGACTCATCTGGATCATGAGAGCAGTTACATAAATGTATCCAATCCAATGTGATTTTGAGGTGACTGGCTAACCCCGCCCATCATAAAAAACAGCACTTGCCTGTTAGCCAGTGTGGGTAGCGAGCAAAGCAATATCATAGTAGCAGGTGTGTGATTGGATATCAACAGGCAAAACGCTGTTTACATTCCCAAAGAATATGGTTAAATTCTAATTTAATCATTTAACTTTCATCCTCCTTGTCCTGATCAAACAACACAGGCGAGGGAGGTCTTTGAGAATACAAACTACTGAAGAATACAACAAATGTTGATATTTGGACTTGCAGGACTATATCATGTTTGAAGTGTGATATATACGAGTTTAGAATAATGGCACCATAGGATTTTTCTATCTGTGGCAGCAGCAAACATCACAGTCCGTCTCTGAATTCTGAGCATGAACACTGTGGAAGACTGTGCAGTGAAAAGTGAGCATGCTGTAACTTAAAAACAAAAAGGAACAAAGCACCTGCCAGAGGTCGTTATGGTGTCTCTTAGCAGCTACCATGAGAAGATGATAGGGATATGTATATTTAAATAAGAGTACAAAGAGAGGAGGGCATGAGGAAAACCCTGGTGATGTGTATGCACACACGGACCATGAGGCTTTAAGCTCTGCAAAGGACAGCAAGGAGCCTCAGGGTCTCTCTGTGGGCAAAGTTACATTTATTGATTGAGATGAGAGAGCAAAAGGAGAGGATTCAGGGCAGAGAAAGGAGAAAAAGAGAGACAGAGTGCAATGGGGGAATGATCACACACTCATTCATTGCGTGACTCGAGTATCAAGGAAAGAAACTGAGTGTTCCAGTTTTACAGCTGCAGTGATTCTGTGCTTCACAAGAAAAAAACGGAACCCTGCTACATTATCCTGCCACAGTCGTTGTACTAAAATGATTAGAAAAGCACAAATAGGTTGTCACGCATGCGTTTTATTTCATTTGTACAGACTGCAAGTGTACAGACTCTTGCTGCAGCACCCGGAATGCAAGTCTTTACTTCCATGACTCCATTAATGGACAATGATCCCACTCTTCCGTGGACCGGCTCAATCATCCCGGGAGCTCCAGAGCCTGAGGCTGTTTCGTCCCAGCCCTGAAGATCCATGGCTTCTCATGGGAGCAAAGCCCAAAGTAACGGCCTCTTCTAACCCCCGACTCTCAGTGGACCAAGCGCCAGTCGACTTTTCCCGCTGAACACCACCTCTGCTGGGCCGGACAGCATCAAGGCTTCTCCGGAGGGTGCTGATCTTTCCCCAGATGGGGCAACCTTCATAAATGATGTGATGTCTGAGCATAGCATTGACTTTTTGTGTCTGACTGAAACTTGGCAACTACCTAATGACTACCTAACACTGAACCAAGCTGATATTACCCCAGTAAAAAAAAAAAAAAAAAACCTGGACCTGACCTGGAGGATTTTAAGAACTACAGTCCAATCTCCGATATCCCATTTCCTGCCAATCTCCTTGAGAAAACTGTAGCCAGTCAGATCCAGGTTCATATGCCTAACAACAATTTATGGGAAGAGTTTCAATCTGGGTTCAGAGCAAAACACAGCACAAAGAATGTCCCTACCAGGCTTAACAATGGCCAGCCTGTTGCAGCTAACTCTTGATATCTGACCATACTTATCCCCTTCGATATCACTGCTGCTATTTTATACAGTCTGTCATAATCGTCTGTTGAACTGGTTAGAAAACATTACTTGGTACCTCTGGCACTCTATTATCATGGTTCAAGTCTTGCCTAACAGCTAGATAACAGTTTGTTTCCATTAGCAGCTTTCGGTCTCCCATATCCCCCTGTCCCATGGTGTCGCCAGTCTCAGTTCTTGGACCATTAGTATTCATTGTTTACATTCTCCCTCTTTGACATATAATTCGTCAACATGGCCTCAATTTCGATTGCTAATCTGACGACACTCAACTCTATATACTTACCAAGCACTCGGACACTCTACCTCCATCCAACCTGACAGACTGCTTAAATGATATTAATGCTCAAATAACTCTGAACTTAATCAGGATAAATCTGAGACTATCCTCACTGCCTCCCCAGCCACACTTTGCAAAGTCTCCAAACTAAATCTAACCATCACTGGTTTCACTACATCCTTCATGTTGTTGAGGTATAAAAAAAAAATAGTGTAACTTTAGACTTTGCGCTCTGCTTTGACACACATAAAAGAAATATCACCAAAACAGCCTTTTCCACCTGAAGTACATCTACGGACTCAGTCCCTCTCTCACTCTTTTGCAGAGACTCTGATTCACCCTTTATTACATCCCTGATTATATTATTGCAATGCCCTTCTCCTTGGGGTACCCACTCAGGATTAAAGAGACTACAGTATGTCCAAAATTCAGCTGCAAGAGTTCTCTGCCACACATGAGAGCACATCCTGGGAGCACATAACCCTTACCCTTCAGTTAAATACTGCATTTGTACTTCTCCTTGTTCATAAATAACTCTCCATGGCTTGGAACCTTCCTACCTATCCAATCTTCTCCATCCCTACACTCGCTCACTACGTCCCTCTGATGCCCATCTACTCTGTCCTCCCACCTCTAGGCTCCGCACTATGGGTGACAGGAAATGTGCTTCAAAAATGTGTTTATTATACGTTTTTCTCTTATCTGTATATTTCATTACTGTTCTTTGTTATTTATTTCAGCATTCCACAGGTGATCCAAACACACACATGTTGGTGTCTGTTCGCCACAGTTAACCAAACTGTTATCAAGACATACAGAGCTTTAAAAAGGTGTGTAGATGACCATAAAATTAAGGACGAGTTCAAAGATGGGCGTGGGCCGAGCAAGGGCACCAGAAGTAAGGGGTAGGAAGTGTGGAAGAGGACATTGGCCCTCCACTTTACGCCCCTTGCCTGATTTGGCATCGCGGCTGGTGTGATCCCATCGCAAGAAGGTCTGTGAAAATGACTGTTTGTGGCGAAATGCATCTTACGAATTCAATATTGAGATACGTTTCTACGTCAAGGGAGAGAATGTTATTATCTGAAGGTAGGGCTCTTGCTTTTTCATAAAGTGAATCATAATGTTTTGACCCCCCTCTCCACCCCTATAACTTTCATACAGTCCTTAACCACATTCTGAGAAAAGCTACCAGCTCTGTACTGTCACTGGAAATTCATGTACTTTCGACGACAAATACAGGTGTTCTCCACTACCTGAGACACTCAGCTGTTTTCTCTGTTCGCTGTCAATGGGTTGACACATGGCTGAGGAGGTGTGTGCTGGAAAAAAAAATCCCCCCCTGAGACTGGATGCTTTTCACTGGTATTTTAGTTGAAAACTGCAGAGAGCACTGCAGAGACAGGTGTGGAATTTCAATGAAGCAAAGAAAGACAGACACCAGAAAGATGAATTCATACAGGGCTGCGCACAGATGGTGAATGTTCAGAATTATATTTTGGTCACTAGTCTGATAGGTTTAAACATTCAAAATACATTCAATCATTGACCAGATAACAGAATGGCACCATGTTAATAAATAACAAGATTTCAGTAAAAGTACCAAATATATTCTCCTGGTATCATGAAGGCAAAGCAGAGCTTGTATTGATAGCTAAAAGACAATATTCTCACTAGCACTGTATGAACAATATAATATATATAATATCTCCACCTCTCATTTGAATTTTCATTTCAAACCCAGACTGTAATGGACGGATATTGAATTGTTCACAGTCAAAAAACCTCATCAAATGCAGCATTAGTGTATTTATCATTGGAGTTTGGTGCTACCCCTGCATAATGTTTCTTCCAGTCACGGCAGTCAAGCTACTATTTTGAATTATTGATTTAGATGAATCAGCCAGCCAGAGCGTTGTGGATTTGTTTTCTATGTGACTTAATTGTCTAAGATACGTTAGCCCACTACAGAACAACTAGAGCACAAACAGATTTCTGTCTTTTGCAGCCATTGCTCAGTTAGATATCCATTGTCTTTCCTATCAGAATAAATACGTTTCATTCCTACGCTATTTACCTTTCAGGAGTAAATGTAGCCAATGAACCAGCAACACACAGCAGTCCTCCCGGCTTGTTTGTAGCACTAAATGTCTTGAAGATGTCTAATGGTCTGCACTCTGTTATGTTCATATATTTATTCTGCACAACTAGCCGTAATCTTTTTTTTTTTGCAAGCAAATTGTTGTCCTATCTTGGAGATTCTCTAGCTCGGTATTATTGTGTGTAATATTGAATGTTACTGAGGCAGCTCCAACTGCTTTGTTAAGGCCGGTGAAAGTAATTGGTGCAAAGCAAGGAAATAAGAAACGTTTTCATTCAAGTTTTAAGAGAGGGAAAACATTTTTTTTAAACATCAAGCATGACTGTTTTTCTTGCTTTCTGACCACAGTTCCCATTGTGTGTGTGTGTCATCGTGGCAAAATGTGCTCCCGGAGACGCCGACTGTAGGATCACCAAAGTGATTAGAACTCGTCCCCTGAAGATTTAACCAATAAGGCCTTTTTGAGAGATCCCACTGACGTCCCATTCACTTTCTATTGCTCATTTTAAAAGGCTCTAATAATCAGCATTGATAAAAATAACAAAAAAATAATATTCAATGCTTTTGCCAAAGTTTTATCTTTGTTACTGAAATGGCATTTAGAAAACAGTCAACCACTGATGCAAGACAAGAATAAAAATCAGTAAACATATAGTTTTGGGATCTAATCATAATTGGACCCCAGCTTTTACTAATAGTTCAAATATACTGTAAATTATTCATCAAACAATCAGAGGCGGAAAACGCTGATGACCTGGAATCCGGTTTTAATTAAAAGGCAGACATATGCATCATCCTTGAATTGCTCTACCCTTGACATTTTCCTGTGCTGCCAGTCCCTGCTGTTAATTCAGAGGGTGCATCTTAGCACAGTGGGGGTTCTGACACTGAGCAGATATGACATGTCAGAGCTCCATCATCCACTGACTCCAAAAGATAACATGATTGATATTAGCTGTACAGTGACACAAAGGTTAGAGTTCGGGGAGCTATGGAGGTTAATGAGGATGAGTAAAAAAGAAAAAAAATGTGGACTTGCAGCTATGGCTCAGGAGATAGAGTGGTGGTGCACCTATCGGAAGGTTGGGATTCAATCCCCAGCCACTGCCTGTCAAAGTGTCCTTGGGCAAGATACTGAACCCCAAATTGGCATAGCTAACGGTTTGTGTGTGAATGTGTATCTCTCCTGATGAGCAGGTGGCACCTTGTATGGAAGCCTCTGCATGGAATACATAGTGTTGAGAGGCTCTTTTAGGAATTCCTTTGACCTAGATGTTGCACCATTACATTTTTATTTGAGAAATTGCTGCACACTGTCTATTATACAGAGTTGGTCTCTTGGCTCCGTCTTGCTCGTGTTGTAGTGTTTGCCACGTGTATACCTTGTCTCATGGAAATTGGCACAAAGTGGATGAGATTGTTCTCCACAGTGAGATTTTATTAAAACCAGTAAACCATTTTGGCAACATTATTTACAAAATTGTAGACTGTTTTAACTTTAACTACATTCTAAGTATTTTGATTGCATTGAAACAATATATGGAGTATTGATGTACTAGAACTCTTTTATGTCCACTGTTTTATTACTTTCTTTGATTTTTTTTCATCATTCTCTGCTGGGTATTAATCTGTTCTGCTGCTCCTTGTTTGTCTTTGGACTTGTAACTGATTCCTTCCATTTGGATTGATTGGAATTTGAGAGTTCAATGAAAAGTAATAAAACTTATAATAATGGCACCTGACTGGCCAATTTGCTCTAACAACTGTTCACAAAAAGAGTAGTGACTAGGAACCCACATGAATTACCAGCCGGGACAGCGATAGGTATTGTTTTCATCTGTGTGTGTGCGTGCGGGTGTATCGGTGATCTTATGTCTATGGCCCAGGACAGAGCGACAGGGGGGATAAAAGGAAAGAACAAACCAGGCACCAGACCAGATCGATGGCACGAGGGAACAACAGGATTCTCAGCGGTCACCACAGTATGACCGACCACACCAGGAAACATAGAAGAACATAGAACCGCCCAGGAACAGACAGGTACATATACACACAGACTGCTAATCACATGAACAGGACACAGCTGCAGGAGGCAAAGACACGAGGGCAGCAGGAGGATCAGACACAGGTGGATCTAATCAGGGCGGGGCAAACAAATCACAGAAGGCGGGAAAACACACAAAGACAGGAAGTAAAACTAGACGTGACACAAGGGAGTGTACGTTAACAAAATAAAAGAGGAAACAGGAAAAACAGAAAGCCAGGATCAGGACACCGCGGTGCATGAAGACAGCTTTTCTGGGGCTGTTGGAGAACCTGGCTGATGCAACACAAACTGTTGAATTGCACTTCTTCTTTTGCATCTCATAGTTGTCATTTTGCATCTGTTTTTAGTTTTTTTTCCATCTCGTTTTTGTCGTTTAAGGTCTCATTTAGTGTTTCTGGTCGTTTTGCAACAATGTGTTTGTGTTAGTTTTGCGTTTTTGAGCTTGTACCTGCTGGGCCTGTTTAGTAATCTATCCATGATAATACCACCGCCTGACTCTGGGAGGAGGGGCCAACTGACACTGCTACTGTGACTTCTGGTATAGAGGAGCTGGTAGTTACATACATTATCATCAAATTACTGTTTTCACCCATGTTGCCTTCGCGACCCGACTGTGAAGGAGGTGGCTGAGAGCTGCTGAGAAACACAGACCAAACGCCTTTTTTAATGATTGAAGAGGTGCCTTGCTGTGTGGGACAAAACAGTAAATGAGCACTTTTGCTTTTCTGAAAGGCTGAATTTCAAAGGGTACAAACACATAAGAATGTTGTGGCTTGCAACTTGTTATTATCCAATTGAACACGTCCCTTTCAAGCTCAATAGTAGATGTCAGCAAGCCATCATGGTATCAATAGATGTCACCAAGCTAACAGAGTGTGATAAATCTGTATAGAGGAAATGTTCATAGCACATTATGTACAATAAAAGTTACAAGTTACTGTATTTCAGTGTGCACAAAAGGACTGCGTTGAATAGAAATAGCCTTTAGCACCTTAATGTATGTTCTTCTCACACTTTTGAATTTCACAGCTTGCATCTTCCACACAGCAAACTGTCAGTCCTTTTAACAAAGCCAGGCTTTCTAAGAAACACATGTTTGCTGCCAAGTAGCTACCGTCCAGTAAATAAAACATGGATGTTACTGAAGGGCCTCTTGCCTCATGCGGCATGCAGTCCACTGCAGCTAAATGTGAAGGCAGCCGTAATGAGAGTGGAATGCACAGCACTGCAGCTTTCTGGCCAGATTTATAGATTTTTCTTAAGAAATTAGTATGTATATCCTCTGTATCTGTTTCTAATTATGTACTTATTATGTACGTTTCGGACCAAAATTGAAGTTACTACTTGTTATTACAAAATTATAATTATTTATTTATAACATTATTTATTATTATTTAAAATATTGTATTATTTGCATTGACAGTGGCCCATGTTCTCCACCATCAGTGTGTCCACTACTGAAAAAAACGAGCCATGAGGATAGTTAACAATGTATGATATGGCAAACACAACAAACACACTGTTTTTTTAAAGTCACATGCTTTGAATTTCTTTGATTAGGTCAAATTTAAGATTACACAGGTAATGCATAAAGCAAAAAACTATGTACTTCTGGGACGTTTACCGCTATTCGGAGTGTGTAATGCCGGCTTCTCTCCTGGTTAAACTGCACTCTACAGTGGGGCTATGCTCAGCAATTCTGCCACCAACCTCGGGCATTCAGCCGCATAATTCAGACCTCTCTGAGGGCATGTGGCCGGGGTGCGTCCCACATTACATTCAGAACCGGAACCTTCGATCAGGCCAGTGTTGGGGGCACGTGGTCGAGCTCCCCTTGCCAATTCAACCTGTTGGAGTTAACAGCCGTGCAGAAAGTGTTGCACCACTTCATGTTTTCAAGCATGTCATCGTGAGGTCGGACGCAGCATCTGTCCATGATTGTTATAGCTCCGGAGAGTCCGGCTGCCAGATGGTTTTCCGGACCTGGTTCAACTAGCCCCTCCTCATGCTGACGTGGAGGAGGGACGCCTTCACACCTTGTGTCCCGTGTGCACTCTTTGTAGGACGCACTGCAGGTTTCAGGCAGTCAGACTGGTTGTTTTTTTTTCTCAGGGAGCTCCTCTGTCTATGTCTATCTCTTTAGGAGCGACAACCGAGGCAAACTATCTGTTGATGAAGGCAATGAATTGGATTAAAACCCTCGGAGGAATCTATTAAGTGGACCTTGAGTTCAACATTTCTTTGTTAAACTACGCTTTCCAAGGTAAAAAATAAGGACATTCATAATTGAAACACATGGTAATACTATCCACATCATAAATTAATCATACTGTCCTTGGCCAATTATCTTTTTTTCCCAGTGCATTTCATCAACACCTTTTGAGATATCCTGCAACAAGTGAACAGACAAACATACAGCCATAATTGTTTTTGAAAAGTGGTAACCTTGAGTGTCTGAATTTCGAGTCATGACATCAAATTTGAAATGTTTTACTTGCAAACTTCACCACAGTCACCGAGTGGATGCAGCTCGGCTCCGACTGCAAACAATCCCATCTGTGAGCAAATAAGAGAACCTGTCTCCCACAATTTGTCTGCAGTTGGTTCTACAGCAACAACAAAACCTCTACAACAAACATCCAAATGCGACATCTTCATGCAACATCCTCGAAACAAATAGCCTAAACGACGTTTCAGGAAGTGATGCCGCATCAAGTCTTTTAGCTAAAAGCATCCACTGCTAAATGCAACCAGTCTGACAAGGACCATGAACTGACAGGCTGCACAATAGGATAGATATGGTGTGTTGGAAGAAAATACTTGTTGTGCTGAAGAGCAGTTCCTCTGTCAGTCTGATGAAGACTGTGTGTGTTTACATATTCAGACTCACGCTGAGAGCCAACCTGCTACTCAGATGTCTCTCTGTCTCCGTCTTCAGTCCCTGCTGCTGTCACTCTTCCATCTCTCCACCATTGTCAATTTAGTTTTTTTGCCTTGTTCATCTTCCCGCTCCTGTCCCTTCTCCTTCACTCGCTTCCTCTCTCGCCTTCGCCCTTCATTGCTCTTCCTCTCTTGCTCTATCTATGTGTTCTCCATCAGAGTGATACAGCCGCTCAGCGCTTCGGCCCCACTCATCACTGTGACAGCCAGAACCGCCTGACAAGAGAAAACAAATTCCACAGCAACAGCCGGATATTAATGGACTGAATTGTATTTTTCTTTTCGTGCCTTTTTCTTTTTCATTCTTGGTTGGTGCTCTTAAGCAAGCATCCACACAGACACACACACGCATGCACGCACACACACACACACACTGTGCAATCAAGAAAATCAGTTTTAGCACACACAAAATCCTGATTAATAATTAGATAACAAGTACAAGTACTAAAGAACTAAGAGTGAAGGGATGAATAGTAAATATAAGTTACTTGAGAACAATTGTCCAACAATTAGATATGCTAAATACAGTCCAATTAAAGTGACTGGAAATTACACATTTTGACCAAATAATACCAACAAGGTCAAAGGCTCTCAACCCCACCACACAGTTTTCATCAGCAAACAGAGTAGCTCAGTCTTGGCGATGGATCTCTGGATGTCCTAGCTCAACAGTTTGAGTTATAGTTATAATAGTTTTTTTATCTATAGCACTTTTAGGACTTCTTGTTCACGTTAGCTTTTAAGCTAGGCATTAAAGTTTATTCTTTACAGTTGAAAGCTCTGGAGAAAAAAAACTAGAGAGTGCACCTTGGAGTTGGGATTATTTTGTCAAAGTACTATTTTTTGAGGTCGAGAAAGAACTGGCACTGGCAGGGTTGGTGAGTTGGAAAAAGAGTTCTATAAGAATGAAGTTGAGGAAAAGTGATGATCGGCAGAGACCATCAAATGCCCTGATCTTGCCTTCAGCAGGTTCAGCAGCTCACAGTCACAAGACGACAGGAACCACAAACAGTCCCATGTACACTAGTCACAGTGGAGAAGAGAAAAAGGGGTTTCCATCTTGTTCAGAGTAAGCCCATGCAAAAAACCGCCAGGCCCAGACAAGCTCCAAGGCAGAGTTCTTAAAGAGTGTGCCACTCATCTGGCCCGGGGGATGTCATGACCCAACTCATGTGGCTCAGTGGCTCCTGGACTAACTTTGTTCCCCACACATGGAAAGAGCATTATATGTGTACGATAAAACTCAAAGGCTAAGGTTCCACATTACTGCAGGCCAGTAGCGTTAACATCTAAGCTACGGAGTGTGTGGTATGCGTGAGCAGCTCTCCACCTTGGTTGCAAAGAAATTCCACCCTCCCCTGATTGCCTACAAAGCGAAGCGAGAGGCTGAGGATGGCTGCCTGACACTAGAGGATACTAAAAGTTTGGACTTGTCTCATTCCGACACCAGATTTTATTTATCGACTTCTCCTACGTTTTTTGACGTACACTCTCTGCTTAACCGCCTCTCTAGACTACAAATACCTGCAGGATAGGCAACAACATGCAGTGGTAAATGGTTCAAAGTTTTTTAAGTCTCATCTCCCATTCTGTTCTCCATCTAACACAAACTACAACACTGACAGATGACATGGCCCTCGTGGCCCACCTGACTGTCAGCATATCACCAGTATGCGGACTCTCTCATCACCCTCATTGATGAGAGCTCTTTGGAGTTGAACATCTCCGAGACCAAAGCGTGGTGCCGTGGGAGGAGACTAACATCAACCACTTTTTGAACCCCTAGAAGTAAAAACACGGGGAGTGGAGCAGCTGGGGGCATCCAGATACTGAATTAGACAGAACCCTTTCCTTTTTCAGAGCGCAGTGACTCAGCAGCGCCTTCTTCTGCTGACAAGTTTTAATGTTCGGAAAGACATTAACCATTCTGTGATCCAGTCCTCACTTTCATCATCACATCTGGCTACGACTTTCTCTCTGCTCAAAACAAATCAAAACGTTCCCGGATCATCAACCATGCAAGTAAAATAACAGGCCCCTCAGTCCTCACTATCAGATCTCTACAGTAAAACAACCTCATCATCACACAGGACCCTTCACACCCTCTCCATAACTCAACTCCCACCATTAGGCCCTTGTTATAAAAGCACTGTGGCCAGGAGAAATTTATCCAAAACAGCATTTATGCTAGAGACCATCACACCGGCCGCCACACCAAATTTGGCCAGGGGTGTAAAGTGGGAGGGGGAATGGCCCCCTTGCCCACATCCTACCCCCCTACTTTCGATCTCGACTACACATCTGTGAAGTTTTGTCACGCCAAATCAGGCCAGGGGAGTGAAGTGAAAGTGGGTAAAGGGGGGGTACTATGGCCCCTTGCTCAGACCACGTCCATTTTCAAGCTCGATACATCTTGTACAAGTTGCACACCGTGCTGAACTATGAAGTAATTCAAGTCCACATGTTGTTCATGTGAAAGAACAATAAATCATTCATAAGAGATGGCTGCTGAGAGCTAAGCTTGTGAAGTGCGCTTCAGATCCGGAACAGAGCGGGTTATGGAAATGTGTTTGACTGCATACTGGCTTCCAGAGAAAAGTGGATTGGGCCAAGTGACCCATTTGTCTCCATTAGCCGTTTTTACAGGATTTTATAACACAACATAAACCTATAAAGTTCTATGCATGGTCATAAAGCTTTACAGACTATGCAGAGAAAACAATAGTATCAAAAAAAGTGTAACATACTGTAATCGTTTTAACATTAAGCTGGTGATCTGCTGCTACAGCTTTTGTCTCTATACCAGACCCCCAGCAGAACCTCAGTATCCAGCTGCAGGCGCCAGCTCTTTATAGTTCTCTGTGGAGGGATTGCATTGATCCTTCCCTGCTCATACTTTGGCGAGTTTAAAATAAAAAATACCCGCACACAGGGAATGTCTGAGACAGTGGCAGATGGCAAAATAAAAATCTGCACATTTATTCTTTGTCGAATCTGTCCTTTTCTCTTTTTTTTTTAGGAGCTGTCTGACATTAAACAAATGAGATTGTTGGTACTTTATTCTTACTCCATTGGTACTGTTAATCAAAGTGTCCCTTCCAAATGAAGACCATATTCCCCAAAGCATGGCAATGACTTTTTACGCAATTGTAACCTCACAAAAACATGGAGCTGCACCTGTAAAGACAAACAGGGAGCACTGTGTCATTTTGTATAATTTTTTATGGTTCTTTCAGACCGACATCCAATGGTAATAATGTTTAAAAATTACATTGATTATACCTAAGTGTAGTAGCAATGCTTTGTCTTCAATGGCATTACAATCTCCAGATGTCCCCATTTGTCCTCTGTCCACGGGCCACTTGGCGACCAAAAGGAACACTCAGACTCCAGTACCCCTTCCCCATAGCCCTCACAAGTCATTGCTCTGCAAATCTGAAAGCCTACTTTCTCCATTGTCATGTTGATGAGTGTCTCATACACTTCACCTGAAACCATTATTGATTTGAGGGATATCAGGCCGAACACATATTTATAGGTCTCTATTGCATCAGCCTCAGGGACCTTGCGCCACAGAATCCCTGGAACTCTGGGTTAGCTTTTGACTGATAACGATGTGCATAGTCCTCCACGAAGTGTCTTGGATGGCTGTTCAAGTTAAGTGTGGATCACCATGAGAGCAGAGGAGCCGATAATGCGCCCTACACACTTGTGTCTCCATCTGGAAAATGTGCTCATCTGTGAAATTGTCTGGATCATTAAACAAACACATAGCTCTGAATAGTCGTCATAAGTGCTAAGGACGACAGGAGATCTATGTCTGTTGTGAAGGGGTAGCTTTCAGGCACAGGTGTCTGATCTGATATTTCGCTGTGGAACTTAATGTCCTAAATCCTTGCTGCTTCCACAGTATTGGTAAAGACCTGATCCAGGGACAGGCATTGCTTATGCATGAAACAGTAGTGTGACCCAGGTGGTCAGAGGCTTCCAGCTTGAAAAGGACAGCTCCAACATATGAGCAGGTTTCACCAAGACTGAAAAGGAAAACAAGTGAGACAGCTAATTCTATAAGTAGAGATATCTTTAATTTTCTGACTTTAAATGCACTATAAAAGCATGCATGCTAACCCTGTAATACAGTCACAATGACCAGCAGTGATCTTTAAACCATTTCTTGTAGCCACCAAGGTTTTGTGACTAGGCATGTCATGTTACCAGACATGTATACTGATAATAGCAACATTCCACGATTCTCTATACCTAATTTGCTACTGCGATGAAAAACAATAACAAAACAATAAATCCCATCAAGATACACTTCTTCATTACCGTTTGCATAATGTTTTTTGTCAGGAAAATAAACATAAATCCCTCTCTAATATTTATTTAATATCGCTGTGAAAACATCTTTTTAAATAAAACTCCATTTTACAAGATAACATTTTAACACATCATGATAACGTTATAATTGACCTTCAACTAATACTACTTTTTAGCTGTTAGCTCTGTTATTTAGCCAAGCAGCACTGTGCTGCCCACCAGTTGCTAACAGCTAACAATAACTTGCTCTCCCCCTGCTGGTTTCAACACATTATCACTCTATAAAACAAAACATTTTTTTAACAAGAAATAAATTCATACAAATGTGTCAAAATGATCAGAAAATCACTCGTATGACCTGGACAGAGGAGACGGCTGTTCTTTTCCTGTTTCCTGCTAGTAGCCAGCGTTTTCCTAACCTTTAAACCACAGCCTTAATCATTTCCTAACCAAGTCATTCTGCTTTAAAGATAACCAAACCTTAACTGTCGCAATGGTAGACCAGAAAATGCTCATATTGAACCGTTTGTGTAATAGTTAGTCTGTAAGAAGTCATTTTGGAAGGAAAAGACAAACAACCTGTCTGTCTGGAGGACTTGTTTGACCATGCATAAAACATATGGATTGACCTTCACGCTGGGAGGTTGAGCTTGGTGTATACGACAACAATACACTATGTTTACAATTCTTAGAATATCTCTTGAACACAGCGATTTAGAGGCTGTCTTTCAACTACATCCATTATACTGCTGCTGTGGCTTTAATTTATAGGAATGTATCGCTGTAGACTGCAGTGTCCTTGCCTCCATTACTGCCTGACATTCCAGTTTCTCTGCTCTGAAGAGGCCCCTCTTTATCTCACCCCCAGAATGAAGACATGGGGGTGGGCAGGGGATGAGATGGGGGGCAATGTTCAGCCTTAACATCGGGAGGTCGATCACGTCATATGCGACAGCAAAATACTACGTTTACTTCTTCTAGAATATCTACAGAGGTGTTTTATATAGAATTTTCTATAAGCCCTATAGGCTAAGTCTATACACTGTATACCATTTTCAGACAGTCTGTAATCCATCATGGAACAAGAGAGTTTTTAAGAGACTTCATAAAGCTCATAAATCTAAAAATGGATGTCATCTGTGATTATTTATCCGTGTTGAAATGAGATTTTCTTGTCGTTAGCCATTAGCTGAAGAGTTCCGATGGCATTATGCATCCCATGATGCATTGCGTGTGTAGATTATCCCCTGCGCACTGGGGTAATATTGTAAAGCGTGTTCCTAGGAAGTAGTGAGCAATCCATTTTACATTTTATTTTATGTACTTGAGATGTGAATGAACAGGAAGTGACATCGGAAGGAAAGAAGCCTCTTCGATTGTAGCGAGTTATTCATTTATTCAGAGGAGGTCAGTCTGGAGACGGACAGACACTGAGCGCACGCACCAATTTTTATTTTTATTTTACTTTTCAAAAATGGCATCAAGGTGTCGACACAGAAGAGAAGAAGCTCTGAAACTCATTCTGGAACGTGAAGATGATGGAGAATGTGGAGCAGAACTTCTTACTTACTGAGAGGGAATTAATCAGCTGAGGATTGTTCGTGGCTCATATTTATTATCAGTATATTTGAAATAAAAAAGAAAATATATACATTGATTGCTTTTATATATGTACATTTATTGTTCATTTGGGCACAGATTGTGTTTTAGGATTTTTATCAAGGTATCAGATGATATTCCAAACAATTATCCATCTCAAAGCAAGTTATCAACAGTAATAAACTAAATGTGTGAAATGTGAACTGTGTCCCCCTGGCTGTGTGAGGAGTGAGGTGTGGCACTCAGGCATGGCAGAGCTAAGTAACAACAGGATTTCTTTTTTTTAAACGTCAATCATTTTTGATGTGTGTTGGTGAAAATGTTTTAATTTTTTTTCCCATTGGTTCCCAGGAATTGAGGGAAGATCTTTCTGATGCGCAAAGTATTGTTGTCTGCGTGGTTTGAATACAGTTCTGTAGCATTCAATTTCTATTTAGTTTGTTTTATTTTGTCTTTATTGATCATATAACTATGTATACCTTCATGTGACATCCCTTACATATTCTGATAGCCTAGTTTGTCCTGAAAAAAAAAAGTATATTTCTTGATTGTGCAGTTCACGGTTGAGATTATACAATAATTTTTACAAAAGGACACCAGGCGAACCAAAAATATAAAGTAAATAAATATCTTAGAACTGGTAGTTTTAACTCTTATTGGTGGTTAATGAAAACTTTAGGATACTGAATTTTTTTTTGTTTTAACTGATTTACTGTAAATGTAAAATAAATGATGTTATCTTTCAAGTATTGTTATTGAAGGTGTGATCAGGTCTCCCTGATTCACCCCTCAGCAGTCATGTAGACTTGACATGTCTGGTACAAATTGCATGTTTTCTTTATGGCCCCATTTGTTTATGGTAATTGTCCCAAGTTGACATTTTTACAAGGAGAACTTTTAACTGTGTGGGGTAAAGGATGATATCCTTTATACAGTAATTTTCTGTGTGGCATATCATTCCCAACCACTAGCTCCATTTTAATTGCCTAAATTTGACATTTTACCAACAGTCACTGTGGGGAACCGCCTGAGCCAGTAATATTTAGAAGTAGCGCAAAGTGAGCTAATGAAAAGCACCATCTCTGCATACAATGACGCATGTAGCTGTAAGAGTTTCTTTATCCAATTCAATTAAAGACAATGTGGGTGGAGGAAAACCCAACACACACTTCACACCATGTACGGAACATGAAAGCTCAGAACAGCATGTGGGCTGTGATTGAAGTACTTTGTTATAGAACACATAAAACAAACACAATTTCATTCCTAATAATGTATTTCTACATTCTAGAAAATTGCTTCACCCTTTGCCTACAGTACGCCTATAATGGACATGTTTTTGGGAAGCAGTTGCATTATCTGCAGCGTAGGTCTCTCAGTGATAACGGAACTCTTTGATGTAATTATGCCAAGACTCGTACAGAGCCTATAAACACATTATAAGGAGTTCAGCAGTGCATCAACCCATTAACACCGATGACAGCAATTTTCTAAGGAAAGAGAACAAAAATACATAAAAAGAACACAATCCTCCAGGTTCGTGCATGGCTCTGTGGCACTGAGGTATTATGATTTGGAAAGTAATGCATGCGCTTGTAGCAGGGAGTCCTTTTTTTATATCAACATGTTCAAAACCTGCTAACTTACTCGTCTACAGCTTGTTGCTGTCACCGCGTCAGGCTCTGAATGCTATTAATGTTCGTCTGAATAAACAGCAGACGCAGAGTCCAAGGCCTGTGTTCAGTGGTCAGGCGGTGCTCGGAAAATCCAAGCCTGTATTATTTAAGCTCCTCAACTCTGAGATCCACAGCAACAGCCTTTCTGATGCATCTGAATGATTCATTTGTTGTTTGAAGGCTGGAGCCGCAGTGTTGCTGTGGTTTCTGCAAACAAGAAAATCTATATGTGAGCAGAGTAGTACAGTAACTAAACACACCGATACAGGGGTTTCTGTGCTAACTCTGCATGCATGCACAGAACTGCTGATACCACCTTTTCTTGTTCAGTCACAGCAGCAAATCACGGTTTTAAATGTCAAAGAGGCAGTTACTGAATTCAAACATGGACTGTTTTAAATCCCTAAGCATAAAGCTGATTACCGGTGTCATTTGTGCCTCGTATAATTACCTCCCTGTCAAACACGGCGCTCTTTACCTCCCAATTTTTTTTTTTTTTATTATGTTGTTTTTGTATCTGTTGCTTTCATGTGAGCTTGGCGTAGTGAAAGATTAAGGCCACAATAATTCCTTGGTCTACTGACTTTGCAAATTGGTCATGTCACTGAGCACTTCAGCTGGTACCGAGTCAGCAGAGGTCTGAAAAGTGGCCTTATAACCTGCGTAACACAGGTTTCGGATTATGAATCGCCCCCTTTGTAGTCCTGGATAATCAAAAATAGCCTCAGAGGAACACAACTAAACGCTCAATACGGGCCAGTTGACCTCATGGTTGGGTAGATTAACTGGAAGTTGCTGGGTGGAAAGCTCTTTCCCTGAAAGAACTTCAATGTGCATGACCTTATGTCTTTTTTATGGCATAAATTCTTGAAGTCAACTGAGAAAATTCGAGTTGGGAGAACATCTTTGAAAATCAAGATAAAAGACATCCTGAACATTTATCTAAAAGCAGCATTTAAGTGAAATAGTCCCAGAAAATAAAGCCGCAGTGCGTTGATCATATCGGTTTCTGCTTTTCTACAGTTTTTCTCTGTGGGCTTCCATGTGAGGAAGATACAACGTTCAAATACAGCAAATAATTACAGAAACATCGGTCCGAGATGCCCACAGAGGGAGAAAATAAATTGTGTGCGTATAGAGTACACTCTCCAAGCAAACATTTTGATGTTGATAATCTGTTTGTTACCCCGAAGCGAGTCACCGTCCATCAAATGCTTCCTGGGTGGCTGTGCAGTGTATCTGCCCCGATTACTGCAGGGGATTCGACAACAGCAAAAAACTAAATTACAAACACATTTGCAGCATTTCTATAGGTCGGAAAAAATATAATTTGATGTCTTTCTTTTTACTCTATTCTGCAGAGAACACTTTTGAGATTATCTGGAAGCTTCTCTCATTTATTGTCGGGGAAACTCTGGACGGCATTAACATTTGGTTTCACCTAACACTGACCGGACATGTTCTCAGTGATGGACAGTGCTGCTGCTGTGTGTGTGCTCAAAGTCATTAAAACACTAATAATGTGGGAACTGGCTTACTAGAAAATCATACGCTGGTTATTGTGTGTGTACACTTGACTAGAAACAGAAACGAGAGTAGTGCTGTCCACAAACTTGTTTCTTATCGAAAAGGGTCACTTCACTTATTAAATTATAAAAGGAAAGAGGGATTGTTGAATCGCATACCAAAGCATTCATTGTCAAAGAATGTGTTTTAGTTCATCTTAATGGTGGGCAAAAGGCTATTCTAATCTAACTATGCTACAAACTAAATTATTTAAATAACTCATTACTGGTGTAGTTATAAGGTGTCTGTCCCCCCCCATCCTGTCCACCGTCTACACATCACTATCTGAGAGCGGTGCCACATTTCACATTGTCTTATATGACACATTTCCATTTTCTACAAATCTAATGTACAATAAAGTCATCTCAATCTGAAACAAAGTGTATGGAGGGTTTATCGGAGCTTCCTTGGGGCCAGTTTGCAAGTTGAAAAACCGAAACAATGAACTAAAGCGGGCAACAGCTTTGTGCAGATGAAAGGAACTGCAGAGTTGGTGACACGTCTCTGTTGGTTCGTCACTACAAGCGAAACCCTTTCACCTTATCCATAGTTATTTGATCTGATCCACTGTGGTTATAAGATTATTATTAAAGCAGGTTTACAGAGACAAAACATATAAATAACATATGGAAAGACTATTGTCATGGCCGAGATGTTTCCCCGACTTCCTGTCTTTTTTTGTAAAGTGCTTTCCCCTTGTGTCTTGTTTAGTTTGACTTCCTGTCTGTGTGTAATCACCCTACCACCCTTGTGTCGTTACCTGCTCTCTCAGCTGAGTCTCGTCTGTCATAAGCATCTGTCTGTATATTTCTGTCCTTTTGTTTGCCTGTTTGTTGGTAGTTAGTTGTTTTTTTTTGTAAGCTTTTTATAATAAAGCTCTCTTTGTTAACTCGTCTTGTTATCTGCATTTGGGTCCTCCTCGTTACCTCACTCCCTGACAACTATAGCCTTAATTAAATGTTTGAGTCTGTAAATCTGCTAGTTATGTTGTAGACATTCCTCTGGTAGGAGCTTATATGTTTATTTTGTCACGTAAAACAAAGAGGAAGTCAGCACAAGGCCATAAAGGATTAAAAAAAGGACCATTTGTCCCTTCGCCACATCTAGAGACGGTAAATGCCAACTGTACATTTTAGATGTGTTTCCACATAATTGTTACATTTTCTACTGAATGACTTTTATACAGACGTTCCGACAAACAAATATGCAGACCCAATACTTAGTCTGTCCTTTACTAACTGCTTTTAAATGTTTTTGTAAATATAATTTAGAATTTTAATTGTTGTGTCTGCTGAATGGCAAAAAAAAGGTTCAAGAAACCAGAAAAACAAACATCACGCTCCATTTCCCAACATCCATCCCTTGAGCCTGGAGGCTCTTCCTCTCTGTTTCCTACAAACATGCAGATTGGTATAAACGCCGCTGAACTGTAACAAAGCCTGTTATGCATTCCACAATCTTGTGTTGATGTTAGTCCATGCTTCTGCCACACTCTACCGACTACAAAATTGGACCATGATCTGAAAAAAATGCTTTAGGTACAGAGAAGTATGCGAAAAAAGGGGGATTTAGGAGTTTTGTGTGTGGTCCGATGTTTTATTCAAGCAGGAGGCAAATTGGTGGTGAGATATGACGGCTTGTGTTGTTTACAAATCTTTTCAATTTGTTAAGCTCGGAAAGAGCATGACAACACATTGGCTGCTTTTCTGGCAGCTGAAATGGCTCTGACAAGAACTTGGATTGTCACAAGCAAGATATATACATCATTTGGACTAAGTCCAGTTTTCAGCACTGGCAGACACAATGCCCCTCAGACCAAGTATAGAGCCACCTTTTAAATCCTGTTAAACTACCTGAAAGTCACGCATTCCAAAACTGCATGCGTGCTTTTAAATCTTCAGGTAGAAATTTAACTTTGTATGCAGCTGTTGCATTCACAGAAAATACGTTTCCCTCGAAACGTTATTGACAATGCAGTTTAGTTGTATGGAAACGTAATTTTGAGACAGGGTTGCTTTGGCGAAGATAGTGAATGCAGCTTTAAACTGCAGAAGAGTTTACGTGCTAGTAAACATCAGCTTTGGCGTGAAGTAAAAAACAATTCAGTGAATTTGATTTAATGAATTCAATAATCTGGTGTTCAAAATGTCAAAAATAATGACAACACACCATCACAGGTACCAGAGAGCTCTCATCAGTACTCTGGTGTACTTTCTTACTGTCTACAACATTTTTTTCTTTCTTAATAAAAGAGCAGAAAGTGGTGTTTCAGGCTGACGGAACGCATGACTTTTTGAGTGTATGCATTGCAACGGCTCATTCTGGCCCCAAAAAAATGATAATTATTTCTACTACTTTTGCATCTACAACGTGATTCTTCCTCTATAACTAGTGACAGACACAGTAAGTCCCAGTAAGTAAAAAAAAAAAAAAACTGCGTGTGAAGTCATTCCTTATTTATTTATTAATGGAATTTGAAATGAAACTTTTAAAAATAACTCAAATGTGATTAATGGTGTTAATACAGTCAGTAGGCTTTAGTGGGGCGATGAATAGGCTAAGAGAGTAACACAGTCAGCAATTTTCAAATATTGTGCATGAATGTCTTTACTATGAATAATCTGTTCCCAAGTATTTATTGTGGAATTGATGAAAACATTAGTATTTCCTCAGACAGATAACATCAAGAGGATGGGTGGGGAGGCTATTGAATAAGTCTGTTGGTGATTCATAATTGATGGGAGATGCTTAAAAATGAAATCAGAGAGAACTGCCCTCAAGGAGGTTTTGTCTCAGTGATCAATTTGCCCCTGAAGAACTCAGATCTATGTAGTCTTTTACCCAACTAACACCACTTGAATATTAATAGTTTCATTCGTCTTTGGCTGGGAAAAGCAGCTATTTCATTTACACACACTATACTGATGTACAATTTCTAGGTGTTTGTATTTCCCTTATTGTAATTCTTCTACTCAACTACATTTATTTGAAAGCTAAAGCTATTAGTTCCTGTACAGAATAACATTTTACATACAACACATGCACAGTATATAAAACATGTAGCATGTTTATAGATGACACTGCAACATATAAAGTAGTTAAAATCAGATCATATTGATCAACTGCAGTAGGATGCTACTTACAACTACATGCAATATAACCAATCCACTATTATAAAATACTATAACATTGACTGGGGACAATTTTTGTCTTCATACTTCATTAAAATTTCACTGAACTTTGTTCAAGTGAAAGACTTTCACTTGTGATGTTTTTTTCACTGAAGTAAAAGAGCTAATATCCTTCTAAGTAAAATGTATCAAATCCAATTTCCACTTAAACCAATTCCTAATTTGAATGACTAAAATCATGTCATCATGTCGAGAGCATTTTTATTTTAGGGACTTGCATCAATATCCTCCAGTTATCTGGCTAACTTCCTAACTGCTTTGTGAAATACCCATTCAGAGTGGTTGGTATGTCCATAACTCCAAACTGTGCAGTACAATTTTCCATGTATTCTGAAAAAAAGCTGCATCGTGTCCAGACAGAACAATGTTACAGGTAATCAGCAACAAATTGTTGGGTCGCAGTTACACATGAGTGAGATGTTAGGTCGTCAATGTAGACATCCCTGTTGATTATTTATTGACTGTAATTTCCACTTGGACCACTAAACCATGTCCTCCTACTGTCCAAGCAGCCAGATTAAAGAAGCTCTGATTTGTTAAAAAAAACGCTAACTTGAGTCCTTCAGTCATCTCTCTGCGCTCACAGCATTTAAGATTTACTTGCAGTAGGGAGTGAATTGTGGACTTTTTCGCCTCTCAAGCAACAACAAAGGCACCCTACCTTCTTGGTGGGTGTTGGTGCTAGTCGGGTCCAAACACTTGTTTTTGGTTTTACACATATTTTTTCTAAAAAAGACCACTCAAAGATAAAGTAGTAAAAGGAAAAAAAAGCTTTTTGCAGGAACAATGGAAATTAAACAATATTTGTTTAAATATTGACTGACACTGAAAATGGTTGCTTGAAACTGAAAACGTAGAAACAATATCTATCAAAAATGTAACAGGTCTCCATTAAGGATTGAAGCAATTTTTTGTGGCTTTTTTGGTATACTAATATTATGTTATTTTTAGCATGATGAACAATTTATTCATAATATAACATTTGCTCGGTGACATTTATATAAATGAAGAAAATAGTATTAGTATTCATATTTCCTTGTTTGTTTTTTTGTATGTTTTTGACCCACCCTCTCGGTCGGCTGTAGAGGGTAAACACATTGGTTGGAGTTGGGGGTGCATTGGATTTCAATGGACTTTCTTAATATATTAATGGGGTGTTTCCATAGGAACCACATCCTTAAAGTATTATAGTTTAAAATCCTGCCTCCAACCAGTTTAGTTTCAAAGCATAACTTTAAATGTGCACAATAAGAGGCATGATAAGACTGATAAAATACGTATGTCGCTTTTATGGATTGGTGACGTCAAATGCCACCAAACTGGTTGCAGCTTGCAGTTAATGAAGATACATTTTAAGAGACTGAAATATGAAACATGGACCAATCCCAATCTCAGCAGGGAAAAAAATTAATATTTTTCAATGTCACCCTGCAGCTTTGGACATGCCTTTATCAGGACGCATTGATAAACGTTCCGCAGGCCTTTGCTGGACTTTATTGAATTACGTTGTGCATGAAGAGTTTGTTATGCATGTTCATGCCCAGATAAAATATACTCCAAATATAAAAAAAAACTGTCCATGATGCACAGTTGGTTGAGAATCAAGAAAAATGCCCTCTGGCAGTCAGTGAGATAAAGAAGCGATAATAAAAGAGTCAGAAGCAGAGAGATGGAGTGTCAGACAGACTACATTACATTGCTGCTTGAGCAGTCTTTTATCAATGAAGTCTCCGAAGTCAAAAAGACTGAAGTCAGTGTAAGTTTAGGACCATCGGCTGAAGTTCAGGCGGTGGGACTCCTCATACTCATACACTGTCTGTGAAGGAGGAGAGAAAAGACAGGCAGGAGAAAGTTAGGGAAACGAAAAAGGGGGTACCCTCCCCCTCAGGACAGTACAAGGGCAAAGATATCTGTATTTGTTGGGTTGTTGTCTGGTTATGAACAAATATGAATGATAATCAATATCAATACAACTATTGATATTCATCAAATCATAAAATTTGGGTTGATAATAACTGCGATTACAATGTAAAGTACATTTGCTCATGTTTATCAGAAGAAATGAACAATTATTAACAATAATTATTTGTTATATTTAATAAAAGTATTAATTGGTATGACTTAATTTACACCAAGTCACCTCTAGGGGCACCCGCTCTGGAACAAAGTAAAATGATACCCAGTTAATGTCATTTCATAAAATTGTCTCATAAAATATTTTAGACTCGGAATTAGAAAATCTGATTAATAATTAAATTAATAACTATAATCAAAAATGATCATATCAATAGCTAGTAAAGGTTGAAGGATTTTGAAATTCTGTGATAGTAAAGGTTGGCAATACTCCCTCTTGTAGAACATTAATCAAAACAGCATGTATTTTCCAAAAAGCGTTTATTAATAAGATAAGAAATGTAAAAACGCACAATATCTAAAACTAAGCAATCAAAAGGGAATATGTACTCAAATGTGAGAGTGTGTGTGTGTGTATATGTGGAAGAAATAGAGTGTGTGGGGGTGGGGACTATTTTCAGAGGTGGATTAATCCACGTATTGTGTGCTAATGAGTATTTGTGGCAGTAAAATGGTGTATGTGGGATTCAGTGAAAATAAACTAATGTATGTAATCTTGTGTGTGTGTGTGTGTGTGTGTGTGTGTGTGTGTGTGTGTGTGTGT
>CALSCE010000091.1:2899435-2915838 GCA_943593645.1 Bovichtus variegatus | reverse complement strand
CCCCCCCCCCCCCCGCCCACACCATCCACGCTGACTACGTCTCGTCTCTGCCGTCTGTCAGCAGCAGGTACTGGGGAGCTGATTGGACAGCAGCTGGCTAACCTGCCTTCATCAGGCTGACTGAAATTTACTGAACCAAAATAGTTTTCATGTCGGCTCCATTGGAAAAAATCAGCAGCGTTTGTATGTATTCATTCAATAATTCACCGTGCGCCTCACGGAGTCAGTGCGCATTGATTTATTCGATTAAATGTAAGCGTATCTGTTCCATGAGACGAGCGACCAATTATGTCAAAAACGCTTTAAAAAAATGCTTTAGTCAGGTATACGGCCAATCCACAGAACAATTCCATTCTGATCTCAGCTATAGATATGTGCTAATATGCTCAAGACACGTTCAGATCACTTAATCAGTGCTTCCAATATATTACATAAATATGACATCATTGACTAAAGGTACTTGTGGTTTACATCATAAAATAGATTATCCAAGAGTACCTCCAAAAAATGGGCCACGATCGTGCATTCAGCAGGAAAAGCAGTAGTAGTAGCAGATAGTCATTAATCTACTCACTGAACAGTGTAACCTCTGCCCTATTTAGCTTTTTCCTGCATGAACCATAAAAAGGAGACAAGAATCTTTTCATCTTCGCTAAAATTGACAGCTTCATAATTTCAGCGGCTTAACAAAGACGGACTGGGCAGAGAGACAAGAGGAAGGGGTGGGGGGCTTCCTTAAATGATTAAAAGGCAAAACTCTCCAGGGAGGCACGCTCCCTTCAACAACGCCAAGAACCGGGGAACAGGTGTTCATTTACAGCGGAAAAGAAGCATAATTGGTCATTTTCAAAATCATTTTAATTATTAAAACATGATTTCCGCCCCAAAAGAGATAATATCAGCCTCTTAAAAACAAGAGTGAAATCCAATTTTCCCCTTAGTCCACCGGGAGAGGGAGGATAAAGGAAGACACAGACTTTGTTATTAAAAGTGGAGCTGGCCTCATTTCGGCACAGTCTGAACTCCGGGATGGCAAAGATGGGGACTATTGTGGCCTTTTCTTTTTTTTCATTTTTTTTTCCATGCAGAGCACTCTCTGGGAGAAATTGAGTTGAGAGGACCTATGCTTTATGGCCATATCGCATTGGTGAATCACTGTTGTGGCAGCTTTAGTGTTGCATTGTACAGTTTTTTTCTATAAACAAACAATATCACATTTGTTTCCACGGATACATCATGTTATTTTTTTATGTATTTCCAAAAGAAAACATGTATATGTATATGTAGAGTAATGTATATGTTTCTGCTCCAGTAATGTGAATAATTCTGTGTGAAATGTGTGAAATCTGTATGTATTCATTTGTGCTGTTTTTATTGTTGCTTTTATTATTATGATAGTATTTGCATACCCTGTAAGTAACACAGACTGAAGTCAAAACTATTGTTGGTTGATGACAGACAAGGCCGTTGATCTGAGTCCAATGAATAATTCAATAAACATGATGTCAACTACCACAAGGCTGAATAGACTTCACTGTATGTGAACCTCAGACATTTAGACAAACAACCATCATGCAATGGGATCACACCAAATCAGGTCAGACCGGTCCAGACCGGTCTATCTTTCCGACTTCTGTCACTGGGTAAATCATCTCTCTCCAGAATGTAATGCACATCATATTGTTTATTCATTACTTTGCTTCAAACTCTTTAAATGCTTTGTGTCTTTCACAAGAATACATATACCATGTGGGGCGGCTGTGGCTCAGGAGGTGGAGGGTCGGTGGTTCGATCCCCGGACTCTGCAGTCCTTGGGCAAGATACTGAACTCCAAATTACTCCTGATGGCCAACAGTGTGTGTGAATGGTAATCACTGATGAGCATGTGTCACCTTGTACGTAGCCTCTGACTCTGTGTGAATGCTGACATGTTGTAAAGCACTTTGAGTGATCGCAATGATTGGAAAACACTATATAAATGCAGTTCATTTACCATATATATATTCTTTTTTGACACTATGTTTTACTCAAGGACATGCATTGAAAGAGTTTTTTTTCTCTCTCACTTTGCTTCCGAGAGTGTGATGTCAGAGGTGCAGAAAATTATCTATTCTACTGGCTCTTCTTCATCAATGTATTCCTTAACACAAGTCGATACATACACATCGCCTTCACCGGCACTCAAAACCCAACTTCCGTCTACGTTTGTCCAGTACATTAATTTAAAAAAAAGCAAAATGTGAAATGTGGGCATTTCCTTCCTATTAACTAAAGCAGGCATATCTTGTGTGAAGCAATGCCTTGACAAGCCCAGCTGTACGTATATTTTAGGACAGACTCCCTGTAGCAGATGGGTAATGTTCATTGTTGTTGGTGTTGAAATAGCAGGGATTATTAATTACTCTGAGAGGTCCTTGTGCAGCTCCCACCGTGCATTAAAGAGTCTAGTCTACATACCGAGTTTAATTTAAGCCAAAATCTATTTCCTTAACCACTGCTGTTCTACAATTATGTTAGCCACGTCCAGTGATGCTAAGCCTTTTCTCAAAACTGTACATGATTGGCGCTGTAAGGTATACCTGTCATCTGGCTACAGTACTGGTGGTTTACTTGTCTGGTTAGCTATAGATGTCACAGTCTCACTTCGTCATTTAGAGTCCATGTAACAACATGTGACATCCCCCTGGATCCATCTTTTTTTTTATATACCATCGTATCATGTTTTCTGTCGCATAGATTGTCTATGCTGTATTTTTAATTATGTTGTTTGTTCTGTACACAAGTCACCTATTGCACGTCTGTCCATCCTGGGAGAGGATCCTCCTCAGTTGCTCTCCCTGAGGTTTCTTCCATATTTCCCCCACTAATTGTGGGGTATCTTTTAGGGAGTTTTTCCTTGTGCGGTGTGAGGGTCTAAGGACAGAGGGTGTCGTACCCTGTACAGGCTGTAAAGCCCACTGAGACAAATGTATAATTTGTGATATTGGGCTATATAAATAAACTTGATTTGATTTTGATTTGATGTATCGACCAGCCTGCGTCTGATTCAGCACACTTTGACTGACAGATGCTCAATGCTCAGTCATTTCTAAACGCTCACCTTTGCTGACATACACTCTGTTACCTATTCTGCTCTTCCTGGCTTTTCCTTCAGCACTCCGTCAATACACCTGCATTTGGAGATCATTATGCAAAAGAGATGTGCTTATTTGCTGATGTGGCAGTGGGATATTCATAAACATACATTGACCTTTACTGAGGACACATCCAATCTCAGCCTTGCCTGATGTATCAGTGATTTTAAATGAAAAAATTATATGCAACCTAAAGTCATCTACCAGTCAATTTGTTTGAGATTAAAGTATACTTACAGATAAGGACTACCTTTGAAAGCCTGCTATAATGTGAAATGCTTAGCCTGTATGCTATGGTTAGTACTGTAGTATAGGTCTACATCCACGTTGCCCCTTGTTGCATCATTGTTGCCTCTCGGCGATCCCATCAGACACTAATCCATAGATCAATAGGGTGTGAAGCCTGCTAATTAGGCCAGTCCAATATTTGAACTAAAACAGAGAGACATGCAGACGTACAAAGTGATCATTTACTCTGCATGACTGCATTTTGTTACATACATTCATACATAAACACATTAAAACAACAGGTGTTTGTAGGATTATGGTCATTGGCCAGCTTTATCATTACCAAATGACAACATTAACAATAAATTCATCCACGTGTCCCGATCAGATTCTTGGCTGTAATGATCCATGATGATATTAATATTCAAACCAGCATTTCATGGATCAAGCGTTAATGACAAACACACACACACACACACACACACACACACACACACACACACACACACTGTAATACTTTTCTTTGGAGTATTTATTTAAAAAAGGGAGTTCTAATACAGATAGTTCTCTAACCTGAATAGGTTCTTCTCTTCTGCAAAATCCAATAGTCTGTGCCTCATGCAAGAGCCAGTCGTAAGACAAATAACAAATTAGCCACTTAACAAATGAGTTGTTAAGTGGCACGTACGAGTTTCAGAGAACTTGTCATATTAACCAATTTTATTGTATTTAGAGTTTTCTCTTACGTGCAAACAAAATAAATGATCAAATATATTCAAATACAATAACACAAAGAAACCTAATGCCAAAACATTTTTTGTTCACCAGATCATAGTCGTCCTCATATTGGCTTGCTGATTTAGAGTTGTGCTAGATTCTTTTTTGAGAATTTCTTATTGGCATATTTCAGCACAGCAACTCATTTCCATGTTCATTAATTCTCTATCTCCACCAGCTGCCTCCGCGTGTGCAGGTCTATGTTCAGCATCGTCCTCTGCTGCAGGGGTCCCCAACCACCGGGCCGCGGACCAGCACCGGGCCGCGGATCATTTGGTGCCGGGCGGCACAGAAAGAATAAAACGGGTTTTCTTTGTGTTGGTAATATTTATTGTAAAACATTTTTACGTATTATATTATATATATATATTACAATGTAATAATAATAATATAAATAAAGTGCATAATATAAAATGGAATAATTACATTTACATTATACTGTATATGTAATAATAAAATGATATGTTTTGCACTTTATTGTCTGTTTTGTTATGCCTGGTAAAAAGTAAAAAGAGTGTCTTGCATGAAACCGGTCTGTGGTGCAGAAAGGTTGCAAAGGTTGTAACAAGTTTGTGATCCAAACTTACCCACAGGAAGTTAAACCGGAAGCCTCGTATGTACGCGCTCATGAACAGGTGGCAATTCAGCATGAGGCCCAGTGTCTTGAGTATTTTTTGTCATGCTTTCTATCATTCAGGGCTAAATAAGAGCACAGGTCACAGCATTTAGCCTAATAATCAGGCACAACAGCCGTTTAATTGCACTTCATTCATACGGTCTGACATCACGTACGTTTTCTGTGTTACAACTGGCTCAAGCGCCAACAGACACGTCATCGGGGTACACGTTTTACTGCCTGAAAGTCATACAGTCGCAGGTCAGTGACCCCAAATAGGAATGCCTTGGCTGAATCTCAACATGGCATGTTTTATTTGTATCTCAGCAAAAAGGACTTTGATTCGCTCAGTCTTAAATGGAAAGTCAGTTTACAATGAATTTTCTTAATGAAATCAATATCATTAAAACCAGCTACAACATATGCCAAGCCTTTCCTATGGCAATTGTCCAAGTTGTAGTTTTAGACAATGTTCACTGTTTGACTTAAACATGCTGCGGTCACAGACTTCAAAGTTCACAGCAAAGCCAAGGCTTCTTTCTCGATTGTACTGTAGGTCCTCTGATCTTGTGAGAAGTTTTTTTTGTTGAGAAAATATCATTGGGGGCTGGTCTGAGCCTGCTGAGTCTTCCTGAACCAAAACAGCTCCAACCCCTGCACCACTGGTACCGAGTCAAACCAGAGCTAAACTCTAAACCACAGAAGAGTGGAATTGAAAACATTTTTGAATACTCTCATCCTTCAATTATTACCAGGGGCTGAAAGCAATAAGCCTGTTAAAGAGGAGGAGCAAGTGGCGCAGAGTTATTCCGACTTTCTTTGCCCTGCGTTTTGCCTCTCAGGCCACATACAGTTTGCCATTTCTTCTTGCTGGAGTTTGTTGAGTCCAGATAAAGCCTGAGACGTAATCAGTAAATACTCATCAGGGCTGAAATAAGCACTCTCACCAATAATAATAAAAATAATAACTTAAAGTTAATATTCTCCCAAAAAGACATACCAATCAAATCAGCAAAGCACAGTGCTCATTGGTCTAAAGATTCAGATGCAACATTATTATCAGTTTCTTCTAACCTCATAATGAGTATGGTATTGAGAAACATGAATGTCAGCCTTACTTCTGGTCTACGGCAACTGTGCAGCGAAAGCAGCCTGTCGAATATGTTCAATTGTTAATATATTAGCAACTGCCGTTTCATGTAATGTCCCAAAAATAACTCTCAGATATTCCACTGCCTTTTGTATTTTTTTTTAAGTTCCTAAAGTGTCCTTTAAGGTATCTGGTGAGGCTGCTTTCAGTTGGAATAAAAAATAAAATGAAAGACCTATTTCTTTTTTTTTTGGCTTTTTATTCAAGGTAACTTGACTGATATCATTGTTAATGTTTTGTTGTATTGTGATCAAACAGTTTCTCTTGCTATTGCTGTAGCTTGCTATTGTTTATTTTCATCTGATCTGGTTTTGTTAAGCACTTTAGGCTGCATATTTGCATGAAATGTTCTATACAAATAAAGTTATTATTTTTATTATTACTATTGTAATAATTGATACAGACCACATGCGGAATTCTCTCCACCTGTCTTTATGTATGCTGAGGGCATGCTTTATGAAACACTTTATTGGAACACATCGTAAGACCTTTGTTTGGCATTCATGGTTATGAAATAAAGATGACTCTAATAATTGTGTACAAAGTGTGCGACTTTGACACAGGAGACCACTGTCTGCGCTCCATTTCCTCACACACATGTTGAATACTTTAAACCATGATAATGTTTTTTCCCTGAGGACCATACCAGTGGTTTGTGAGTTCAAGCCTATAACTACTATATGCTTACACCGTCTGTGGTGCTAGTCATTTCCCAAAGCATGGAGCCATATTTTAGCTTTTGTAAATGTAACATTTAGCCAAATTGTGTACATTTTTCTAAATGTAACCTCAATATCCAGTGCTTTGCCCACCATTGTCTGCATTTTAACTCACAGTAATTAAAATTAATTATTTTATTTAGAGACTAACTGCCATGGTGGATATATACATTCCTGCTGAGAAGGATTACATTACATTACAAGTCATTTAGCAGACGCTCTCATCCAGAGCGACTTACAGTAACTAACTACAGGGACAGTCCTCTGGAGCAACAGTCCTCTGGAGCAACTCGGGGTTAAGTGTCTTGCTCACGGGCTCAATGGTGGCAGCCTGGTGTTGAACTCACAAATTTCCGGTGTTCTATTTGAAAGCCTATGGTGCACTCAATGTTTAAAGTTATGATACGTTTTTAGCGAAACTGTTAATTAAGATTACAGCTCAGTTCACACTTATAATCACTAGCAGAGATGATGCACATTGAGTTTAACAGCAGATAATAATATGAACAGTGTTGCTGACTATTGTCATTAATGCTTGGCAGAGGTATCCTCTGTAATTAAATGTGTTGCATCAATTTGGTCCCAGTCTTTCATTCTTAGCCATCACCAATTTTGTTCATGGTTCACAAATGTGTAGTATTTAGTGTTCCCTTAGGAAATCCAAATGCTGTCCAACTATATAACTAATCTATCTGACTTCAACAGGTCAGTCCCTTGGATGTCAGTTATTTACAACAACTGTCACTGGGAAATATTTCAAAGTAACAGAGAGTTCTTTATATCTTTTCTCACTACATTACTATAGCAAAATGCAAGAAGGAGTTCCAACTAAAAATTACTAATTTTGGTCATAAGGAACATGACTATTAATATGCAGATTGACAGCAAACTGTGGAAGAAACTGTTGCTCACAAACTTCCGGTGTTCCATTTGAAAGCCTGACCACTAGACTACCACCACAGATGTCCCGCCTACGTGTAGTTCTGATTGGACAGACATTTCTGACTAAAACATTCTAGCTAGAATGGATGACCAACTTTGTCTACTTCACGGCATGGCTTGTCACACATGTATGTTCACTAACTGCATCGCTGCTTTTCTTTCTTTGACTACCCCAATAGCGGCTCCAAAATGTCCCATTCATGCATATGATGATTGCAAAGATTGATGGGTGCCATACCTCCACCAGCAGCTGCCGCTGGTCTGTTGTTTCCAGAGGCCGGTGTTCTGGTTGGTCCCATGATCTAGCAGCAGTGTGCCCTCTTCTTGCCCTTTTCCCCTTTCCTTCCTTTAGTACAGAGCTGGAGGAAACAGCTAGCCTGGCTCTTTCCAAAGTAAAAAAAATGTAAACAGATATGTGAGAACAAAATTTGTGGTTTTAAGGGGAGTTATGCACTGAAACTTTTCCTTGCTGAACAACAATTTATTCCTCTGCCCAACATAGTGTCTCCACCTTCAGCTTGGGTTGACAGTTGGTGAGCACAGGCTGAAGTATACGTAGCTCTTTGGCCAGGCATGATGGTACCAAACCTGGTAACCTCACTATACTAACAAGTCACTGCACCTGGCTGTTCGCCAAAAGATAGTTCCGCATTTTCAGAAAGCTAAGGGCCCAAAGGCCGGACATTTCCCTGAGCTATTATTCTCGGGAGGGGGGGTAAATCCACCCACTCTCTCTCTCTGGCCTTATGACCTCCTTCTCTTTTGCTAGTTTGTGTTCCTTGGGTAGCACTTTTGATTTATACTCCAGCTATAACAATTTCCTCAAATCAAAGGATAATAAAGATCTATGCTCCTCACAATGGGGCGCCTGGTTAAGTTTTAAAATTGGAAAGCAAACTTTGAAAGATACATAATGGCGGGGGTGTCTGGAAAAATACATTTTAATTTAAAACAAATTTCCTGCATTTCTACTCCAACTAACCTCTTCGATTAAGTCAAGAAACAGAATTGTTATTAACAGAATGTGGTTGTCAGTATCACATAGCGATATTTGTGTTTTGGTAAAACAGCGCCCAGTAACCGTTCAGGCAGAGAGTGGTACTGCCGCCTTTCAAAATCAAAATGATAATAAATTCAGATGAAGTTCTGTGAGAAGTTGATTTTGAAAAAGCTACTAAAATCAGTTAGACACCACAGCCACTGTAGAAAGAGCTGTGTTGTGTTGAAGTAGTGATAGTGAAAAGAAAGTCACCGGACTGCTTTTCCCTTCTGTTTTTTTCACACGAATATAAAACACAACAGTGTACTGTGAGAAGAGGGGTGAATACCTGGATAGATCAAAATAATACTTTAACACAAGATCTTTGGTGGATTATGTATTTGCCGAATTACAGGAAATGTTTGGACAGATTCGGGAAAAAGATGGTGAATTTTATCGGTACATTTGGTCTGTAATTAGAGCAACATTGTTATTTGCTTGTTTTAGGAACAGAGTTTTTGCTCATACGCACAGCAGCAAAGACCAACTATGCCACTGGCGAGCAGAAAAATAGAGAGGCCTGGATTAATCTGAGCATCATGCATGGGAATAAAAGACAATATATTAGATTTGTGTATATTTCTCGCTTTCCCCCTGATGGTCTCTCGCTGCTGCACCGCTGCTCCGGGAAAACCTGTACCGTAACGGTGCGGATAAACGTCCAACCTGTTTAACACACACACATCCTCATTTCTATCATCAGTAACGTAATGGCATGACAGGGGCGCTATATTGTGAAAGGAAACATACAGAGACGTCCCATAGTGGCTGTTAGCGGACATGGCCACGCTGTTGTGTAGATTTTGATGTGGGCCTGGTTTTCACAGTTTTCTCCAGAATCGCTGATCCACATAACTTCACGCACGGCACTGCACTGCACTCCCTCGGGTCCTCAGCTACACACATGCCAAGTGTGAAGTAGATTGATCAGAGGGTTGGCGAAATAATTGAAACTCAGATACACACACACACACACACACATGCAAAGACTTCTGTCATTATAGCATGATGCAAGTCAAGGCAAGTAAGCAGTCTGACTGTGGGCATGTTTTTCAAGTATAAGTGCAGATGGCTCTATAACTGTGTTGTATTAATACAGTATTTATTTCCTCTCTGATTGCACTACGCCAACAATATTAGTGTTGAGGTGGTGGACTCAATGAAGAGAGATGAAATAATAAACACTGCTGCCAGGCAAAACGCTAATAAATTGTCGACTTCATTTGCTGAATACACTGTCAGAACAGCAAAAATAGATGGCAACAAGAGCAAATAGAAAAGCAAATAAAGACAGTAACCCTCAAACAGGTGTGTGCATTGTCCCATTATACTGAGGTCGGCTTTATGCTATAGCTGCTCCCTCACATATAAAGGCATTGAAAGAATCTGACAGCCGTTAGGACAGTTTCCCAGAATTGATCATAATAACCCAGATCCTGGAACACACAGTGCAGAACATACTCTTAGAAGACCATGGCCTTTCACAATAACACAGGTAACTACTTACAGTATTATGTCACTTTCTATACATGACACGCAGCTCAAAGTGCTTTACAGAAAGATGGAGGCTGCTTATACAACACATTTTGCGTGTGGATATTTATTATTGACCTTGTGAGCAGCAGTTTGACAAAACAATGGTAACTTAAGTTAGAGAGGCACGATGTGGCATTCAGACTGACATTTTTCTACTAGCTTCTCATTGTAATATGTCATTCAGCATTTCTTTTCAAAAGAAAAGAAACTCCTGGAGTTAACTTTATTTACTGACACAAATCGGAATCCACTAGCGCTCTAGCTATTAGAAATCGAAACATTTGTGATTTTGACAAAACTACAACTCCCAGAAAAGTTTACAAGCGTCGGTACTCACTATTTGGTTTTGTCCATTTTCTAAAGATAACCAAAGATCAGGTGAGATCATGGCAAAGTCTGGTTATTCAGATTTCCTTGGCCTTTTGTTTTACCTAGTCAGCACAGATAAACAGGTAAGAAGCGCTAGTTGTACCTAAACCATCCAGTGAGTGAAGTTAAAGGAGCAATGCAAGGATTTCAGCCTGTAGAACCGTTAATAAGAGAAATGAGTGGAACATCGAGTTGTACTTAATATGTTTATTGTTGCATATGTTTGATGAGTTTTTTGTACTTTTATACAGAGAAACTGTAAGTAAGTTTAGGAACAGTGTTATGGTGCACTCAGTGTTTAACGTTATGCACTGTGATGAGTTGCAGTGCAAATTGCGTCAATTTGGACCCAGTGTTTCATTCTTAGCCATCACCAATTTTGTTCATGGTTCACAAATGTGTAGTATTTAGTATTCCTTTAGGAAATCCAAACGCTGTCCAACTATATAATTAACCTATCTGACTTCATAAGGATCAACAGGTCAGCCCCTTGGATGTCAGTTATTTACAACAACTGTCACAGGCACATATTTCAAAGTAACAGAGAGTTCTTTATATCTTCCCTCACTGCATTACTATAGCAAAATGCAAGAAGGAGTTTCTACTAAAAATGACAAATTTTGGTCATAAGGGACATGACTATTAATATGGAGATTGACAGCAAACTGTGGAAGGAACACCAGTTCTGGCAGCAGAAAGAGAAAGAGGACGCTTTAAAAAACATATGTGGAAAAGCAATATTTCTTTTTAAGGCACTTGTTTTTTTGTGTAAGATGCGTGAATGTACAAAGAGTGTGACCCTGATGCTACTGATGCTCAACACATATCATGTGTGTCCATTACACTAAACTACAACACTATCAGTGACCTCTGCAACTGTTGGATATATGAAAGGGCTTTTACTTCAAATGTACAGCCATCTGACCGATCAAGTCAGGATGAGAATCACAGATGGCCTTCAGAACTTGACAAACTGCCGGATGTTTCCAAGTAATGCTAATCCTGTACAACTAGGGTTTACGGTTGCCACTGAAGAGACTGAAATGTGTGTGACGGACTGTATTTTAATGAGATTACCTCCTTCACTTTCCAGTAAAATGCTTTTTCTAAATTCAAGCCGCGATGCAGGACTGAGTGCTGATACTGTAAGTCGTAAACTTGAGAAGGCTTAATCCTACCTGCTAGCCTATCTCTGTAAGCTTCTCATTATAAAGAATCAAAGAGTAAAGACATGCAGTGCCTCTGTGCCGTTTGCCACACTCGTTTCCATCTTCTTTGAATAACACCTATTGATCCTCTTATGTCTTCCTGTTCAGTGATCTTATTAGCTTGATCCCCCTGTTTCTCCCAGTCCACCAGAAACTCACCCCCTACAGGCTCCGCTGTCACTATCATCATTATCAGTGACAGTGTTTGGTTTTCTGAGGTGTTTTCACTGTTTACCCAGCTTTTTCCTATTGTGCTGTGTTTTGTATGTAAATATTTTCCGAGGTTCTTTCAGAATCTCCTTCTTTCTCTAACCCTCTCTGGTTCGCTTCAATCCAACTAGTCCATAAAATTAAATGTCAAAATATGTCATTTTTCATTGCCTTCCAAAAACCACCCATATCGGCAATTTATGATTGGATGCCCAAATATACAGGACAACAACTGTCTCTGTCTTCCAAAATGTGTACATACAGTACTGTCACTGCACAGGTAATACAGTTAAATTATTTGTTGTTAGGTCAAGGGGATTTAACTACCACTATGCCTTATGGCTGAACCAGTTACTAACACCCGAATATCTCCAGTTGCCAAAACAAGAATGGATGCAGTTCTTCCCTGAACCCTGGCAAGCTCAACTTTCTTTCATTATTTGTACTCTTCTAATGTTGCCAACCGTGCACGAACCTGGCCATTGGTTTTTCAGTTTAATTAGCTTAACAAGTAGAAACTATATATAAATACTTTGAGGGTGAGGGTCATCCTTACTAATCTCCTTTCAATACTCTCTGTCATGGCATCTACACTCTGACAGGTTCATACTAAAAGGGCCAGAATGCTCCTTCAGAACTGAGAGTTGGATGGTTGAATAGCTGGGACGGCAACAGCCTGACCGTGACAGAAATTATTTATAACCAACCTCTGATCATCCACTGCTATGGTTAAGGTTTGGTTAGGTTTAGGGACAAATTACTTGGTTAGGGTTATTTAACCTAATTGGTACGGTTAGGAAACAATCACTACAGTTGGTTGAATCTATGGTTGAACGAAGATTTATTACGTCTACTAACAGTACTACCAAGTCAAAGTTAGGGATAGATTGTGGTCATGGTTAAAATAAACCTTCACTGAATGCTGGTGGGAAACGTGAAACGCACGGGGGTCCCAGACTTTGTTGACCCTCAACCTCAATCTTCTGTCAAAGAGGTTTTGCAGTGCTTACATTTACGTTTTAGTCTACGTTTAGCCCTCTGTTGCATTAATCTGTAAAAGCTGGTCTTGCGTCTTAGTGTGGACTAGAAAAACTGCTTTTGGAAAACCATGTGTACATCTCCTCAGACAAAATTGGTTGCTGGTTATAATGAAGAAAATAAGTAAACTTTCTGATACCTCTAACTGACTTAAGTGTTTTCATTGACTTTTTAGTGCAGCAACCATCACCATTTGCCTGCTGCTCGTTTCAACAAATTTACAACATTGCTGCCATTTGTGATCTGCATGTAAGCAGTGCGTGAAAATTGCGTTTGTGAAACGGGCCGCTGGTTAGCAGTTATGATTATGGCCTGCATCAAATCCCTATTTTATCCTCATGTCTCATCAGGAACAGAAAAATATGTCAACTAAAAGAATGAAATGGGTTGGCTGTATTATAACACAGTATAGGTGATCAGAGAGCAGGAGGGGACTGAACAAAGGCTCAGAAAGGCTGTGTCTCAGCCCAGCAACCGGGCTACACTCATTACCAGCTGCTGGCTTTGAGAGACAAAAGAAGACATTTGGTTGTATTCCTACAGGGCATTTCAGCGTGGATGCTTTTTTTTTTGTGATTACAAACTATAAACTACTATAGGTGCACACCTTTTAACACATATACATATAATCTATTTTATTCATATAGCACTTTTCTTAACAAGGTTACAAAGTCCTTTATGGAAAAATAAACGGCAAATAAAAAACAAAAACAACAATACAATTAAACACAAACAACAGAGGGGTCATAAAAACAAAAAAACATAAAAACACTAGGGAATAAAAAAAATAAAAAGCAAATGTATGGAAAATGGCAATAGGGATGATAAAACCTAACAACATATTAAATATTCATTAATGCTTTCCTATAAAATACAATTTCCACAAGGGGCTCTAAAGATGCAAATGATGTCTTTGGTCACAAGCCGGGATCTAGAAACAATGAGCAGATGCATCCACCGATCTAAGATGGACCCCAAGGCACATAGGTGGTTAATAAATCCTTGATATGATATGGAACAAGGTCATTAATTCTTTAAAAGTGATTAGTAACATTTTAAAATCAATATGCTACATAACAGGCAACCAGTGTAGGTTGGCTAGCACAGGAGGATAGGACAGGAGGAAGTGCCAGTTCAAATTTGTGCAGCAGCGTTCTGCACCAGTTGGAGTCGGTGAATGGGGCTCTGGCTTATACCAACATGAAGTGCATTACAGTAGTCCAGGCAAGAAAAAATAAAGGAATGTATCACCTTATGTAAATAGAGATTTTCTTTAGCATTTTAATGAGCATCAAAACAGAGATCTGCATCAAGTATTACGTCAACATTTCTAGCAGGCTGCTTCATATTCTTTGCGAGGGAACCAAGCTTTCTGTCAACCAAGCTGGTAGAGTTTGTTAGTCCAATGACTATAATCTCAGTTTTATAATTTTTACATAGTTTTGCGACATCCTGCATTGGACATAATTGAGGCAGGCAAGGAGGTTATCTAAGCGGCTGGAGTTACTGGACTGGAGAGGGACATAATAACTTTGAGTTAGCCACATAAAAATGGTGGGCGACATTGTGGTTTTGAATGATCTGGCTGAGTGGAAGCATGTATATAGATAACAACAGAGGCCCAAGAATGTAGACGCCGCCCGGCTGTTGCTCAGGAGGTGGAAAGTGGTTCGATCCCCGGCCCCTGGGGTCAACATGTCAAAGTGTCCTTGGGCTAGATACTGAACCCCAAATTACTCCCGATGGCATAGCCAATGGCATGTGAGTGTGTGTGAACGTTTATGTCTCCTAATGAGCAGGTGGCGCCTTGTATGGAAGCCTCTATCTGAATGTGTGTCTGAATTCTGACTTGTGTTGTAAAAGCAATTTGAGTTGTAAAAGCACTTTGAGTGGCCGCAAAGACTAGAGAAAAGCACAACATAAATGCCGTCCATTTACCATCCATTCGAGGAACCCGACAATTATAATGAACAACAGAGAATCAGGCTTTTTTTTTTTTAATAACAATACAGAAACAGAGAAAGTTCTATTTGAGAGGTAAGAATGTAACAATTGTAGAGCCGTTTCCTTCAGACCAGACCATGTTTCTAGACGGTGCAGGAGAACAGTGTGATAGATTGTGTAGAAAGCAGCACTCACATCTAAAAGCACGAGGACTGAGCAGTCACCTCTGTCAGCTGTTAAAAGAAAGTAGTTAGAGACCTTCACAAGGGTTGTCTCTGTACTATGGTGAGCTTTAACCTGACTGAAAACTGTTAAATTCAGTATTGTGATTCATTAAAGAGTGTAATTTGGTTGAAATTACTTTCTCCAGCACCTTAGATACAAATGATCATTTAGAAATTGGTCTGTAATTACTGAGTTTTTGGGGATCCAGATAAGTTTTTTGAAGCCACATGAAAAGATGAAAGAATTCAGAAAACCGTTAATAATCAATAAATTAAAAGCATCAACGGTGGGGAATACCTTTTTTAAAAGCTTATTTGGGATACTGCCTAAAAACACAGGTAGAGGATTTCATTTGAAAAACTAATTTACTGAGTGCTGAGACAATACTAGTTTGAAACTGGGTGAGTTAAAAAAGATCATTGTTGAAGGTTGGTCGATGTTGTAGATGTGGTGAAATTTGAGACCAAATGATCTCTTATCTTCCCAATAAAATGAGAAGCAACTTTCTCTGTCAAATTACTACCGAGTTTAAGATCTGTACTGGTATGTCAATTGAGAACAGAACTGATTATCTTAAATAAGACTTTGAGGTTATGGTTATTTGGGGATTTTATGTCTGGTAAACTATGCTGATATTGCCTCTTTTACTGATTTCTGGTAGTTTGTCATACATTCTTTAAGAGTTTTGTAAGTAACTGGAGACTTAGTAAACTTCCATTTGTATTTCAATTTTCTGCACGCTGTTTCAGGTATCAAGTGTGATAGTTTTGCCAAGGGAGAGTGTTTGATTTAAGCTTTCTGATTTTCATTGGTGCAATGTGGTCAAGAATGGTAAGAAAGTGACTGTTGACGGAGGTTAATAATTCATCCGGATGTTGGGAAATTGTTGCAATGGGCCTAAAAGAAATACTTAATTTGGATGCCAGAAAAAATGCAGGACCGAGTGAAATTAAACTTTAAAAATAACAGCTTTGTGGTCTGATACGACATGGGGCAAAAACCAGAAAAAAGTGTAATTTCAAGGATATGATCTTTGGAATGAGAAACCTTTCAGATGTCCCGTGACAATTTATAATTTGTCCATTGATTTAATTACTGCTGCTGCATATCTCCCGTGCAAATGGACCAATTTGCTTTACAATGCTAAAATACAACTACAGTAATATAGCGTCGAACTTGCAGCCTACTATATTGTAGGCTTCAGGCGATGTCCAGCAATAACTACAGTGTCTTTTTGGAGACGTAAAATAAATACACAACTGCAATAC
>CALSCE010000091.1:2852632-2896535 GCA_943593645.1 Bovichtus variegatus | reverse complement strand
TATATATATATGTATGTGTATGTATATATATATGTATGTGTATGTATGTGTATATATATATGTATATATGTGTATGTATTAGACTGTCAGCAGCATCAGTCGTTTCAGCCAGTGCTACAAAACGGCGTCTGTTTATGTAGAAGTGACACAGTCCTGTAGCAGCCATAGTGATCATGATGGGAGCAAAGGAGGACGCCAAGTGACACTATTATAGAGCGACAAAGTGCACGTAGAAAGTTTTCTGCTCAAACATTGGACTTAAAGATAGGAGATTGTCAACCTTGTTTCTGTAAACCATGACCACGATAGTTCCCTCGTGGTTATTTTAACTGAAACACGATCTTTCCCTAAAACTAAAACTAAGTTGTTGTTGTGCCGAAATACAACCCTGTTGTAAACAAATAGGACACTCTTCATGTACTCATTTTGAGGAAAATTTGAGAAAGTTTTTAAGATTTGATTGTCTCTAAACAAAAATGGAAAGTGGAATGCCCACCTATTCCTAAGCAGTCTAATGTTGTAAGTATTTGCAAAGTAAAAGTTCAAGTCTAGCTAGACATCTATCTTGTGTATATAGATCATATTCTTTTTGGGGATTCCACTTGAGGAACGCCAGAAGCCGGGTTAGGTCCCAGCTGTTTGCCTCAAAGTTTCTTTTCGCTACTTCGGCTTTGGAGAATTGCCTCGTTGGCAGCCCTTCACTGATGGAAACAGGATCCAGGGAACTGACCCAGCATCCCTTCTTTCCCCAATTTCACATTCACAGAGCAGTCTTCAATTCGGAGCTCACATTTGAATCCAGATTTGATTTTAAAGGCCGCCGTGTGTCCTTGAGCTCCAGATAAGTAATCCTAGTATGGCTGATTACCGTTTGTAATGTACATACATTTCTAATCACACATACTGATTGAATGTAAACTGAAGGACACAGGGCAGACTACTGTGACTGCACTGCTGCATATGGTGTAACACCACACCCAAGTAGTGATGTCACAATGGGTGCTTTCCTTCAGTCATCAATAGCAAAACAACTGTCGCAAATCCCTTATTGGCTGGCAACCAGAATCCATTTATATTCCTTTGTACTTTAGTATAAATTTAGCCTTAAGTAGGGAGGACATGCATACACGTGTGTGCTATAACGGTGTACATGGATACTCTGGTTGATCCTCTCTCCACTAGCCACAACAACCTGTAACTTTAAGACCTTTTTCCGTTTACTTTTGATGTATTGTGTTAACCGACAAACAGAAAACCTGGGCTATTATTCCCACATAATAAGAGTACTGATTGGTTCCTGTGAATCTGGGCTATTACTTGCAATGTATAGTCTGCTGTGTGTGCAGTGCCTAAAGGATATTTTTGGTCATTTAAAACCTGGATCTTATTCTCATAACTGTGGCCATTCTGACTATGTTTTTTTTGCAACTATGTTGTAATTTGTGAACTTGTAGGTACAAACCGTCTTCTGTTTGCAACTACTTTGGCCTAGAAGTAGATCCCCACATGGTTAGTTTCAGTAGCTAATCAAGGGAGTTTATAACTGCGTAAACTTCTGGCTAGACTCCGAGACAAGTGTTCTAAATGATTTATGTTTATTTGTTTATATATTTCATTGTAGCTGTATTTGCTGCCTCTACATCACCTCTACAATGGAGGCGGTGTTTGTTTTTGTTTTGCCCTCGGTTAATCTGCCACAGTGAAACATTCATATAGGACCTATAAACTGTGAAAGCCTTTTTGCCCTATATGTCCATCCCTGGTCTTCACATGAATGTAGGTTACATCACAAGTCAATTCAGATTCCTGCATCTATATTTTTATATTTAAAGTACCTGACAGAACTCAAAGAAAACACGTAGCACACACACTGCAAGAGGGAGATTCCCATTCATGTGTCTGAGCACTTGAACAGTGTGAATGTAAACCTCTGCTCTGGGAATACTCAGCCTGTTTCCGGCTCTCCGTCTGCAGTTTATTTTCCTACAGGACCTTCTTCTGTCTTCCTATCACACTGTGTGCTGCACAAGGCTGAATCCCAGACCCGTGCTCATACATCATATTCGACCTTAAAGGTAAAAGGGTGATTCCGGGTCATCTGTCATAATAATGGAGATTTGTTGACCTGCACATTGACAGTGAAATCTTGTGGCTAAAGTGAGTCAGAGTAAAGCTTTACCAGGAGGAATGTTAAATTATTTCTGCCCTGTTTTATTCATGCTTTGAAAATCTTCAATTGAGGCGAGCCTCTGGAAAACCTGTAACCAAACAAAATCGTTCATGTAGATCACAACATCGGTCCACATTTGAACCTTCCTCTCACTTTGTGTATTTGTCTCGGCGGACTAAACAACATCCTCTCTGGTGGTTTTCTGTTAGCTTTCTAATGGGCTTAAGGACTCAGCATGTGGCATGTGGCATGTATTGATTCACATGATGCAGGAGTTTTTACTAACAATGCTTTTACACATCTTAAGAGGTTAAAGTCTTAAATAGTTAAAAGCTTGTTTGGAGGTTTCTTTTTTTTTACCATCTTAATGTTTAATTCAAAACTGGGGAAAAACACTTTTCCTGTCTTTTTCTTTTGTTGCATTTTAAAATCATAGCACTGAATCGCTGCCCTTCACTCTCACCAGAGCTCTTCTCCAGAGGGGGCTACTCTTCCATTCAGATTAGTCCTACTATTACTGTTATTATTCTTACTATATTTGACAATAGAATTGTCAAAATGAAAAGAAAAAAAACATGTAAGACAAAAAAAAGATCATATACCGTACAGTAAAGGGCTAATTATATTATTCACCACTTAAAACCTGGGTAGGTAACATTGGAGAAGCCAACAAGAGGAAACCAGATTTTTTTAAATGATCCAGCCGAAAAACCCAGACCAATGTTGTCAACTCTTTTCCAGTGAGAGTAGCAAGAAGCACTCGCTCCAAAAGTCTATAAATGATCACCACTGACAGCCCGTCTCTTCAGGCCTCCCTCCGAAGCCACTCCTCCAAAATGATCATAATGAACGTAAACATTTGAACACGTCTATTCCTGGTACTCAGCTGTCAACTCCTGCGATGTTCAATAAGTGCACGCATGTAGACAGACAGGTACATAGATAGACAGGCATTTTGCCATGATCTCACACACACACACACACACACACACACAGACACACACACACACACACACACACACACACAGTGTGGCCAACTGTGATGCAGAAAGCTCACTGCAACTTAATAAAACGTGCAAATAGTAAAAAATTAAAAAACACAAGAAATTGAGGGAACTTTTTTCGCGTAACTAATTTCCATGTTCTGTAAAACTTAGACCATTTCTGCAAATTGTTGAATGGCAGGTGTTTTGTCTATAGGCATGTATTTTCTGAAGTTTCAGTGCATTGACATCCCAGGGCCACCGTGCAATAGGCTCACAATATGAACATGAGTCCGAACAGATGTCTGTCCATGTGGCTATGGGCTGATGTGACAGACAAGCGACCTGACCTCCAGCGGCAGGGTGCCTCTCGCCTCCTGTGTGCTGGGATGTGTTCATCATGTGTGCATGTGATTGGTTTGTTTGTTCCTATTGTAGTTCTGGACCTTGTTTTTCAGACTTGCATTAAATGGAATGAGGAATGAGAAGTTTTTTTTTTCCAGGTCCAGCACTGTTTGCCTCATTTTATTCACACAGTGACTGAGTGTTTTGCTGTGTCTTTCGTCCACAGCCATGGATTGACTGACTGTACAGCTCTGCGCCCTGACTGATGAGCGTGTTTGTGTGTGCGATGAAGACGGCTCAGAGAGGCATGATTTTCAAAAACATGCATTCATGAAGTATTGTTAAAAACTCGGGATAACCCATATTTATTTTTGCTCAAGTTGAAAAATGAACTCAGACTCAGTTCACACCACAGAAAGTAGGCTACGTCTGCATCTGTTTGACTCCATTCACTCTGTATGCATTCCCGCTCCTTGGTTTCACTTCACTATTTTTAGTGCTGCGCTCAATATTTTGAAATGAACAATGGGTCAGCTGACTGTGTCTATTGCAAAAGTGCGATGACCCACAGAGAATGACAGCAGCTCAGCTTGTAGTGTTTTAGCCTCTTTCATCAAATTGTTTTGGTTTTGGGGCCCACAAATGTAGTATTTTGGTATCACCGCTCTTGTGCACTACCTGCCCAGCACTGAACAGCAGATAGACAAGATTAACCACCAGCTGGTGAACATAGTGGAGCATTGAGCAGCTAAACTACAGCTGCATATCTTTCTCAGGGTTACAAACAAAACACTGAGTTAAAAGTACAGTGAATGATAGCCAGGTGGCCCTAATACAACTCCAAATAAACGCCAACGTTGCTCTGTGTCTCCTGGATGAGTTTAACCTCTAAAAGATGATACTGCCACAGTGGTGTGAGTGAGTGGCAACAAGGGAAGGACCCAAATGCAGACAAAGGAAGCAGCAGGATGATTTTAGTGATTTATTGTATAGATTATAGGCATTAAGAGTCCAAATAAGGCAGGTAACGGCCATCAAAAAAGCACATATGAACGATGACGATCTGACAAGGCAACAAAGGAAGTGGACCGGTATATGCGGAGAGCAGCTGATGAGAGAATGAGATGCAGGTGGGCGGGTAAAACCAGGCAAGGTGACGGGGAAACAAGGGAATGTCCGGGGGATGCATCCCAAGTCTCTTAAATTGCATCCAGCTGTCAGTCGGCTTTAACAGCTGTGGAGACCTTTGATAGAGTCTGTGCTCTGTGCTAATACTAATAAAGACACAGTTATCACTGCCAGAGCAGCAGCAGCCTGGTACCTGTTTAACAAACACCTGCACATGAATAACAATCTGCAGTCCGTCTTTATATGGATTACAGGGACTGTTTTCTACGGGCAGAATGCGTTTATTATTTGTGTCTGTAATTATTGATATTCTAAATTGTAAATTCATTATTAAATAACCCAGGATATTATTGTGGTGTCTTTTGAAGTCTTTATGAGGCTCAATGTTTTAGGGAACCTTTTTTCTCTCGTGTATCCTCGCTCCTTGGAGATCCCTCCTCACTCCTCCGAGCAGAAATAAGAGTTTGAAGATGGCACACGAGAAGGACTTCCGGTTCGAGCGAGGAAATATCAAAAAAAGAGACTTGGGATGTATCCCAAGTGCATCCGGTGGGTGGAAGGAAAGTTGAGGGGCCTGGGGAATAAGGAGAGAGAGCGATACATAACATGTTAGAGTTGTGTTTTACATCTTGTTCCGCTGTCCATAAATGGCAAAAAAAAAATAATGAAATGCTACAGCTTTAAGTTGACTGCGAGTACACCATAATATGACACTAAGCATTAACAGACATACTAGTGAAACTCTGAGAGGAGATTAGTGTCTTGATAAGGCAGGCTTCACTGCAGCTTTTTAAAAAAAAGAAAGAAAAATCCTGCCACAGAATACTGGTGTCGTTTCTGCGTGTGTGGCTTGTTGATAGACAGACAGCAACTTGTACTGTATTGTAGCAAAGTGCCGCCAACAGATTAGTATTCGCTGTCTCATATACCAGATGAAATGTTTCCAGCAGCTTCGCTCAACCAACAGCCTCGGTATGGAACTCTGTCCTCCACTTAATGTCTGCTTCATTAATTATACTTAGTCTGTGTCAGGGAAAGTCACCGTAAGAGAGGCAGTGGTAACTGATCAATTACTGCAGATTTAGAAGGCAGTGGTAACCATAGCCACCAGGTGGGTAATTTAATTGTAGGCGTGATGAATCACTACGGCCCCTTCTACTTGTCATATGATTCTGACAAACCAATTAACCCAGTAAAGCAGTCCACCGTGTCAGTTCGAACAACAGTGAATTGCTTCATCAAGATGATAGGAAATGGTACAACTTGCACAGTATGACCTGAAAAGAATTACCAGCAGGAGGATGTTTTCACAACTAAACTTACGGTTGCGTCAATATGCAACAAATTAATAAATACATTTTATTTTAGCCACACTGGGGTTGTCAACCACTTTACTCCAAAATTAAATATCTCTTGAATTTTGCTCTAGAGCCACCAGGAGGTCAAAATATTAATTTACTGTGCTTTAAGACCAAATGCCTGAAAAATGACATTACCATCAGGCTTAGCTGTAAACATCATAGACATTATACATTTGAAACATCAGCATGTTAGCACGCTGACATTAACATTAGCATAAAGCCAGCGCCTCAAAGAGCTGCTAGCATGACTGTAGAGTCTTTTGGTTGTGTTCAAACAGAACTCGCATGTGCGTGTTTGGAACAGCCAAACTCAAAGGTGAAGTTAAAAAGATACTTGATTTGGTTTCAATACGAGGGTAATAGCACATATTTTCAGACAGTCTCTCCTGGAAGGCTTTAACAATGTCGCTGAGTCAAGGGTAAGTAGGGTTGAATAAAAAAGAAAGAAGAAAATTAGGGTTCTGCTTATCGGTTCCTGAACACGCACATCGGCGCTCTCTCTGGACTGGATGGCGCGCCGCAAAGCGATACATCTGTTTTTAGTTTTGTCACGGCACTATGGGGAGATCAATAAGAGTTACGAGCACAGGAGGCCGCGCCCCATGGACCGCTGGTTTTCTTCTCTGCTCCGCAACAGCTGTTTGTTGTCGGCCCAGCGACGTCTCACACTCGCACCACACTCACTCGTATTACTACACGTATAACACCAGTCATCGTAGTCAACCCAGTCGTATGTGTCGTTCTCCAACACGCAATGAATGTTATTCAGTGTTTCAACTCGTATGTTTATGTTGACCGCCATTTTCCTCTATGACGTAAACAAGCCTCCCTGTGTCTGTCTTCACGCGGCGCGCTGTACTCACATCCCCGGGACTGTGAGTCAGGTAGAGCAGAGTGAAGCAAGGTCTGTGTCGTGTTCTTATAATTTGAAATAGAGATGCGTAGGAAACAATTTCGGAAAACTTCTCTTCAGGTAAACGATATTTATTCGATGATGATGTGATGAGCATTACAAAAGTACGCAGCTGCGGACCGCCCCATTTCACTGTTCCACAGACCACATTAAAGTAGTTACTCTGTCTCACAGATCCACAGAACGGCCCCAATCTCTAGTTTACAACATATTTTATACCCGCCGCCTTTCAGGTATAGTCTTCTCCCATTGGTTGGTTGGAGCCAGGTCCTATTGGCCCCCTGTTGGCACTTAGGCGTGTCCCCGCCTCTCAGTGCTTCTCTGCTCCAATCTCTGTCACCCTTTTAGGAGGTGTACTCTTCCACTTCACAGTTTACAAATATTGCATATTATTTCACAGTAGATTGGCCACTAAGTTACTTAATTCAATAACATCTTGCATATCACATATTACATCTAAATAAGGACACAATAAGGCACATTGTAAAAGTATACATATTGATTATTCTCACATCTGGAAAATGATTTCAATTACGTTTTTCTTTTTTTCTTGACTTTTTGCGAGCAGTGACCTGATCAGGCAGCTGGCCGATTGTATTTACTGGCCGACGTATGTTGGACCCTGTCTGTGTCACTTAACCATGTTTCAGTGTTAAAGAAGGGGAGACCGGGGGAAATTGTGCCATCTCAAATTGCACCTATCAGAACTAACTTGTGAATGAAAAAAGTAATTAGGAACACATTATTATTGAATTATATTATTTAATAACAGCAACCAAATTAAACTGTATGCATTTCATTTACAGGTTTCATTAACCTTACAAACTGAATTGTGAATATGATATATATTTGTTTAAAAGGTTTTCATAAACACTTTTTTTTTTGTTTCTGTGAAATAAGCATGTGACCAGTTTTGACCCCGTGAAAGAATCGAAATCAAGAACTGTTAAAGGCTGTAAATGTTACGCAGAACCGGAATCAAAACCAGAATTGGAATAGGAACCGGAATAGGAACCGGAATCGGAACTGGAATTGTTAACGATAGCCAACCCTAAGGGTAAGTGGATGAACATTCACCCTGCAGCTAGCATCTGAAGTAAGCAAAGTCGCAGCAGCAGTATATATTAAAAATGTAAATGGGGGATAGAGTTTGCTGAGTTTCTTCAGAGGTAAAGTCTTAAACCCATTTCAACAAGGACATTGTTTTTCCAATATTATAGCTTTTACTTCAGGACTTGTGCATACTAGCTTAATGCAATAACAAGTAGGCCTACAGGTACTCATGTGGAAGTAACAGTACTACATAACGGTGAAAGCCGGTCCAATTCACATTTGCTTTATTATTTCAAAAATGTCACTTGTCCCTATTTAAAAAGCAGGTGAACGAGGATAGTAGTTGAATGACCTGTGAATGTGCATGCCTGCTGACGGCTTAATGTTTTGTCAAGCACCTCCAGCTAAAAGATCAAATAAAGAGACTGAGAATGAAGGTCAAATCTGAATTAAAATCCAAGTGGTCCAAGCGAAGGAACCTTTTCTCTGATGCTCCTTCTCTCTGTGTTAGAAACGTGAAGGTGATAATTACAGGCTCTTGAGGAAATCCTATGAAACGAGACACCTACTAACTACACTAGGTTAGCTTTAAAATTGTCAAATGCACATGGAGTTTGGCCTTTAAAAATATTCAACTTGATTAAAATGTATCAAGCAATATATTTCACACACACAGACATCACTTACCATAGCCTTCAAACTTAAGTTCTGCAACTATAAAAGTGTCAGAGGTGACACCATTGTTGTTAGTCAGCCTGACATTTTCCTTCCCTGCCCAGCCTCACTGTTGACCTTCACCACAGTACAGAGGCCCTCCAGCCGAGGGATTCAATATTCTCTATAGGTGCATATCAACTGCCAAGACCGTTTTCAAACGTTCCTCCCTCCCTGAGCCACCTCACCTGCAAACTACAAAGTGCAGGCATTTTCAATCACAGGTCTCGGATGCGGTGGCCTCAGTATCCGAGTACCCTGAGCACTGCTGCACGCGGCTGACCCTTCAGCTCAGCGGCGGAAGCAGTTCAAAGCCGAGCGGGGACAGACACATCTCTCAGGCTCTAACAAATACAACACACGTCCACGTTAACACGTTTGCAAAACGTTAGCACAGCAAAAAGCAGAAGAGCAGGCCTAAACTACTCAGACAAATCTGAGGATTTCTGGGTAGAATAATTACCCGAATTATAAATGATGCTGACAGATTTAGTCAAACACTTTCTCTTTGTTGATACTCGCTAATGATGATTTATGACCATAGACCATAAATGCACATGCAGTGATTCATCAAAGCCCTAAAAGCTGCAAGACTCAGTAACTCAGGTTATTAGATTAATATTTTAGAACAGTAATTAGGGCAGCACGGACTGGTTAGGGAGTCAGGACTAAAACGATGTTGAGGAAAGGCAAATAGAAGTCACACATCACAAAGATGGGCTTCATTTGGAGGATGTAAACACCAATTAATGCATACATATTAGAACGTGGGTCTTGTGTCGGCAGTTTTGCTGACATCTTTGCACAATGCAAAATCCGACCGGGGAAAAGAAACGCAGGCAATCGCATGATCAGACAAGTTGTAAACAAGCCAGTTTTGGCAGATTATCCAAACCAATTTATGTGGGAGTAAAAGTCAAAGACAAAACGTCATTAGGTCACTTGGAGGGCAGTGAAACAAGCTGAAAACACATCATTGACATATTACTGCCTTATAAAGTTGCTAAAGTGAACATGTTAGCTAACAGTCGCTTATTTACACTTCCAACAGTATAGATCGTATAGAGTGGGTTTAAAAAGGATTTTTTTCAATAAAAACAGTTGCCTGATGCTGCGGGGAACTAAATATAGCATATAACGTAGTTAGGAAAGAGAAGGAAAATGTTCCTCTTCTGTTTCACAAGATTTGTCAGACAAGCAATATAAACAAAGAAGAAATAACATTTCAATAACAAATAAAAAGAAAATCATGAAACGTTAATTGTATATTAAACAACACATTATTCTTAATAATGTGTTGTTTAGACTCTTGGGCTGTCTCCTGTTTGCATGGCCACACTTTTTTTCTAACCGATATATTATATGCGAATTATCTCTCCTTAATAAAATACTTTGACAAATGAAAGATATTTTATTCTGAGGATTTGAAGCATTCAGCTTGTTTTGATTTCATAACAAGCTGTATGTGTGGCTGCCATGTGCCCCTCAACACTAACTGCATACTTATAAACATATACATACACTTACATCTCTCTGTTTCAATCTCATTCATTTGCCATAATTATCAGTGGTATGAGGCACTAAAGCAGGGCAACATGATGAGGTTGTCTTCTTTTATTCCTTCACTTCTCTGGTTAGTATGGCCTAATTAGGGTGGCCTCTGGGGAGATCCCTCTGTGCTGCTCACATGAGAGAGAGAGAGAGAGAGAGAGAGAGAGAGAGAGAGAGAGAGAGAGAGAGAGAGAGAGAGAGAGAGAGAGAGAGAGAGAGAGAGAGAGAGAGAGAGAGAGAGAGAGGTAAAGAAAGTGAAGCATGCAGGGTAGAAGCAGAATTTTGGGAGGGGGAATGCAACAGAGGAATAGAAATATAGATAGGCAGCTGATACTTAAAGACTATGAAAGGAATACTTGTGGAGAGGGTGAGGCTGTGTGTGTGTGTGTGTGCGTGTGTTGGGGGGTTCCAGTGCCCTGGTTGGCTGGCTGATGTACTCTTGATTAAAGCATTTCATCTCAGCACATGAAAGAAATTGATAGGGAGGAAAGTACAATCGGAACCTCAGCGGGCCAAAACACCTCCTTACATTAATCACACACTGTCTGTCTGGGGGTCCCGTGTGTGGCCAAGCATGGAGGATCATTAGACACAGACAGAACAGGACAGGACACTGTTATAGTATTCACAGCAAGTAGTGAAGCAACAAGGTGCAAAAACAACGCTGATGTATTATCACCACACAGCAACACAAGCATTCATTTGGAGTTGTGTAGCTATGCTAATACTAATAGTCGCTCTCCTATGAGCTCAGCCGCAGTGTTTACTGTTTGCTCTACTATCATCGTAGTGCTGTTACGTTACTGCCAATGCAAACCCAACATTTACTCCTGTACTGCTGTTAGTTCACATTAGCACTGGTCAAAAAAACCCCCACTAACAGCAACGAACATCTGGCTTTTGTCTTCAGTGGGAAATTACAACCAACATTAAATCCTGGGACAAATGACTCTGCAGTAGTCAGAGTATGTGTCTGCGTCAGCTCAGATCGGCAGTGATGGAAACTTGACACCCAGGTGGACTCGCTCTTTTCTGCCAATTTTGCTATGTGACACCTGTTGAAGTGAATATAGGATAAATAAAATGCCATCAGACTTCATTGACAAAAAACTGTAGTTTTACAACGTTTGTCGCATTGTAAAACGTTTATTTGTTAGTCGTTTTACTGTTCCAACAATAATAATAATAATAAATGAAATGTATGTACCAATCTGGATTGAGACTTTGAAAGAGTGACTGAATAAGTAACAGACATAAAAAAGAATTTCGAGTATGAGAGCTCTGATGATGAGAAAAGTGAACCAGACATCTCAGATCTGTCAGTTGGTGACAATGTCATTGTAAACTTTGCAACTAAATGCAGGAGCCATTACATTGGCTTGGTTCAGAGCCTTGAGGGCTACGAAGTGAATGCAAGATTTCTCAGAAGAATCCGGGGGAGCACTTGCAAAAATAAACCCGCCTTTGCATTCCAGGAAAGTGATGAGGGATCTTTTCCTCGGAGTGATGTGCTGAAAAAAGCTACATTAACCCCAGAAGGTTGGAGGAACTGTGAGGAGAGAGCAATAACTCATATTTACAAGCAACCTTGACGAGTGAAAATGTAATAGTCCTCTTTCATTGTGCAGTGTTCTTAAAAGCTCTAACTGATGCTTTGTTCTCACAAGCTTAAAACTGTGAACTGTTTAACAAAATGTATAATTACAAACTACTGGAGGAAATAGCTTATGTTTTCTTATTTCATTTTATTATATAAGAATTGATGCCAGCAGATTTGAACTCCTTCATTTACATCATTTTGATACGATTTTTCTTTGCTTCTCAAAGCTGGGCTGGCTGTCCTTTTGTTTAATTTAAAAGAAATGTTTAAAAAAATGTTAAACAATAAAATGTCCTCAAAATTAAACTTTATTTGGTCGGTTTTAAGTTGTATAAGTTAGGTTTAAGAAAAGAAATAAGGCTATTTGGAAGAGGAACATTTGTATTATTTAATTATTATTTTAAAAGAGGCTATTATTATTTTTTTAATAACTATTATTTTTTTTAATTTAAAAGTCAGATGTTTAATTTACCCCAAGATGGTTTAACCTACCCACTGACATATTTTGCGGGCCCTTTGTCAAAGATGCATTCTTATAATTTAATTTGATAGTAGAAACCCTGTAATATGGGTATATGTTTTCATTGAACTCCATCTCATTTACCCTTGCCTAGAGGGCAACTTAAGTAGAAATTGACTCATCTTACCCCACTCTCCCCTATATGTAAGTATAATGAACAAAATAAACTATCTCCTCACTGTACTGCAGGGATGTAATATTGGTGCAAAAGAACACACCTCTGAACTAAGCAGCAAACTCCAGGGCTGAACATTGAAGCCTATGCGAAAGTGCCAAAAACTGCAGTTCATTGAATGGCCACTTGAGTCAGTCTCCAAGAGGTAGCAATCCCCATAGACCCCCATGTTAAAATGCCCAACTTTACAGCAGAAATAAACATGTTTACAGCCTGGTACAAAAAAATGTTTTTAGTCTCTATAGCTAATTCCCCTCTTCGTAACAACTGTACAGGGGGGGGTTATACAACTCATCCGTTTAGATTATATTAAGGCTTAAAGTTACGTTAAATTAAGGGCGTGGCGACTTTCATTGACAGGTGGGTGACGTCTCAAGTTGCTACCCACTTGCTGTCTGCTCTGCTGCGTGACCAGGACCCACCTCAACTCAACCGACGATGCCTGTTTTTAAATTAGCCGGAAGTAATGCGGTGGCATCTCTGCCAAGAGGGCGACTGCCAGAGCCGCCCGCGTTGAGCTTCACAGCGGCTCTTCAGAAACTACGTCCATATTTTATAGAGACTATGCTCTGACCACACCCAACCAGAGATGCAACTGATGTGAAACTTTTAACTAGAAAGCCAGTACAACACTGCTTCACAGCCTGCTGTTAATGTTCTCTTTAAACTGTAAAGGCAGGTGTATTTTTACAATACATACCTGCCTATTTGGGTTGTAGAAGATCAGACAATGACACTATACTTCCATAAATGGGGAATGTGTCACTGCACATCTGGGGTGTCATCATCTTTGAGTAGCCTTATAGTTGTGGTGTTTATTGTCGTCATTCAACCATAATAAACACATTGCTGTTCCAAAGCAACTTTTCAGCAGTTTTATAAGGAGAGTGTATTATTTGTCTCGCCAAGCTTATGTCATAATTTATTCAACAAACAAAACTTATGACAAATGCTTTAAATAAAAAAGAAAAATAGAATCAAAACTATGTCTGAGAACTTTTTCAGTCAAAGTTTCTGACATCATAATGCGAAAAACACTTTAGTTAACCAAACTGACAGGAGAGCTCGGCCTTAACAATTCGGTCCAGAACCAGACCATCTTACAATAAGGTCAGATAAAAAAAACATAAAGGATGTGAAATAAATAGTGGGCAAAACCTTGCTTACAAGTTCCCACCTGCAGGGATGGGCTCGATAGGTTGCTTAAGTTGGTGAGGTGTGCATAAGAGTCTTTATGAATGTTTACGACAGCAAAGTGTCATTCGATAAATACTGATACTGTGTTAATGTTTGAGATGTCTTTGTTATAACAACTTGACAATATAACCATATATTATTATAGTCATAAACACGTCATAACAGGCGTAATTATCAAGCTTAAATAAACTATTTGGCTTCATATGTTAACATTACATGACACTGTCATATGTTGTTGGTTTCGACATTAGCGAGCTCATGTTTACCTTAAAATAAAGCACAGTAGCACAATTTGCACTCATCATAAAGATATCCCTAAGTGTTATTACACTGTCAAATGATTTTATAAAGGTGTCATGAAAAAATTCCCTGAACTCAATTAAAATGTTAGAATTTGGACTTTTCATTAAGATTTCTGACGACAGGAAATTAAGTACCTAGGTGATTAATGGACACAGACCTGAAAACATGCATGCAAATATATATATATATATATATATATATATATATATAAAAATCTGCTGAACCGATGTTAACACATTATTTCTTTTTTTTTTTCTCAAAGGTGACATTTTGTGTGCACTGTGCACCTGCATGAAGTTAATGCTCTGAGGCACAAATAGATGTGGATACACTGCTTCACCTGGTCTGCAAGGATGGAAGAAACTTACTGTACTGATGAATTTGCTGTTCTTACATTCTCAGCAGTGGGAAAAAAATGCTAAATCTGTCCTGTGGTGGATAAAAGTGTTCCTTTAGGCATCCATTTTATCTTTCCTGCACCGTAATATCGTTTGTTTGCCCGTCACAATTCTGTGTAAATTAGCAGCACTTCTTAAAAACGTGTTTAACAATTGAAATGACATTTGGTGGAAAGTCAGACCACGATAAATGTTTAATGGATTTCTTAAAGGTGCACCAATCAATATTTTTTATAATAATGATGGATCAAATGGAGTTGCTCATACTGATGTGATCTATATAAGTATTACCTTCTGCAGCTCCACTCAGCTCTACAGAGCATTTTAGCCTCTTTTGAATAGTAGTTTTCTTTTTTCTTTTTCCCACACACAGTGCTATCATCAACCTTTGTTTTCAGCAAAAAAAAGCTCCAATAAACCCACTGTCCACTATAAAACAGCAGACAGACACAGTTAGAGACTAGCTGGTGAACATAGTTGAGCATTTAGCAGCTGAAGAGACCAATACGTCCCTCAGGGTTTTGTGGAGAGGAAAAAATTAGCTAAAGGAGAGAGAATATTGGACTTTGATCATCGGGAGGCCTAAAACACGACTCCAAATGAATCATAATGTTGCTCTGCGTCTTTTACCATAACAACTTCTCGAGGTGATAATATGTCAGTGTTATGTTTACAGTGTGTTCTGCTGCCCCCAAGTGGCCATAATATAATTGAATGCAGTACGTCAGTATGGTCACACTGGCACACACTTTCCCTTTCCCTTGGAAGTTTGCTGTCCTTGTACTGAGAAGCACCTGAGGATGTGCGGAGAACCCCTTTCCATCATTTAATCCATCTTTTGTGAAGCAGGACACGTTTCAACATGTTGACTATTTGCTACAGAACTGAATGATAAAAATCGGGCCTGGATTCACAAAGTGTATTAATAATAGATTTTACGAGTAGCCATGCTCAGCATGCTTTTGGAAGTGCTTCTTCTTCCCTGATTAGCATGGGATCACCAGCCTCTCCATTCATTAAACATGGCCTGCTTTTGGGGCCTTGAGTGCAAAACTACAGGGACTCTTCCCTGAGCGTGGAGAAATTCAGATAGGATGCTATGCATAATGAACCAAAAACAAGTTCATGAAAAAAAGACACATCCACTAATTCACAAAGCTCTCCCTCTCTCTCTTTACTACCCTGTCTGACTGTTAAATTATTCATCGCATTCCATTCAACTAGTCCTCCCCAGATAGCTATCATGTCAATCTTTAGTGAAGTTCTGCCGGTTGTATTGGGTTGCTCTCACCGGTACATCTGTAGTGTCAGGAGAAAGGTTTACACTGTGCGTGTGCGTGTGTGCGTGTGTGTGTGTGTGTTGACATCCAGTAGGTACAGTTCACAAATAGGCCGTATAGAATTGATGATTTTCATCATGTCCTTGGAAAACTGATATTTTTTTCATGCCAAACTCTTTGGAAAATGAGTCTCAGCGGGCAATTAGGGTTCAAGAAGGAAGAGATCATGTGAGAGCAACAAGGCTCCCTGAGGCTCTGCCTTCTTACCTTTGCTGGTGGGGAACATATTGTACAGGATGTTAATAAATACCTAACACATTGTGATTGTTTCATGTGTGCTGAAAGCCAAAGTAATGGCTGAATGTGATCATTATCTAAGTCCTGTGCAAAAAAATATTATTGACCTTCTGAATTTTTCTTTTGTTTACAGTACAAATGTGTGAAATATCAGTTTAGGTCAACATTTTCGCAAAAATAATGTCCAATATGTCCCTGAATCATAGTCTCATTTCATATTCAGTACACACATACACAAGATGTTTAAAACACCTGGGGCCAGATGTATAAAACCACGCATATACAAATACTATGCATAAGCTATTTCCCCACATAAACTTATAGAAGAAGGTGCACACCTCATACATATTTCAGACAAGGCCAACCCAGTTTTTCTACAGCCAGTAAAAGGTGATGGTAAATGAGGCAAGATGAAAAATGAGGTGAGATACGAAATCCAAATAATACAACATTGCATGTTTAGGTTGTTAAACATGCAAACATGATTCTTTTGTTTTTCTTTTACAACTTGATTGGAAACATTTAAATTAAGAGTTATCCTTTGTAATGTCTGTTTTGACAAGGGACCTATAAAATAAATCATTGATTATCTTTCCGACATTTAATAATAATAAGCTGTTACCACAGATGATGGTGTCAGGAATTTGAGGGTGTAGTTTACACTGGGGAAGAGGGGGTTATGCTTCCCTCGCTTTTTAGATTTTACTTTTTTTGATTTTTTTGATTTAAGCTTTACAATCAGTGGCGAGTGATTTACTGACTTCTTTGTCCAGATTTTGCCTCTCAGGCAACAAACAAGTTGTCCTTCCTTCTTGGTGGAGGTTGTTGGTGCTGTATGAAGCTATGAAGAAGTTAGTCTGCAGATACTACTCAGGGCTGAAAAAAGTACAATATCTCTTGATGGTGGAACTAACAATCAATCAAGGATAATGACATGAAAGAAAGAGCTATTTGTAATAAAAATGGAAATTTAAAATGAAAAAATTATGATTCATTATTTATTAGAATGGGCCATGATTATAATATTAGAAATATAAAATGCTAAAAATCAATCAGGATCTGTTGATATTTTAACACCAGGATTCCAATCGTGCTGGGTGAAGTAAGTAAGCTTAAAGGTTTATTCTAATTGTATAAGAATACAATATATGCTGTACATTTGTTTTCAAATCACAAAGAGTGAGCACTTACCACCAACTATTCAAGACCTCCAGGTCCCTGCTAGTACACCCAAAGAAAAGAAGAAAAGCAAGAAGTCAGCTGTTGTAAACATGGATTATTTTAAACGTTTGATCACGCAACCAACGCTGTAGGTTTTCTGTCGACTCCCTATACCATCATCAGGGACAATATGTTGCTAGCTAACTGCACGTCAAGACTTTTACTCATCTGTCACCAAGCTTAATAATGAAATAAATTGCAGGCCATTCTCCTAATGATGAATCATATATTGTAATAAATGGAATTAGTTATAAATGGATCAGCTGCAACATGATAATGTTGCAGCTGAGTGTTCCAGTGCTAATTTATTCAACATTTATAATCATCTACTGTGAAATGAGAACAGCAGGAGGAGAGACAGGGAACTCAGCTATGGGAGGCAGAAACGGCATGGCCCAGCATTCTCAGCCATCTCCATGCTACACATTCCCTGAGAGGATGGGGGAGCAGGTGTGGAGCTTAGAGTGTGGCTTAAGACTGGTTTTCCATACATTAAAAGTAGGCATCCATCCATCCAATGGACCCTTAGTACACCACAGGTCCTCACCTTTTTGGCTCTGAGGACCATTTAACAAGACAAATCATGCTTTGCTGTCCGCAGGGACTGGAGGGTTAGGGGTCATTACATCACCTTTTTCGCAACACCTGTGCATTACCTGTCTTTATGCTTGAATGCATGAAAGTACCTTGTTTAAATCAGAATACAAACAATGTACTTTCATGCCACTTGGATCTTTAAGTTTTCATTATGGTTTTATTCAGGAAGAAGCCCACCGGTCAGTCTTAAAGGTGACATATGCTCATTTTCAGGTTCATACTTTAGAAATGATCTCCACAGCACCGCTAGTTGTTAATCATGAAGCAGATGCCTCCCCCTTGGTCTTCCCCAATGTTATTGTCCAGTCCTGGCGGTGAATGGATAACCCCTCTGGAACAATGGCCGAGTCTGGGCTCTCTATGTAAATCTTAACATTGCAGTTCTTTGTGTCCTGTTGAAAAGCCATCCTGCGCCTGAGCTCATCCAGTTTTGTTGGTTTTCACATTTCCTCAGCTTGACCAGGAGCTTGGTCCACGAACCTTGTTTACTTTGTCTCTGTTTTCCAGGTGTAACAACAAATCCCAGCCATTGATATTCCCTATTGTTTGTTGATTGTGGTGAAAAAATGTTGTCCACCAATGATCTAATGTGCAGAAGTTGTTCTCTATCATATTTTATGATTGGGCTAGCTTGGCCATGTTGCGAAAAAGTCAAAAATAAGTTACAAATGCAACAAAATAAACAAGAAAAAAAAGAAAAATTGAGGAAGAGCTTGAGACACGGAAGCTGTCCACCGCTGCCATCTTCTTTTACAGCTTCTCTCAGTATTACATACTATAACATTGATCCAGCGTCCGGGCCTACGATCAAAGATAGCCACATTAGCCGCGCAACATGCTAACAGAAACTTCAATAGGCTAATCTGCAAAATAAACATTAAAATAACATAAAAATGGCAAAATTTACAGCTACCAAGTTAAAAGTTGGGTCACAGACAGCCGGTACGGATCTATCCTTGAGCTTAAGTTTTGCTCATACCATATTACCAGGTTGGCTATAACAAGGAAATCACTATGTTGGAGAAACATAGTGGTGGAGAAAGGGAGTGTGGTGGTGCTAGTCTAGTGGTCTAGTCAGGCTTTTCAAATAGAACTCCAGAAGGTTGTGAGTTCAATACCAGGTACCACCATTGTGCTCCTGAGCAAGGCACTTAACCCTGAGTTGCTACAGGGATTGGCCCTGTAGTTAATTCACTGTATAAGCTCTGGATAAGAGCCTCTGCTAAATGACCTGTAGTGTAGAGTGTCTTAGCTCCAGATCAGATGGACTCAAATAATTCATCACACAATATAAGCATGGTGGTAACCTGGTTTTCCACAGAAAAAGACATGTGCCACAGAGAACCTCAGACAGTGAGAAGAACAGAACATGTTCCTTTCCTTTTCCACTGAGTGGCCACCACCCTGCTGATACCCCTGGTGCTACAACAAGACCTTTCCCCACCCTGCTGAAAAAAATCCTCCACAGCCATTGAATTTAGGGCAATAGAATTATTAAGTGATCAAATTTTTCTGGTGGTGCACTGACGGAAGTGGCACGGTATGGATGAATGAAAAAATGACAACACGTTGTGGTAATGCATCACTTGACATAGTAAATGTAAAATATTACTGAAATCCTATTAGTTTTACATAATATTATTTTCTTACTGCTAAAAGTCATATCACTTTATTGTCCACCTCAGTGAAAATATGTCATTGGCTTCTCCCAAGTAGCCTACAGCAAAGGTGCATAGAACTCAAAAATTCAAAAAACTCAATTGTCTATCACATGTTTGTGTGTGACTTTTTTCTATAAGACAAAATAAATATAATTACTTATTTCCTATTTTTCATTTTGGTGTTTTTGTTATGCCACTGTCCAAACTGCCAACAGGACACGAGGAGCATGTGTTGGCCGGCCCGCCGATAGGACAGGAGAGGCAAGTGTTGGCCATACTACAACTCGGAATGAGGTGCAGGTGTTGGCCGGAGCGCCGATAGGACACAAGGAGCTGGTGTTGGCCGGACAGTCGGAAACCATTTGTGGTTTGTGATTGACTGAGTGGCAGGCACAGACCGCAGTTGGAACTGATTGCCAACAGGCTGAGAAGCACATTGGAGGCCAGCTGATGGGGAAGCAGGCTTGTGGTTAGCCGACTGGTACACAGGCTTGGAATCAGAGTGGTTGAAGAAGTTCTTAATCCACCAGGCAAGGAGCTCCTCAGCCAAGGTTAAGAGGTAGCTTCCTGTCCTGCCATCGTCCTTCTACTCCCTACAAGGGGCTTTCTTCCATTCCCCATACAAATAACATATAGTTCATCCTCAAACAGTCCATCTGCTGGGTCCATGACTGGTTGGAGAGACTGCAGGCAAGACGAACTTTAACAGGAAACTATTAGAATTTAAGGTTCGGTGCAGGCAAGGCAAAACAGAACTTCTCATAACAAACAGACAAATCTATCAACAGATCTAACAAGGACTGAACGGGACTTAAATACTAACTAAAACTGATGGGGGGATGAAGTGAAGGTGGAGAGATATGCGAAGTAGCTCAGGTGAGGGAAATTCGGTGATTAAACAGGAGATAGGCAGGAAGTTGATGAGCAGAGGAAAAACTCTGGGAACAGGAAAGTAGCTGATCAAGGTAAAAGGGGCTTGAACAGATTCACTTGAAAGTTTTTTTTTTCTGAGGGGGAATGCATTGAACAGGTTTCAGTAATTAAACCTGAGAGTGCCTGCGTGCTGCGCAAAGAGTGCATCCGACACTAAAGAAGTGTTTCTCTAATGTGGTGAGTACCGACGAAGCAAGTGTTGAAAAAGTAGCCTATCTTCTCGACAAAGACATTCTGGAGTGTAAATTATCTCTCACTGCAACTGCTGATTCTGATAGGAGTACTGTATATCACATACAGTGATACAGCATAAAACAAATCTGCTCATACTCAGACATTTCAAGGGCCGTTTGTGCTGTTTGCAGCTTGTGAAGCTGTGCAGGAATCAGTCCCGCAGAGCTCGTTTTTGGCCATACACTCTGTGGTCCACTCAAACCCTTGCAATATAATTCCTGTCGTCCGAAACTTCTCGTCAGAAAAATGTGTTATATGTTAGCCAGTTCTGTGAGCATTAGCTCCATTCAAACTCTCTTGCAAAAGTCTCTCTCCACCTCGCAGACAGTGATGAAGCGTAACTTCAGGCATACGTCCCTCTGCACTTTAAGGTAGGCGAAACTGCCCATTCCTGGCTCCGCCCTTTCGGGAAAATTTTCCAGTCCATATGAGATCCGCAACTGTCTTAGTGACACATATTACATCATTAGTACTCCTGAAAGAAGGCGAAAATGTTGCGTGTCATGTTAATATGTTAAAACTATACCATCCCAGAGAGGCGTCCAATACTAGTCCGGTAACGTCGGCTCCCTCCCACACCACTGCTGTTCCTGGCAGGTCCGCACTGATTGTGACAGAAGTTCTTAAAATGTTTGATGAGGTTTTGGAAATGCGTCCCCTTTCATAGCAGGGTGCCCGGTTGCCTAACTGTCAAACCACTATCCTTCAACACAACATCAATGTTAAAGATGCAAGGCTTATTAAACAACCTCCATACACCGTTAATCCAGCTAAACGTGCCCTGATAAAGAATGAAGCAGAGTATCTCTTGCGAAATGGCTAAGTCACACCGAGCTCTAGTCCCTGGAGCTCTCCGTGCCCTCTAGAGGCTAAATCTGATCTCAGTTCATAACTGATTACCGTAAAGTAATTGCAGTTCTAGTTCCAGATTCCTATCCTTTGTCGCAGATGGAAGATTGCGTTAATAATTTAGGCCCTGCCAAATATCTAAGCAAGTTTGACCTGCTCTAAGGTTATTGGCAGGCAACATTAACTGGCTACAATTTCTTGTAGTCGACTGTTTTGGCTTTTGGCAGGTGCACCGCCCTGGCAACGTCAGGGATTGGTAAACATTGTGTGAGTAACTGCAATGCATGTCTGTAATGCATGTTTGGATGATCTGATTGTGTACACACACAACCTAGAGGGTGAACATGTAGCTTGAGTGGATTCCTGAGTGCTAACATGCCTTTTGAAAGTGTGAAGTCTCTCTTCAGCCATCTTTCCAGGTCTTTTAAAATGGAGGTTGATGCCAGTGCAATGGGAGCTGGTGTTGTACTATTGCAGGAGGATGATGATGGCGTCAACCATCTAGTGTTGTAGTTTTCACGTTAAGCACCAATTCAGGTACTCCACCATTGAAAAAGAAACTCTTGCTTGGTTGTTGGCACTCCATTATTTTGAGGTGTATTTCTTGTTTAGTCCTTTGCCTGTTGTAATCTTCACTGATCATAACCCTGTCGTCTTTCTGTCCCGCATATATAACCACAAACCAGCGACTTATGCGTTGGGCTCTGATCGTGCGAGATTACGAAATTGAAAAGAAGGGTTCAGATGTTGGCAGATGCCCTGTCTAGGTTGTAGTTTGACATTTTGTGTGATTTATTACATTACAAAAACCTAAATGTTTATGTCTCAAGGGGCCCTCCCTTTAACCCTTCCTTGTATGCTGATTAGGATGTGTGGTCACCTGGGCGTGACACACACACAGACACACAGACACACAGACACACAGACACACAGACACACAGACACACAGACACACAGACACAGACACAGACACAGACACAGACACAGACACAGACACAGACACACACACACACACACACACACACACACACACACACACACACACACACACACACACACACACACACACACACACACACACACACACACACACACACAGAGCATATTTCACAAGTATTGATCATTAGTGAGGTTTTGGGACACACGGTATATATACACTGGACACAGGTGGATCTAAGGGGCGGGGCAAACAAAGACAGGAAGTAAAACACAGTAAAAGACATGACACAAGATGAGTGTCCTTTACAAAGTAAAACAGGAAACAGAAAAACAGGATCATGACACCTAGAGCCAGATAAATTCCACAATCCACCCACTTAAAATGGGAATCCTCTCGAAGAAAGGCGATAATTGACTCATTTTTCACAAGGCAATTGAACAGAAAGAAGTTTCCTCCTGACAGGCTGGCAGATCAAACAGAACCCTCAGCCAAGGACGTCTGCCTTAATAGACAGCCTCCACTGACTTATAAATGAACAATATGTTGTGTGGGCTGTAGGTCCTTGTTGCAGAGGCGGTTGCTGATAGATTTTATTCCTCTTGTAATCCTCGGCTCAGTGGTTTGGATCGGGGCCATCTCCACAGCTCCAATATTACTTTTAATTTGAGCAATCATTATAATCTTGTTGATGATTTTTTTTTCTTTTTCCTTTCATTCATCAAGGTGGTGTGCTGATTTGCACATCCCATGAGAAAGCCTTTCATGTGTATTTCTTTGGCATGGCCTAACAATGCTTCAGGGGTGAAGCGACAGCTCAGGCATCATTGATAACGTACACTGACCCATGGTAGAAAATGTTCTCCTCTCTCTCACCCTGCGGGCTTCTCACAGTTACTGTCCAGGGAGGAGAACATGATGAATGAAGACTGTAACAGCAATAATACAGAATAGGAAAATAGTGTTAATTTGAATATTTAAATAATCCTACATTGGACATGCTCGTATTTCCACAAAATTCCTTTGACCTCCCATTCTCTTAATTTTAAAGTCAAACTCACACTGAAACACAGTATTAATTATTCAAAATCATAAAAGAAGCGAGGAATAGCTTCTTTGGAGTTGATTATGCACATAACAATCAATCTGCATCAGCTCTCATAGAGGAGCGGCTGTGAGCTGGTACAAGTTCTTCACTTCATTTCATTAAACTTCTGCTGAGGAATGAAATATTGTAAAAATGGTGTACTGCACATTGTTTTTGATATTTCTGATATCTGATCGCATATCACATACATGTAACATTTATTCTCGTATTTAAATACAGCATGAAAAACAGCTGTTGCCATATATATACTGTATATATACTTTACATTTCAGCTCTAATTTTTATGAATTGATCAAATATTATTTGTATTTTACAAAATTAATTATATGGTTGTTATATGCAGGTTTTCAAGTGGCATAAATGTGCCACTACACTTTGCATGACCAATATCTTTCATTTTAAAGCTGCACTGGTATTCTTGTCACGCAGAGACTCAAATTGGCAGCCAGGGCTAACTTTTGTCGAACTCAGTACCCAGAAATACCAGTCAAGATGTAGCTCCCACTGAAGATGCTGAAGTCATCTTCTCTATGTTTTTAATTAATCATTGATTCATTTCCATCATACGGCTTTAGGCGGGGCACAAAAACATAATGGCAGGGAAAACCACGAAACTGCAACCATAAAAACAGTTATAAAGTCGTACAATGTTTCTGTGTAAGTTGTATGTTGTTTCAGAAATGTTTTATATTATTACTAACCTGGACCAGTTGTAAAGGGCTTTAATCATGCAGTGTGTCGTTGTTTTCAGCAGTAATTTGCTTTATGAGCCTGAATGGTACCCGTACCCACTAACTCTGGATCCGAGCGAATTCACAGCTAATTACCGCCACCTACTTATATAACAAGGGGATAACATGAAATTACATTTTTATCTACACTGATCTGATATGGGCCTCGCTGGAATCCCATTGATGGAAATCTGTCGTATCTACAGAGAACTTTAATCCCTGCTAACATGTAACAAGTCTTGAATGATATGGACTCAGCACAGATAGAGTAACAGATATATAAAGGAGTGAAGATTAGGAGGCTGATCAGATTTACACAGAAAATCGAGAAGAGTAGACAGCGGTTGTCGATCTCACAGAAATTGTAATGTGCATCACAGGAAGCAGCGTCACGGTTGTGGAAAAATATTCTAAGGTATAATTGTTTAATGTAAGCCAATACATCTTAAGTATTCACATCTGCATATGGTGTTGAGTATTTGCAATACCACACAACTGTATCCTTTATAATAATGAGATAATAACTGTATTTGGGTGTGCATGTGCAGTTTTTTGTTTTCATTTGTCCCTCAGGGTTGATTGACAGTACAAGATTTCTTCAACTAATTAAATTGCTAATGTAGTGTCTTTGTGTAGATCAAGGAGCTGGGAGACAACCCTGGAGCGAAACTGAGAGGGGAGTTTCTCGCCTCTGATCTGGTATCATTTCTGTGGGCTGACGTAATTGAGTCGACACCATATCAAAAAACGTGCAGTGTGCATTGCCCCTAACCTGTTGTCTGAGTGTGTAGAGGTCCTTAACACAACAGATGGAGCTCCTGGGGGTGTGGGTTTCCTTTTAATTACTTTGCCTCAATAAGCAATTTACATTTGATAAGGTGCCTTACAAGGAACACCAATTAATTCTCACAAATCCTTTTTAATTAATGGGAAGTGGAAATCAGGGCACAAGGAGGAAATTGATTTATAGCAGCTACAACACAATGTATTTAACCTCAAAAGCCACAAGGAGTAAGAGCCTAACTTTCAATGAAGTCTTCTAGTCCATCAATCGATCGAATAGTTCCCCATGAATAGGCTAACTTATGAGAGAGCCCTGGGGAAAAGATTGCCTGGTGGGCCCCTATTCACCCCTCCAGCCACCCATCTAGAACTCCTACAATAATCTGAAATCCGTTCTTTCTTTGTAGGTTTTTGGTAATATTATTAAATGCAAGTTTCTCACTATCTCCTGTAGACCCATTTTACTGAACAATAGCATAGTAGTATCGAAAAAGGGGCTTTCTGTATTGAAGATGTGAAGAATCCTAACTTTACACCCTGTACCATTTCAATTGATACTGTCCTTTAGTAGTGCACATTCCCATAAGAATTAGTCCTAAATCGCCGCCACCGGTAGCCCACATGGCATATCGTGCGACGCATGTATAGTCATGAACAACAAGACCTGGGTTCAGACCCAAGTTAAGACCAATAAGTCTCAAACCAAGTCCAAAGTCAAGTAAGTGTCCCAAGTCCAGTCCCAAGTCACAACCAACAAGTCTCGAGGCCTGTTATCAATCAAGACCAAGTCTTGCGGTCAGCAAGTTGCAATTCTAATCCTAAATTGAGACCAACAAGTCCCAAGTCAAGGCAAAAGTCAAGACCAACAAGTGCCAGATCCAGCCACAATTCAAGAACAATACCTCCCAAGTCTGTTCAAAATGTGCTGCTGTGGCTCGGTAGGTCGGTGGTTCAATCCCTGGCCCCTGCAGTTGAAGTGTACTTGGGCAAGATACTGAACTCACAGACTAGAAAAGCGTTATAGAAATGCAGTCTATTTACTATTCCCAAATCAAGAACAAGTCCAGAGTCCAGTCCAAACAAACACAACATTTGAATGTATATAAAGAAGAGTGTGTGACCTGAAAAGTGTATTGACAATTTCAGGGTAACACATTTTCAGAAATAAAGATAATAATGGAAAACATCTGCACATAGTTGGATTTGTTTGCATGTTTTTAAGAAGGTCAGAAAAACAAGTAGAAGCAAGTACCCCTCTGCCCCATCCCATACACACTCCAGTGCCCTCACTTTGGAGTTATCTCTTACTCTGTGGATTGATGAGTTTTCTTCAGCCTGGTCAGCCAAGTGTAAAATCCTGTGTAATACATTCCTTTTTAATTTGGGTCGCCACCAATCGCTGCATACCAATGCAGTCTTGGAAGGCTTGCATGTAGTTGCCCCCCCAGTCTGCTGACTAACAACCCCTCTCAGTAGCTGACTCAAATTTAGATTACTTTACCAAGTCATTTCTTGGCCCGTGTGTGTGTGTGTGTGTGTGTGTGTGTGTTGTGTGTGTGTGTTCTGGTTACACTGTTAAAACTTCAACAGTGAACAATTCAGTTGTTCAATTCATTCAGTTGAATTGTGAATATTACTGCCAAAAGCTCTTAGTTATTTGTGTTCGGACACACCTAATTTTAATTCACTCTATAATTTGGTCTTGAATTTAACATTACAGAAGAACATTTTGTGTGGGTATGCACATGTGCTGAATTCAACTACAGCTGAGTAAATGTTAATGTGTGCGGGAGAGGTCACGGCAACTTTAAACATGTGAGAGTTGGATTTGAAATATTATTTCTGTTTTGCCTGTTTCGCCTGTCCCGGCAGAAATTCTAGGTGGCTGCATATGTAATACACAACACATGAGCACTTGTGTTATAATCCTTACAAGAATACTCATCTGATTTAGAATTGCTTAATATAAGCACACACAGTCAGACTTGTGATGGACAAAAGAAAAAGGAGCTAGCCAGAGTTATCGTCTTTTTTGTTCCATGCATTCTTCTTCCTTGTCAACTAATCCACCAGCATTTTGGTATGAGATTTGCGTGTGTTATGCTAGTAGCAGCTAATGTAGCCTCGAGCCTCTTGCCTCAAGCAGAGATGAGGAGCATTATGTAAGTAAGTTTATAAAATAGTTTTGCACTGGACCGACATTGTAGAGTCGAGAACATTGTAAAGAGGCTTCTCCATTTCTGAACTGAAACTTCTTCAACTTTAGTCCAGTCAATCTCAGGAATCAAACAAGAAACCAAAAGTCGTGTTTGAGCACAAATACCACTATGTGATAATGACATAATTGTTATTAACAGAATGTGGCTGTTCTTTGACTTAATCCAAGAGATTAGTTTGTGTAGAAATGCAGGATCTGGGGGCACAACCCCAAGACAGCCCCACCAATTATGTAAGCTATCTTTCCAAGTTTGCTCCCCCATTTTAAAACTTAACCAGGCACCCCATGGCGAGGAGCATAGATCTTTCTTTTCCTTGGTTTTGAGGGGAAACATGTGTGATATCTAGAGTGTATATCAAAAATGCTACCCAATAAACACAAATCAGCAAAAGAGAAGGTGGTCATAAGGCCAGAGAGAGGTCGAGTGGGTCCATTTACCACGCTAGAATAATAGCTCAGGGAAATGTCCAGCGCCTGGGCCCTTAGCTTTCTAAAAAAATGTGTCCCCCTGAACAATATAGTTAAATAGCCCTGTCCTATTTGATCTAAGCCCTCTGTGTCTATTTGCTCATGCTGTCTGTTCTGTCCCTGAGGCAAAGTTATCTGGTTTCACTGCTAGCTCTGTGGGAGAGGGCTTAGGACCATACCATCCTGCTAAACTTAGTCCTCAGATAAGTAAAGAGGCAATTACCCCTAATGAGAGAGCCCCAGGGAGAGATGTGGAGGAGGATAGCATTCATTTTATTAACAGTGGTGCTGTGTTGCAAAGATGGGTGAGGCTGATGGGCTGTTAGCCATTAAAGTTAAGCAACAGTCCACAATCTTCTTGACCCGATTTATCTTAATTTTTTGTGCTTGATGGAGAGATATGATGTTGTTAGGACAGAGAGGAGGAGGATGGAGATGCCTTTATTCTGAATGAAAACAGAGGCAGAGACATGAGGTTACTCTGCTATAGGGCACTTTTTTTTAATCTGTTGCTCATTTGTCAAACTCCTTCACAGCTTCATGCATAAACACACTCTGTCACACACACAAACAGATGTCATTTGCCTCCATACTGCTTTCATGAGGGTGTGTGTGTCGTGTGCGGAATGAAGGTTGTTGCTGAGTGTGCTGTTTTCCCTGCTGTGCCACCCTGCCTGCTGACAGTGGCCACTGAGGCCTGACGAATTTGTCTTTATTCTATACCAAGGACCCAAGTCACATTGACACAAATCAGACAAAGAAATACTGGATGGTTCTCGACTGTCTGAATGGAGCAGGGTGGACAAATCACATTACAGTCGTGTGTATGTGTGTCCTCGGTACTGTATCTGTTGTTACGTCTTACAGGACAAGTCTATGGGTATTTCTATTGAGACTTATGCTCATTAAGGAACAACAGTGTCATTAACCGCCTTGATTTAATGACATCAATTAACTCAGATGGGGAAAAAAGAAATGTTAATCTTAAGCCCTGTTTGAGTGATTCTGCGCTAGCTGTGACCAGAGACATTACGTTTTTTTATTACGTCGTCAGTACGTACGTACGTACACCTGTCTGTCCGTCCTAGTTCATCAAAGATGAACAGTTTAAATGAACTTACTACACTTAATACAGCTCTGATACAGTATGGGAGTCAACAGCAAACAGTGAGGCTGATATCAATGAGGTAAAATTTAAAACAAAAAAAAAGTTACACATGCTGTATCGTTTCTTGTGAATCTGACTCAGGAATCAAAATCTACAAGTAAGTAAAGTTATTAAATATATTATAGCATTTAGCAAGTCAGCTGACAGCTCTCCCTTCATAAGTGACAATTACAGGCTAGAGACATGTTCAGCAGCGCTGAGAAGAACATGAGGGGAGCATGGCTCACAGAACATGTACTGTTTTGTCTTCACATAGGGAGCAAATCAAGAAGAAAGGTCAGGTTTTAGAGCGTGTGGTGGATGTTGTGAAAGTGAGTCCTTAGTTATAGGTCAAGGAATGATGCTGCATACATGCATGAAGACATCAATATTGATCAATCGATGGCAATTTACTTGGAGATCATACTCACATTAAGTAAGAATGATCTGTGTCTAAAAGAGCATCTAGCTGAATCCATTGACAAATCAAAGAAAATGTATCAGTTTGGGGCAAAGGGCAGAGGTTCCCTGGTGACGTGGCTGTCTGCATGCACCATCAACACCATTATTGCCACAATTTAGCAGCTTATTCAGGAGAGCATTGTGGACAACGTCACAAAGGCTGGGAGGTTCTCTGTACAAATTGACACCACCCAGGTTATTACCTTCCAGGACCAGTGTTCTGTTGAACTGAGGTATGTCACAGACACAGTTCATAAGAACTGTCACTATTGTGAAGTGCAGGGAATCAATTATGATGTCAATATGCTTTCAGAGGTAGCTGACAACCTGAAATTGGATTTTAAGCAAATGCATTGGGAATGACACAGATGGTGCATCCAATATGCAAGGCCACTACAAATGCTTTTTCCGCTCTCATGTCAAAAGAGTTCCCAAATTAAGTCCACGATTATCATACTATACAAGTGGTAACCTCCAGTGCTGAAAAATGCAGCCAACGTGGAAATGGCAAAAACTCTCCATAGCTTATTATTTTCTCGTTCATGACAACTGTACTGGGGATGCATTTTTGTATAACTCATCCTTTTAAATTATATTAACACTTAAATGTATTCATAATTATGGCTGCTATGAATGTCAGGTGGATTCCGTCACTGATGGATTGCCGCTAGCTGTCTGTTATACTGTTTCTCCTGGGCAAGCCTTATCCAGATAATAGTCTCTATGTGGATGTCATTCTTACATTAACAGCTTTACAAGACAAGGTTACCAAGAAAAAAACCACTCGGGTTAGGGCACATGGACCTATAGACAAATGAGGGAAATGTATTTGATTTATCGCCCGAGGACAAGAGAGGGACATCCACCTAACAAAGGTTTTACTATAGGCATTGAAAGGCATGTGGAAAGAGCCAGTAAACTATTTTGACATCAGTTAAGATGATTGCTGAGGTTGGATGCATAGCAGAGATTAACATCCCAGATGGAAGACATTTTTACTCTCTAAACTCTAACCTGAGAGGGAACAAGAAGGTGGGCGTTACGATTCCGTGACATCTCCGTAGGTCGGGATGCTGCTATAAGAGGTCACCTCCGTCTGTGCACAATGCAGAGAGGGGGCCATTAGCTAGCACACAAACAAGAACTCAAATGCGGCAACATGCACACGTGGCTGGACCAGGTACGTTAACAAAGCACAGAGATGCTCCAATTACAACTTTCTGGTGAAGGAGCAGTCCATGCATATTCAACTCAGTTTTCGAGGCGCTTTGCTGGATCCTATTAAACAGAGTCAGAATTCCTTTCTGTCCTTCATCTGCTAACGATTTCCTCCTGATAGATCCCCCACATGACAGCTCAGGCTCTTCTCTGTCCAAACTGAAAAATAGTTTTCAGGCTCTCGCCGTTCCTCTGTTAAACAGAAAAAATACAATAGGTCAACAGACACACGCTGTTGTCGAAGGAAAAAAGTTCAAGTCTGGGCCAGAATAAGAGTCAGGACCTCCTCACCAACACCTTAACTTCAGTACAGTTGAGTAGCTATTGGAGTCTTAACAGGTTCTAAAGAATTCACCAAAGAGATAAACCCACCCGAGCTGGCCCCGAGAACAGACTGAAGATACACTGACTGTGCTTGCATTTATAACTTAAATACCCTGTCCTCATTGGTGGAAAATGGGGCAAGACTGTGTCTATTTTATGTCATTTTTTTGTCTTAAATGGTTTGAGTAAGCTTATGAAATTAAAATAACCGGGACCAGTATCAGTACACTCCACATTATACGTTCCTTTAAATACAAAGTTAAAGATGAATGTCATTCAGTGTATAGTATAACACAACATCCAGTGTGTAGTATAGTATTTCACCCAAGATTATGTTTACTTAGAGTTTTTTAATCATGTAACTATAATTCTTCTGCAAACTTAATCCTTATAAAGATCATCTGCCGTGAGCTCGTGCCTTTCACCTTCTACCTTGGCGTTTGAACCCTTTAATACAACATTATTAGTTTATATTTTTAATGAATATATGATACGTCTAAAGTAAATGTTGGTGTCTCAGAAAACCTCTTCAGGCGTGTAAGTGTTTCAGAAAACATCTTCAGGTGTTAAGCAACCTGGCATCAGGACAATCTGTCCAGGTGAATTCCTCTTTTTCTTCTGGGACTCTTCCATGTGTGCCAATTGTTTGTCTTTAGTCCAATTACGGTGGAGTGGGGCTTTATTTAAGAGACAGATGTGTCAGAGAGTCCAGAGTTCAACGTGACAGAGTTAGGGGAGTGAAGCACAGGCCAATTCCACACAGGCGTTGGTAGCTGGCGAGGATGTCAAGGCATTTCCGCAAGCGTTGGCCAAGGAAGTTCTTATGTTGTATCAACTCTTTTAGCTGGATTTTTATTTGTCAATGTCAGTGTCATTGTCAGTGGATCTCACCAGACGCCCAGATTGGGGCCGCTGGTTGAGATCCTTCTCCAGTGGTCAACACCAGTCCGATATTTCAGACTCCTCGGTGGTCTCACTTCTTGAAGTGAGGCGGGTGCCTGACATGGCTGCCGACTTCCAGGTTGAAGTTGAGGGTACATGATGCTGAGCTGGTTTCTCTTCCTGAAGCAGTTGATAGAGCAACAAAGACATCTGTGGAGGTGGAGCTGGAATAGCTCCCATAGGTGGTGCACTCCAGACTGGAGCCACAAATCCCAATGTTCCCGGTTATTCTGCTGCAGTGGATCTCTGTTGATCAAGACCTACGCCCGTGGGCCCTGGACCATAATTCTGCTGGTGCTCTACAGAGTCCTTGGGGAGAGAACCCTACTCCTGGACCCATTTTAGCTAGATCAATCAACTGTGGGCATAGATGGTATCTTGTATAATAGCCATGGTTTTCTTGGTATGGTGCCCAACCATATCCTGCACCCTCTGCCATGACGTATCTATAAAGATACTACAACATGTCATTAGTTCAATTATACAAGGTGACCCTTGGCATTATCCATATATCTTTCAAGTTTACAACCACCGGTATACACCTCAAGTTTGTCTGCATACAGGTTGTAGCTTCACTAGTGTAGCATAAGTGGTAAATATCATGTCATCTCCTACTCTTAAAATTATCATTTCTACCCTAGCTTTGGTAAACAATGGCATGCAAAGTCCTTTTTCCAACTGTACCATGTGATAGGTCTATTAAAGTGATATGTTACCTCTCTGTAAACCTACTCATACTTTTGCCAATGTATAATTTTGTGTTTGTCAACATCTGCAGCGAACCTCTTCCATGCGAATGGTGTGAGGTGGTGGTAGCAATGGATACCATTCTGACTGCACCGAATAGCCCAAATGCTGTAGGAGGGTTTTAGATCTATTAAGCTGGATAGGACCATATGGTAGAGCTAATACAAGCAGAAGGTCTTCATTAAATCTTTTTTTTCTCCTTTGGTTTTGTTTCTTCATCGCTACTGTTTTGTAATTTTTGTCTCATTATTTATCATCTGTCATTGTTGAATGAGTTCTTTATACATCAATCTGCCAATACAGTGAGTCCATTGTGGCATACCCATTTTCATATTTAACCGTTTGTCCATCTGCTCATGACTCATCTGTGTCATAGCTACTTCCACCGCTATGTCATTGTGAATTTGGAGGGGATATTGTCCGGTTACCACCTTGATAATTTTTCCAATCATTAATCGAATTAATGGAATCACAGAACATGAGACATTCATGATGACCATTAACAATATCCCAATCACCATCCCCACCACCAGTAGGATATTCTTCCAGGACAGATTGCTAAAAAAGTCCCATATTGCCTGATTCCTGGTGTTCAAATTTTAATTCCTCACATGTTCATCCATCAGCATCTTTATTCTTTCTAATATCTTTGTAAAATGTCCTTCTTCTCCTGTGTGCATTGGAATAACAGTGCAACACTCTTCTTCAATGTATCTGCACACTCCCTGGTCTCTGCTAGTATTGTGTCTATGGCGAACCTATTTTGTAAGGTCATTACTGAGATTGCTTGTAGCTGTTCATGTATGGACCCTAGTGCTGATATATCCAATTGATAAACTTTTGTTGATTGTATCATAAATAATTTACCTGTCTACTGTTGAGTGCTATATAATGCATATTTGCCATTGCTCCCCATATTGTCACCAGTCTCGCTTCTAATATCACATTGTTCTGTATTGTATCCTGGAATGGGCAATGAATTGGGCAGTGAATTCCCTTAGCATTATAGCATATTACACAAGACCGTTGGCTTACTTGCTCACCCGAAAACTTCATCCATGGATAAAGCATATTTTGTTCATTTCTTGGCGTTATTATCTTCCCGTCTGCTCCACAGAACCCTCCCTGTAAACTTTTACGTATATGCTCTTTTTAAAAAGGGGTTGCATTGGTTCTTTGAGCCAAAAACAAATCGTTAAATTAGACAGTCTTCAACAGGCCCTCAATTGTGGGTCTGATTCCTTCTATGGCATGCTGTTTTAGAGGATATTGTTATTGCTATCTGGCTCCTGATTTATGTGTATTGGTTTTGCTGATCTGACTTTCCCTACATCTGTCTTATGTTTCAACCATTCTTCCTGTGGTACTAGTTTTAGCAAGTCTTCATGTTCTTTTTTTAGTAACAACTGTGCAGGTGTTCTCTCATTTACTTAAACCACTCATCACACGCTCGCAATGATATTCTGATGTATTGTCCATCTGACGAGGTGTGAGTGTATTTGTTCTTGGTGGGCTTCCATTCCTGTATTACTAGCACACTGCTTTTACCATTGGACCAGGTTCATGAGATTTGTGTCCTTCTGCCACCAGCAGTGTGACTTGAGGAGTGTATTTTTCGATCTGGAACCAATCTCTTAATTCAGAGGGGAGAGTCACAGCGCAGCTCCTCCATGTAGTCCGACGTACACATCCTGGCTGACCATATAGTACGGTTTTCTGTTAATCAGCTCCTCCCAACATTCTTCATAATCCTTATGCTCTTGTTGTTCATCATACACAAGAGTACAATAGAGTAGCTGGCCAGGCTTACCCGCACCTCTGGCGCTTGGCCAGGTCTATAAATATCTGGCGCTTGGGGCTCACATGTTGCTTTCCTGTGCTCATCCATGAATCCCTTAAGTCTGGGGCTTCTCAGGTTTCATTTAAAAAAATTATAATAAAGTTGTGCAATTATGGTTACAGGTGCACTGTCTACTTCTAACATTAGACAGATACAATTACTATACTGAATACATTGATTACCCTTTATTATATTGTTTTATATTATATTATATTACAAGGCAGAGTATTCACTGGAAGAAATTTACAACACCATTCCATTGGAATGAATGACTGCAGTGCAAAACAACAGTTGCTCTCTGTCCTCTGGCATCTCAATTTTGGTATGTGGGCCTTCAAGGGTGTTTAATCTCCCCTCTACTTGGAGTCGATGTATAAAACAGTTAATAAAATACGTTTTTTTTTAAATTGCCAGAACCACTAGAGATCCTTGAGCATACAGCACAACAAATATAAGGCTGATCCAGTTGTATGCGAGACAGACAGATACACGCGCACAGACATAATTCCCAGGTTTAGGACCGGTGGAGAGAAGACAAGGCTTAATTTACCTTACTAACTGTTGAAATGACAACATCATATGGCACCAAAGACAATCCTTGAACAGAGACAAGGGTCACAATCTCCTCCATTTATATGACCACCTTTATGGAACTTCTACGAAGGAACTTTGGTCCGAGCAAACTTGTAAGTGGTTGAAAGTGGTTCTTGAGTTAAGCTTATTTTCTTAAATTAAGACTGTTCCCACAGTCAGGAATACACTTCAACACTACTCTATGTTTTTACTCTATGTTTACATCAACTTAAGCATGATGGGAACCCTGGTAGTGAAATCTCAATATACAGTATATCGAGTCCAGAAAAAAAACTAAATAAAATTGTGAGCTGCATGGCAATGTTGGTCGTTCAGTCATGTTGGGTTACTTCAGTCAGGACCAAAATACAACTATTTCATGAATTTTCATGTAATGATGTATAATGAGGTTATTCATACAGCAGGTTTTATTTCCAACGTGTTGGGCGTTCAAGAGTCACAGCCAGTGACGTGGTTGAAGTCCCCAGATATTGTGATGAAAAGCGACAGTCAACATCAAAGGTGATTACTGCTCTGGTGTCAGGATATCTCCAGTCATCTCCAAATAATCAGATCTGCAATTTCTTCACAGCTGATTGAGGAGATGATCGTCACGCTCAATTTGAGTCACAAATGCAGAATCAACTATTTCAATGTCTGCTTAGGCTCTAAAACTAGAAGAGCTAAAAATATATATGACACACACCAAACTGTGAGTAAAGGGAATGACATAAGTGACAGTGACATAAACATCATTATAGTCACCAGAATCAGGCCACGTGGGGAGTCGCTTTTGATTATTAAGCACGTTCATGCTCACTGTGAGGGAGAGACAGGGGTGACTAAATATATTTTTTATATATTAAAAGCGTCAGGAAAGGATTTCTGCTTCAGCATTTCAACACTAAACTCCCAAAGACCTAGATTTGCAAGGCATCTGTGACAGGTCATACTCTGATTATCTTTTTGTTTCAAACTTATTCTTAATTGGAATTTAGGAAAGGAGCTGCAATATTTTGTGTCCACAAGCTTGATTACTATCTGTGCTCAACGAAAAGGTTGGAGCAATGCTCTTGAGGGACAGGATGGGTATACCCCAGTAAAAATACAGAACAACAATGTGCTACAGAAACTGGAGCCAATAAAACATTGTAAGACGAGCTGAACATGGCCTCTGAAGCAGAGGCATGAGAAAGAGCTCTCACGGGAACAATGCTGCAGAAATAATTTTGAGAGTAAACGCTCATACATGCTGCTCATTGTTCGACTTTTCTTCCTTTCTGTGTAGCGTGTCTTTGTTCTGTGAGTATGTGCAGCCTCATTTCCAAGACAACAACTCAAATGGAAGCATGGCGCAGTCTCAACACTATTACCCCGATACAAACGTGTACAGGCTGACCTGTGGCTCTCGCTGATTGCCTGTTATCACGTCTGTGTGCTCCGCTGGGCCTCTGATGCTTTTCTCTTCCTCTGCTCTGGTGCTCGAGTCTAATCAAAAGGAAATCTGTCGATGAGCTGTTCTCTGTTAGGGCGGATTTGATATATATCAGGTCACCACACCTCTTCCGTCTTTACAGCCCCTCCACCCCCACTGCAAAAAAAAGAGGAATAAAACTAATAATTGAAAGTGAGATAGCAGGGGAGGACCAAAGGGCAGAGAATGGTAGCAGCTAGCCCTTCACTTGGAAATAAGGCACATCCAATCCTGGTGGAATCAGACGAGCCGGAGCAGTATTCTCCCCATCCCTCCCTCTCAATTTGTATTCAGAGACTTGAGTTGTGCGGCTCAGATGAGAGCAAATGTAGTTTCTCATACAGAGTCTCTACTCTGAGGCATTCTGTGCCAGCCATAAAATGACCCCTATTTCTTACTCTCCATATTGCATTCAAAAAGCCACATCAACAAAGAGTTCTGTGTGAGTTCCACATAGTGTGGACTCCAGAGTGTTTTGTTGAATTGGCTGACATGAAAGTGCAGAAAGCATTGCAAATGGTAGAACAGTTTCTTTCTTTTTGTCACTTTACCTTCAACATAGTACGATCATTTTTTAAAAATTGAAATACAGCTATTAAAGTAAAAAAAAAAAATTGAGTAAAAAACATATTTAGACCACCAAAAACTCAATGGTTCCCAAACTGGCTGACTCTGAGGTACAACAGGGGGAAGGCTGAGTAAATGCTGTGGTACTGTTCTACAGCATGGAGGAGTTCTTCAAAGGACTGTCAAGTAAACATTTGGCTGATGATCCAACAACGATTGCTCAAAACACAACAGGCACAAAAATAAAATACTAAAATAGGATGAGGCTCGATGCAGGCTCAGTTGGGTAAAACGGTCCAGCTGGTGGACTAGCACCCTGAGTTGGTTTTTAATTTTTCCTGACATGGCCACATGTTGCTGTGATTTATTCCAGTGAAGTGAATGTACAATGTGATCAAACAATCAAATCAATCATGGTCATTCCATTAGCTGAATCAGACAGATCCTAATGCAGCTTGTCTCTTGATTAAGTTAGTTACCAGTGGAGCTTGACCCTTAACCAATCTGCTTCATCAGGACAGTTTGGGTGTGGTTTGATCAGATTTGATTCTAAAAGAACCCCACCACTGATTTGCAAACAAACATTTTCTTTGGTGCATGGTTGTGCGAGACCTCGCCGTTTTCCAACTGAAACAGAAAGGCAGAAATCTGTTGTGTACAATAACCAAAATTGATAAAACTTTGAAAGAAACCTGTGTGTACTCATGTACACCCCCATACTGCATAGTAAGAAGCTGATTGAAAAAATCCTTTTACACTACTAACGCCAACATTCCATTACCCCTAGAACCGCCGGAGGGGTCATTGTTATTCCATGCGGCAACATTAACATTAATGTTCATCTATTTCTTTAAATAATTAGTAAGACTTAACAAAATAACTTTTTAAAATTCAGTTTATGGAGTTTATTCATTTGACAATTGCTTTAGGCTATTACATTACAGATCAAAAAAGGTCATATACATTTTAAAATGTATCAAATAACTGTGGGCTACAACAAACACAACACAAAATAATGAACACATTTAAATAATTGACTTATTGTAGATGTAGAACATTAAGTAAAAGCTAAAAACACATTTTGGATAATAACGTTGTTTTAGCTATGCTATGGGAATAAAGAAAGAAAATGTGTTTTATTCATTAGAGAACGAAGTAAAATACATTTCTTCAATAAATTATTAGCTACAGCAAACGAACAACAAAATAGTTAACATATATAATTTCATTGTTGTAGAATTTTTGGGTAATAAAGTGTTGATTTTTTACTGGGAATAAAGAAACAGAGCGCTCTCTCTCACATGATCACACATGTTTTGTTTTCATCCCCTAACCCCCATAGTTCACTAGATCATTCATGAACCTATTATTGGAAAAGTGAGAGATGTAGGGCTTTTATTTTAACATAGATACATGTCATTTTTACCGCCCTGCACTGATCTGCGGCTCACTATTGTCAAAGTGAGAGTGGTCCTTTGTTGGCGTACCACTCAGTATGCAAACAACCCTCACACATTCCTTCCTTTACATACATTTTCTTTCATTTAAATATTTTATAGGAAGTACTAAAATGTCATGTCAATCCATCATAGTTATGAATACTATTTCTCTCAAAAACCACAAATTTCAACCTCATGGTGGTCATTGCTGCACCTATCGCCATGCCGATAGTGGCACTAACTGAAAGAAAGTTATGTGCTTATGGAAGGTCATCATTGGGATGACCACGACAAACAGAAGTCATAGCAACCAAAATTGACGGACACCCTGATATTGCTTGTTACAATGTTACAATGACACATCTATATGTCTCAAAGGGGGGCGAAAGAGTTGGAGAACCACTGCATGAACTGATCCTCTACAACAGCTATTTTAGAGGACTATATGAAGTCAATACGAGTAATCCACTTGCTGTAATCATTTTCAGTGGGAAATAAATCAGCTCAGATTGCCTATGACCTATGGAAACAACCAAGCAGACCTTTGCACCCTCCAGTAGGTCGTGAGAAGAACCCTATCTGTGCGGGAGGCAGATGGGTAGCACTGAGGAACCATGTTGAGATTTTGGGCAGAAGGCTCATAGATGAAAGTGCCATTACAGGTCAATTACGAGTCATTTGAGGTTTCAGCAGCAGCCGTTAGCATTACACAGCCTATTGCACTGATGATGGCTGTAATATGAAATAAGTGGCAGGAGATGGGGGCTCTCCATGAGGACATTGCGATAAACACGAGGGTTGCTGTAATCTGTTACCATGATGAGAACTGGTGTGATTCTCTAAATGCTGAGGAAAAGTGCTTCAATGCTTTCTTATCTCCTTTAGAATAGGGTACAGTGGACATTAGGAGGTGTGATTGTGTTTTGGACAGGGCTCCTTACTCGAATCGTGTTTGTCACTGTAGCATACTAAATTTGTATGTGTTATAAAGTTGTTAAAAAAAAACATCCGTTCGCAGTCGAATATTCTTAGCAGCGTGGTTGTCTATTCCTAAGTCCTCATGCATCTTTTGGCCTATTCGACCGCATCCTATGTCTGCGCTTGAGACTGTGATTGGTAGTCAAGAGTCATTGGTTTTGTTTGCGCTGGCGAAAAAGAAATGAAGTTGGTCGGTTGTCTCTACACCCGTGCAGAGCTGCCCGCAGGTCGGATGGCCCCTCCTGTGTGTCTGCTTGGTCTGGCCTGTTTTTGTTGTCTCCTCCCCTTGCAGGTTGTTCCTGAGCTGGCTCAGCCGGGCTGAATGAACCCAGCCCGTAGAGCTGGCCAGTTTAGGCTGCTCTACTCGCTCAGCTCCGACGTGGTCGTTTGCTTTGTGTTGTTTTTCCTTGTAGCATCCAACACCGTCAGACACTATTACTTACTCACGCCTCATTATTTGTTTGGTAACATTGTTATTCATGCACATAAAACTATTTTACTTTTTGGCCGCCAACCTTTTGTGTGTTCTCCCTCGATTTGTCTGCAGTCTATAACGGGGCAGAATCTAAAGATCAAACCTGAGTCAACAAAATGATCTCATAAGCAGTGGATGTGCTCACTAGATTTATCAGCTGTTAGGCAAATGCAAAAGTATGTCAATAAGCTCCATTTAACTCATATTGTACCCGAAGGCAGTATGACTACTTGGCAGAACTGAAACTTTTTATCGCTGATTTTATAAGGGATTCTTTGAGTTGAAACTAGTGGCTTTAGTAATGTTAGCAGTCATTTGGTAATGCTTTATAGATTAGTTATAAGGCTGTGTATCCTCCTCTAACAGAGACAATTGCTTTACTTTTCAGATTTTCAGTTTATAATGACAAACCTTTAATTGGAGGATAGTTTGACCTTCAGGAAAAAGGCTTCAGGGTAATTGGACCAAATTTAATTCATTAAGAACAATTACTTGATGGTTTATTACAAATGGTCAATACTTTTTAACATTACTTAATTGTTAGTAAAGAAATGACAGCTGTCAGAATGTAGAAACACTTTTTAAAGGATGACTTATTAGACAGTGGTTTTGTTTTTCAGTTCTAGTAAAAGCGTTGATTTTGGAGCTTGATGTATGTCCAGCAATGCATATTTATAAAATCACTTAATTTTGAAAAAAAAAAAGAGGAGAAATTAGGGTGCACTTGTTAAGCATAACTAGTTACTCATTTTCTGGCTGTGTGACATAGTGCAAATGATGATGTATTGATACAAATCAGGTGGAACGAATTGTGCTTGCATCTCAGCCTGCAAACAGCACAGCAATGTTGTGACTTTATATGATCAAGCCGACGTACACCGAGGCATCTAATGTCCAGTTTGAGTTCAATTAAGAGGAAAATTTTGTCATACATGGTTGGAAGATGGGATTCCGATTGGTAACGATCATGACTTGTCACATCCGGTTGTCTCATCCTCTTTAAAAGTGATGCTGATGTGATGGTTTGGTATTGTGGAGTTTGGACCATTTTATCCCACAAAGAGTTTTAAGAGCACCCAAATATACTGCTATTGCATGTATTATTATCTTATTTCCTTGTGAATAACAAAAACGTAATTACTCATTTATTTCTGTGTCATGCAGGCAGCAGGAGACAGGTGTTTTATTATTCATCAGGACATGACAAATGTAACTTTATTCACCATCAGCTACCTGCAGCCCTGATAACCAACTTTCTTTTTTTTTTTTTTTTTTTATGTTGCATGATCCATACATGATTCGAAGAAGTAATTCTAACAAAAACAAAAGAATGAGCCTAACAGTAACTGCAGTGGCTCTGACGTCTACAACTGCACTTTGACACTTAAAATTGGACACAAAATACCTGCTGCTTTCACAGAACTTCAGGGAGGGACCTCAAACATACAATTTCTTTTTCTCATAGTATTGTCAGTAGGTGCATTGTAGAGCGCATGTACGACGACATAACTAACAAAATGCGGATTTATAGATATTACAGATCATTTCAGTCAATCAACTCGTGTAGAATGTATTACATGCTAATGTAGAATATGTACAGCATGCAATATCTGCCAACCAGGAAGTTCAGCACAGCAGGGATTGACTCCCATTTGAGGGAAGATAGACTCTGAGCCTACAGGTCGATACTTGGATGGAGGTTGGGATTTTGTAATGCTATATGATCAACAGCAGTGGCAGATATGATAGCTTTCAAGTGAACGGTGTGGCAGCAGATATGACAGCCCCCCCCCCCAACCTCTCTCTGTGTGTTTGCCTAGAGGACCAACCATGAACTGCATCTTACTGGTTCAAGTCCAGCCAGGCCCCTTTGATGCTTTTCATTATCCATCTCTCTTCACTGTCAACGATCTAATAAAAGCATCACAATGCCCCCATAACATTTTACATACAAATAAAAAAGAGTGAGCAGGGCACTGATGGTTTTAGTACTCTGACAAAATGTAAAGGACGACATGGAGGGAATTTAAAAGGAAAAATAATCAAATTATTCAGAAAACCAGAAAAACATACACAGGATGGGCTCAACACATTCCAGCTCATGTTGGAGGAACTGTGAACACATTAGCATCACCCAGTGGTGCTCGCCTCTTCTGCCTGACTCTCACTTTACATTCTCTGCACACACACACACACACACACACACACACACAGAGAGAGTATATAATGCGCCTGTATTTTTTACCTATGCATTCATACCTTGGCGTGGACAATTAATATTATCATCATCTTTGATTGGTTTGTTATATCTTGTCTAATACTTGAATATAATGTGAACACGTGCTGTATACAGCTGGAAAAAAAAATTTGTATGGCAATGTATACATGTTATTGCTTTTCTTGATAATAATTATAATACAAATAAAGTTTTAATTAAAAAAAAATATAAGGAATCCTTTTAAATCTACTGTGCAGTGAGTAAGTCATGCGAGAATCAGCGAGTTAACTGCCTGAACTAGCTTGTAGGCTTTGTTAATTTAGTAAAATTCACAGGTCTAATACTGAAACATTTGATTTTACTACACGTTACTGATGTTGTAGCCTTCATGTACCGTTTTCTTTTACATGTTTACGCCATTGACACTACGTGCTTTTGCTAGGCATTCCGTATTTACAGGAGTTAGGCTTGCTCAGAAATGCCATCACATGCCCACTTTAAATCAAAAATAAAAACGTTTTATGCAATTGAAATGTTTTGCACACATTTCCACAGGTTTGTAACTGACAGGAAATATATCCATGGATAATGTTCCAGGGAAAGAAATAACTTAAGAGATCTGCACAATGGAAAGTCATGCTAAATTTGCTACTAGCAGTTCCCGTTCCCGCTGTACCCACAGATATGGAAACAATCACCTTGATTACTTGCTACTGAAGAAAACATCCAAATTTGATGATAAGGAAGCGAGACCAGAAGCCTCTTTTAGATGTCGAGCATTGTGTAGTCAAACTATCAGTTGTGCTGATTCAAGCAATATCCTCCTGAAACCCGAAAGAAAAAAAGGTTGTATTTGATTTTTTTCACATCATTTATATTGTATTTATATACAAGTGATAGGGATGTAAGAAAGTACAATATAATGCATGATTTGGTAATTTTCTTAACTTTATTATTTTTGTCAATTATTTCTCATTTGATGAATACTGTAAAACAATATAAAAACACATTCTAAAACCTGCTCTACTGCCTCGCCCTCTTCCTTTTCATCTACTGACAGCTCTGTAAAATATTTAGAGGGAGACTCAGACAAAGTCTTCTCTGCCTCACTCATTAGTCTGTTTCCTGAAGTATGGAAAATGGTTGAAAATGAAAATAAAAAAAAAATAATGTCTCACTGTCCCCCACAAAAGGACACGGGTTAAAATGTGTATTTTGAAAGGCCTAAAAAGTAACATATGCTTCTAAAATCTTAATATAATCTAGTTAAGCCTCCTTTAGAAGAACAGAAACAATATCATATAATAATTTGATCACTTAACTCCCTTACTGCCATAAAACGTGTTTGCTGCAATTCTCGCCATTTTAAAAAGACAGAAGTTGTGCTCTGTTGGTCACACCCCCATGTGTATTACATCACCAGAAAGCCAGTACACCAGGTGTCACCGGTGAGGTACATTTCTGTAAATTTTTTGCATCTTATACCGTCTCCTACTTTGTATTGCAACTTTTGCAAAACAATTTCCCTGGGATAAATAACGTTTTATCTTATCTAAAGGGGAGAACCCAAATGCAGAAAACAGGCTGAGTGTGATAACGAAAAGAGAGCTTTATTAACAAAGCTTAACAATACATTTTTTTTAAAAAGAAGCAAAAACTGAACCATTGAAGACAAACCAAAAACAAAAGAACAACAGGATGGACACACACACACACACACACACACACACACACACACACACACACACACACACACACACACACAGTAACA
>CALSCE010000091.1:2809280-2830652 GCA_943593645.1 Bovichtus variegatus | reverse complement strand
ATATATATATATATATATAGGTATATATAAATATATATATATATATAGGAATATATCTATATATATATATAGATATATATATGACTTTTAGTGAAATCCAACAAGCTTTGATGAAAAAGATCTCTCCACAACCTCCACCAAGAAAGACTGCTTCATATCCGTGTGTACTCCACCCAAGTACACAAGGTCGACACATAAGACAAAGACACACACAGACACGCCTACATGCCAAAAGTGACCAGCTGGCTAACCAGCCGTGAGTCTCAGCCAACAGTTAGCGGGAGCTTTGCAAGATAATGATTATGCTAGCAGTGAGTTATCTGCTCAGGGCTGTCACGCACTTGATGGATGTTATTTGAATCTGAGTGATGAAGAAAAACAGACACAGGGGTCTATTCCTTCGATGTGATTGTGAGTGTGCCTGCAAGTGGAACCTTGTCGCTCCCTCTTTGGGTATGGATGTCTATATTCAGCCGGCGTGATCAATTTGCCGGAGCAGTGTAACTCCGGGAGTGAGTGAGATCGTTCATCTGCTGCCATGTAAAATTGCATTGAACTGGGGCAATCCCTCAGTAGCGGCCTGGTACAGAACTTTAATCAAGTTTACTGCCATGGAGAGGAAGCGGAGTGCAAGGCATTTACATATGGATCCTGGCCCGTCTTGATAGAGAGGACTTTGCTGAATGAGCCTCATAAACATTTTAATCTACCACAAGGCATGTTGATATTGTCACACTTTAAAAATAGCTTTGAGTGACCATCTCACTATGAAAATGGTGGAAAATGATTAGTTGTGGAGATGAATTACTTTATACTGGGGTAAAAAGGCTATTGAGAAGCACCCATACTGGATTGTAACATATTGAACTGTTGCCATATTGAGAGATTGGTTGGCCTACATTCTTGTGATTTTTTGTTTTTATCAAAACAAATGATTGACTGACAGACAAATCAAAAGGAGAGTCAGAGATATGGCAACATACACATTTATATATATATCTCATTGACTTCTTGGGGACTCCCATTTGGGGACAAAACATCGGTCCCCGCAAGGTAAACCATGGAATGTGGGGGTTAAACACGATTTGAAATCTTTCGTTTCTCTCTGAATGTGAGAAAGAAGCGACAATCGAAGTAAAATCTGCTATAATCAACATCCCAGTCAGTAGAGCACAGGCACACCTGAAGATCTTCCATGGCTTCACTGCTCCGCTGTTTTTATATCCTCACAACAGCTTTACAGAGATTTAATTTCTTTCAATCAGGTGACCATGGCATGATAGGCACCGCTGATTGTAGAGTAACAGTGATCCAAAATGTTTTCTTCTCTGGTCGAGCATTCAATAAACTGTCTGTATTTGGGGGGGCCATGTTTGTCCGCTCCACACCCAGAACACCCGGCGAGCATGGGGGGTTGAAGATAGATAGGTAGATAAGGTCAGAAGAAGTGTCATATCATTACACCAGCCACTGTTAGTACAAAGACATATTCCTCCACCTTTAAATTTGCCAGAGAGCTCTGTGTCGCGATCCACTTTGAACAGCTGGATGCCAACCAGCTGAAGTCCGGTATCAAGCGTTAAACGGAAGAGGAAGTAAAGTCTTTGTTTCCCCCCAGCAGTAGCTGAAGTTCGTCCAGTTTGTTGCACAGTGAGACCAGAATGTCCAATCAGAAAGATGGGAAGTAAATCTGCTGGAGTTGTTTTCCTGATGTTTTTTTTTTTTTTCATCTCTTGTTAAAGAGCTCCGGGTACCACAGTATAAAACTGACTTTGACAATAAAAAAACAACACAAAACAAATGTGCACCAACACACCGAGGCAGTCATCCGCGCCATCATCTTGGATCTCTTATCCCTTATCTCAAGCTTTTGAATCGTGTGGACCATGTACACATGTAAATACATAATGAATCATCTGAGAAGGATAGATATACTCGCATGATAATTTGCAATGGATTATCAATGTTCTTCTCGCCAAGCATTTCTAATATCCCACACTGTAGTCTCTGCATGTCAGATCTGTACGGATCCTTCAAAACTGATTTACATCCCGGGCTCCCTACCTTTTTACAGCCAATGATCACTGGATACGTTGTAAGGAAAGCCAGTTGTACTGCAGAATGATACGAAGCCTCTCTCTCCCACAGAAAGAAATGTCAGAGGTCAATTTGAAAGTAATGGAGTGGAGGGAAAGCTAAAGTGTGCAGATACTGGTGATTCACATCAATTCAATTTCACCTTCAGCGAAAAGAAGTGGTTTGGAAGGTCTGAGCATTTTTGTGTTGACTACAGCAATAACAAAATTGTGGAGCTGATATGGGCAATAACACCAGCCCGTCATATGTCAAATTAAAATAACGAGGAGGGGGAGAGGACCAGTGACTGGTTTGTACGTTTAAAAAAAAAAAAAGTTCTATTCTCAATAGATAGAAAACATGTCATAGGTTAAAAACTGGGTATTAAATCAACATAACATAGGTCTGTCTGTCATGTCATGCTCACACCAGCGATTTACTCGCAAAAGAAGAAGAGCTTTGTGATAATTGGCTAAAGCTTCTTCTGTTTACGCTGCCTGGGAGACTCAGGTCAGGTGTTTAAAGGCCCTGCAGTTTTGTGGCACAGGCTTTACTCCTGGGCCACACCGCCTACCTGTTTGCGATGGCTACCTCGCTGAACCGCTGCGACTCGCACACGTGCGGCGTCCACACAGACATACTGTTGGCCCTATCTTTCTACATTGAATGCGGATCAGTGTGGAGCGATGAGGAGACTGTAACCTGTAACACAACCCCACGAAACAAAGAGAAATGTCATATTGTTTTTAACATTGTATGCACTCTTTGAAATACTTCATCTTGTTGTGTCCTCTTCCTCTGCGGTGGTTTAATGGCACCCAACTGGAATGATGCACTCAACTCTAAAATGTGCAAAACAGTAGTGAATAGTAACATGCATTGATTGATTGATTTATTTTCCGGAAATTGGGTTAAAATTTGCACCAATTTTAGACGGAAACCTGACTACTGACAGTGGTGCAGCTCAATTTTCAACTAAAATCACAAAAAAGGTAACATCATGTGCAACTTTCCTTCCAGTGTTTGTCATGTATACACTGTATGTATTTAAGTAAACAAGACATACATGTAAAAATACCCATTTTGGTGTTATTAGGCTGATGAAACTTGTATCTCCAAATAAAAGATCTTACCTGGTGCTTGATAAATGACAGCCAGAGTGAACCGGGTGATGATGACACTTCACTAAATGTCACCCTGTGCAGTCATTCACTTCTTGGCAGAGGTGAACATTGCTATCAAAATGTCTCGTAAATTTACATAAGCTCGTTCACATCTCCCACCTGCCCTTTTTCCTTTCCCTGCCTCCCTCCTTCTCTGAGACCACCCACTCTGTCCTGGCCCGACTGCAGTCAGCAGCTTCTCTCAGCTTCTCTCAGGGCCCGGTGGCTTTTCATGAGCTCAAACAACAGGAAGTTGTAGGTGGAGGAGGTGGCCCCGCTCTGACCAGGCCTGTCTGCATTTCAGAGTAGGAGGCTCAGGAGATGGAGGTGGTGGGAGGAATGTTGCCCCGAGACAATGATGTCAGGTCAGTTACATAACAGCGTCCTCTAAACGGATTTTGGATGGAATGTTTGGAAGATCTCAGAGGCAGGTAATGTGATGATGCAGTCATGTTTATGGGCCACTTGGTATGCTGCGCAAAATGGAAGACCTTCGCCCACGCGGGGCACTGCAAATGTGTACATCTGCATGCAAAGGAGAATACTGAACAGAGAACAGAATTACAACTGGACCTGAAATAGTATTTCCTGAAGAGACCGGCTGATACTAACCTTTAGGTAAAGCTGGATATCAGCCAGTCAATCTTGTCCACCTTTGACATCTTTGGAATATTGTATGGCTGCCAGAAAAGTATTTCCAGTGTTTTGTGGAGTTGGTTCAGAGATTGGAGTCCATAACAACTTAGTTTTCTTTTCTTTTCCTGTCATAACGATGACATGACGCCTGTCATGAACACGAAGGAGTCTTCGTGAATGTTTATGACTTTAGTCAGCAAGTGTCATTCAGTAAATAATGAAACTTTTAATGTAAAGGGGACATTGTTTGAGTCTTTCTTATGACAACTTGACATTAACCGAGACAACATAACATGACTAATTGTCAAACTTAAAGAAACTATTTAGCTTCATGTGTTAACTTCACATTACACTATGATAAGTGGTTGGTTTTGACATGGCTGTCATAAGATCATTATGAATGTGTCATGAATATTTTTCTTTAGACTTGTCATAAAGTTTTAATACACTGATAAAAGCTAAACCTCGCAAGAAAACCATCTCGGTACTGTACTGTTGTCAAACGTGTCTCTGTCGGTCTTGGAGGCTGTGTTCTGTCTTCACTGGGGCTTAAAACCGCTAGCATGGCGAGGGAACGTGGCGCACATTCAGCGCTATTAGCTACTGTAAACGCCAATAAATATCCACAATAACTCCCTAGCTTCCTGTTTTTACAGGAAAATACTTAATTGGGAGAATTAAATAGCACTATGCTAGCTGAAAGAAAGCTCCCATTAATTATGACCGGACACTGGGACTAAATACAACTTCCGAGACCGACAGAGGCCAGTTTGACGACAGTACAGTACAGAGGTGGTTTTCTTCCGAGGTTTGGCTCCTGGAATCCCAGGGCTGAATCAGCTAATAGGACAGCTAGCTGTATTGCTAATCTAGGTAACTAGCTAACGGAAGCGAACTACAATTAGCAGCAGTTAGCGGTCAAAGTCCAAATTCTACCATATTACCTAAGGTCATGAAAATTATTCATGACACCAATATAAACTATGTTCACAGTGTAATACAACTTTATGGCAAGTTCAAATTCTACCACTTTAGTAGAGGTCAAGGAAAATATTCATGACACATTTATAATGATCTCATGACAGCCAATGTCAACACAAACTACATATGACAGTGTAATGTAATTTTAACACATGAAGCTAAATAGTTTCTTTAAAGTTTGATAAGGCCTGCTATGTTATGTCCTGGTTAATTGCAAGTTGAAATAACAAAGACATCTCAAACATTGTCAACTTTACATTAAAAGTGTCATTATTTACCAATTGACAGTCATAACCATTCATAAATATTACTTCATGTTCCTAATAGGTGTCATGTCATCGTTATGACAAAGTCATTTTAGTCTTTTGCACACCCCTTCAAATAACGTGTTACTTTCTGTGTTTTATTTTTTTTTCTGTTTTCAGAATTCATGATTGTAGTCTATCCTGAAGGGCAGCCCATAAGACTGAAATAGTCTTTATTAGGTTTTAAGTGAAACATTTGCCTTGTGAATATAATAATATTGAAAATAATAATAAAAATACAAAGTTGTAATTAACTATCGTATACTAGGTATACTTTCATGTTTTAGGTACTAACAACATTTAAGTTGTACAAATGAGAATATACTTGAATACACTGACTACTGTGCCCTTCAATGACTACACTGAAGGGCACAAGTTGTAATTAAATGTTCTTAAGGGTACCCTTTTTTGCAGAATTAGACAGATGTTTTAACATGCACTTTGTGTAGATTTGTAATTATATTTAATTATTTACCTGAAACATTTGGAGTATGTTGAGGTTAGCTTTCAAGTGTGTCACAGTGAAGTGTAATAAAAATCAATATATAAGCTGTTACAATGCACCTTATTATGTCCTGATTTAGAAGTATTATGAATGTGTAAACTGTTACTATGTGCCTTATTTTTATCTTTATTTTAGAAGTGTTAAATGTTGTTGAATTAAGTGACTACGCCTAAGAGTGACCAACATACTGTGAAATAATATGCAATATTGTAAACTGTAAAAACGTAAGGGTACACCACTTCTTAAAAGGGTGACAGAAGATCTGATTGGAGCAGAGAAGCGCTGAGAGGCGTGGACACGCCTAAGTGCCAACAAGGGGCCAATAGGACCTGGCCCCAGCCAACCAACAGGAGACTATACCTGAAAGGTGGTATAAAATATGTTGTAAACAAGAGATCGGCCCTTTTTTGTGAATCCGTGAGACAGAGTAACTACTTAAATGTGGTCTGTGGAAAGGTGAAATAGGACGGACCGCAGCTGTGTACTTTTGTAATGCATGCCATATGATCATCGAATAAATATCGTTAACCTGAAGTTTTCCGGAATTGATTTCTACGCATCTCTATTTGAAATTAAAAGAACACAACAGAAGTAAAAACAAAGTTTACCGAGTTTGAATACTGTTTCCCTATTCTAATTGTTAATTAAAAGAGAGTATTTAGCAAAATCGCTCTGTAGTTTTTTTCTTACTTTAAAATGTAAAATATGTTTGAGTCAGCATGAAGTCAGGGTTGTATGAATAAATGTATCCAATCAAATGTGATTTGTGACGGTTAGCTATCATGATATAAAACCAGAGTTAGCTCATAGATACTTCATGAAGGTAGCAGAGCAATATAAGTCTTGGATGGAAGTCAACACTAATCTACCACTTCACAACTCCATAACAATTTGTATCATGCTGTATTCGCTAAGCTACACTAATTTTTAAGAGATCCAATCAAATGTTAAATATTTTATTAAATTAAATTAAATCCCCAACTAATCCCTGCCCATATTTTCAGCTAAATCTAAAGATGCTCATAATTGCCTTTCACTGTGACTTCAAAGAACAAAAAGTGTATTTAAATATGATAAGTTATACCATAATTGTGTCTCAAAATAGTACTGTCAAATGCACTTAAAGCGTGTCAGACTATTACAGCAGCCACTATGGCCACAAGTGGTAACTACAGGTGAATGTTGAATGTTAAAACATAGTGTAACAGTAGCACAAGTAGTCATAATATCAGTAAACTGACTCTGTCCCACAGTGATATCTACCTAAAAAGTGTTTACACACAAGACTAGCAAAGGTTAAAGGAGAACATTTTAATTTAATTGAGCAAGGATGTATTTTATTTATTATTTATTAGATGTTTAATGAAAATTGTATTATTAGTCTTCCCAAAGTTATATAGTTCCACTGTAAGTGTAGCCATGTGTATTTTAAATTGTACTACTCACATATGATTAATGAAGGGAAGTACAAATTCATTATATCAAAAATGCAAAATATATCATGTTTTTTTACATATTTAGAGGGTTTGAATAACACACCTGGACATGATATGGGTATAGGTATCAAATGATACCTAATATCTATACGACATTAGGTACGCAAGCACATTTTTTAAAAGAAGGTTTAAAATATATTTTTTTAAAGAAGTACAAGCAACAATGCAATAGATTTTCTGGCATGTACATTTCACAACAAATATAATATTGTGAGTCTTTTATGTTTTAAGAATATTGTGGTACATTGTATTCTTACCTGGGTTAATGCTAAACAACTGTCTTAACACTGTTAATCGAGCCTTTCCATAGATTGACATTATGGGAAAATACTGGATAGCAATACATTTCTGGTGTGCAAATACAATACAATACAATACAAGGTACAAGAGTTCAAGAGTCCATAAATACATATCATTATTATACCATATACACACCATGATGTCCTGTGTGGTGAGAAGCTAGAGCAGGTGCAGCTGATGACGGAGCTGCAGACCAGAAAAAACAGGTCACAGAGTAGCAAGATGGAGGAGCACGCTCCCACTGCGCTCTGCAGGCATCTGCTGCTGCAAAATTTAAAAAACGAGATTCTCTCTGAGCTTTCGTTGGCACATGCACGCACACTCTGAACAGTGGCACTCACACAAGACCACAAGGACACACACACTCAAAGGCTCAGTCTCAAGCCTTTTTGGCCAGGCTTTCAGATATCTCATATTGGATTACTACTGCCACCTCAATGCAATGGATGCCAATGGTATTTTGTTTGAATTTCTTAGAGTCAGTGTCCACGTTAGTCATGACAATTCCTAGAAACAAATCTAGGGAATTGGGAATCTGGGCTCTACTTTTTTTTTGGAAAACTCTTTACCTTCATCAGGTCAATTTTTCTTTTTATCTAATATTTTGGATTATGACCACAAGTTGAACTAAAATGAGCTTGAGTACTTGAATGCATCGTCACATAGCCGCTAGCTTGGCTGTAGACTCCGCGAGTAGAAGAGGTGTGACGTCATTTTAGTTAGCAGAGGGTGTGCGCGGAGGGCTCTGTGTGGATATCTGTGTACCGCCAATTTCTCGTGTACACAGTGTTCAAAAAGTCGATTTAAGAGGACCAAAGCCTCTGTTATACTCCCAAATGGACGTGTACACCATAATCTACTGTGCATGTGTGGAATGCGTCCTTCAAGCGCAGTACTATAAACAGCATTAGTACGCTTCCGCTTAGGAGTACAACCGGGGCGTTAGTCTTCTTAAATCTACTTTTTTTTTTTTCCATTGTGAGCACCACAAACACATTTCCATTTACCTTCATTGTATTGGGATGAAGGCAGTAAAAGTAAAACCTGAACAAATAATACAAAAATGATCTGCATGGAGTAGTAATGGCATGAAGAGAGAACATATGTGTTGGAATTTGCTTGTACAGACCTTTTAACTGGGGTTTAACTGATATGAGTTTTTGACATTACAGGTTCTTGTGTTTCTTCTAAAAGCCCCTGAAGCATTGTTAGATGGCAAAAATTACTTTCAGGATAATATTAGTGAAACTTGATTAAAAGCAATTCTAGGTTTCATATTAAAACACTTCCACTCAAATATCTGATCAATCAAACTGCGTCATAATAGAGAAAGACAACAGAAAGTCACTGATATCCACTTTAAGAAGTCCACAATAAAAGGGCAATATCAGCAAAGTGACAGATAATGCTAACCCTACATCAAACAGAGCAGACTGTGGCCACAGGAAGGACTCAGCTGCTGCCCACTGTCCCACAGGAGTGTGTGGTGCGAGATGAAACAGGAGACAGTAATGCTTTACACACGGTGGCCCTCGCACCATAATGGACCCAGGTCACTGATACTAAATGCTGTTATTGACCCGAATCAGGGGGAACAGACAGGGACAGTAAAGAATAGATATTTATTGTTATCCAACAGTCATGTTGTTTTATCCTCTCTTTTATATCCGGAGAGAGAAAAAGGGCTTCCTGTTTGATTTGCTGCTGCGGCAACGTCCCGGGAGTGCAGCGAGAAAGATTTGCTGCTGTTCAATCAGGACTGATCCCTCACCCAGCTGTAACATTTGAATCTCACACTCCGCTTCTACCCCGGCCTTTTTTGTTGTTGTCACAGCACCACCTCTCTCCCATTCTCTCTTTCTCGCCCCTCTCTGCACCGTCAGGTCCCATCCTGCAATTGAGATTTCACTCCTCAGTGTTTTGACATGCTCCACAGCCTTAACACTGATTACAGCATCCTGCAGGACCGCATTAGCACTGCATGACCAGACACCCTGGTCTGTAAGTGTGTGTCTGTGTGTGTGTGTGTGTGTGTGTGTGTGTGTGTGTGTGTGTGTGACTGTGTGCAGGGTGTGTTTGTTCGGCCTCATGTATTGCAGCTGTAGCCATCATGCATGCCCCTACTGCCGCCATCACCACCATCCATTACCAGAGAGCAGCCACATCGTCCTAGCCTAGCCTTGAGCATGAATATGTGTGTGTGCGTGCGTGCATGCGTGTGTGTGTGACTCGAGGCTGTGTTTATCATTCAGTCCCTCTAAGCTAGGTTGGCTGCATACAATTCATCTTCCAACTCTGTCGAGGGAGAAAACTTATATTGAGTCCCTTGTTCCTTGATAAATGGCAGATGTTGGCAGTTTCAATGCCAATGCCCTCCAAACACACACACACACACACACACACACACACACACACTCTCTCACACACACACACACACACACACACACACACACACTCTCCCACCATGACCATTTTCATAATTTAAAGGGCAAATGTGCTCAAAACAAACTCGTTCAAAGTGTCTTCTGAACCCTTCTGGAGGCTGTTCAGAATGGTCACACTCAAAGTGAGCCAAGTGGTTGATTTGTCTGACTCTGAAGCTTCATATCAGCTTCAGAATACATGTTTACACAAAACTAGGACTGTGAAGTCTCACTTACATTGAGACCACTTCCGGAAGGGACCAATGACCTTTTCAATGTACAAATGGGCACCGGTCACATAAATGGGGCCATTGTGACTGTATGTTTCATGCCAACTTTGCACTTGTCACCTACTGTATGTTGTTGTTTTAAACAACGTATATCAGGACAACCCTCCTTAAGCTTTTTAAATAAACATGATTTTTACTTGAACACTGTGTAGGGATCTACATCCAAAGTCAAGTTCCAGTGAATTCCCTTTTTGAGAGAAGAGGACAGGAGAGAAGTCTCCTTCTGGGCCAGATGTGGTCAGAACCTCCTCGTCAACACCGTAACATTAGTACAATTAAATAGCTGTCGGAGTCTTTGCAGATTTAAAAAGTATAACAGATTCAACAAGGGAATTCACTGGAGATGAACAAGGGTTGATGCAATAGAGTTTATTCTTCACAAGACAGAGATAAACCTGAGTATGCTACCGGTATCACACTAACAATAAATGGGCTGTGCTCACATTTTATCTACAACATGTCCTGCCCCCATGGATGGGGAGTGGGCTAAAAAATGCATCACCCTCCCCTATTATTTTAGAAACAGTCTGTTCAACATTTTTATAATGGTATCATGTTTTAGGTGATCCCACCCCTTCAGGTCAGACTTTGTTCTGACACCAATATCTTTGGGGGTATTTCTGGCATTTGAGGGGCTCACAGTAAAACATGTGTTCATTCATGACTCCATTAAGTCTGGGACTTGTCAAGTATAATTTTTTTTAAATATGTCTTACAATCCTGGAGCATGTATTACAGTCCTGGCTGTGGGCACACTGTCTTCTTTTAACACTGAACAGATATTGAATATCTGTTAATGCAAAATATATGCTGGGATTCTTATCTACTCCAAATTCACACACAGGTCACCTTTGGGCATATACAGTGTGTAGGAATGCATTTACTGCCTTTTTGTGTTGAAGACGAACACACAAACACAAGATGTTCAAATTGGGTTAAGACCAGCCTTAATCTATACAGGCTCTGCTCAGCTTTACACACATGTCCAAACACACACATAGCGAGTTCTCTTTCTCTCTCCATACATACACACTTTCTGCCTCCCTCAGCATTTCTTAATGTGTCCCACCCCACCCCACCTCCGAAGGCCCTGGAAGCTCAGTCTCTCTGTGAAGAGTTAACAACTCCCCTCTGGATTGTGACAATGCAATCAAGCAAGGCAATAAGTCTATAGCACCAAGACAATAGCAAAAGAAAATAAAGAATGAAGAATGATTGGCCGCTGTCCCCCCCCATCCATCGCATCCCTCTAAATACTTTATTGACTTTCAGAGTTTGCCAGTCTCTGACAGGCAAACAGGCTGAGTGTAGAGAGAAGACACCACGAGACACAACAAGATGCAGATTTGCCAAAGGATTTATCAAAGAGTTTGTTGTTCTGCAGCAAATTTCATGATGCAATCCAGCCAGTCCATAATTTAACATCTCTATGTTGGAAAGATGTGCACATTTGTGTTTTGCTCAACACAACTGTTCACCTATCACCCTCACTGTATTATCTATAAAACTACACCGCTGTCTTCATTTTCTGTGACATCAGCTTCACTGCTACTTAGAAAAAGGGCTTGTCTGGATAAGACCCTTCTCACCGGGTAAGACCATGTACTTGGAGTCAAGCGTCCAGGAACAACGCCTGGCTTGGAAGCCAATTTGTCATAGTAGCAAAACTGTGTCATTACAACCTCCGGGTCCGTCATGTGATGCCATTGCGGAGGCGGGAGTCAAACTTTTCGGCTTCATTTGTCACTGAGCTTTCATAGGAATGAACGGGGGCCCACCTCTAATGCTGTTTTCAGTTATTTTCATGCATCCATGCTATGACTGGCTTGCTAGCTAGAATGCATTTGCACCGCTAGCTGGTCTCTAGTTTCCAAAAACATCAGAAAAATTGTTCAGTTGGGCAATATTTCGATTGATCAACCACATATCACAAATGTCTAACCTACACAAACTTAAAACTAAATTTGGTACCATGTGGTTGCAGTGAAAGTTATAACCCAGACCTGTCGTTAACTCCACATGCAGTCTTGCTTACATGTACTTCTGGCATTTGAGGGGCTCGCAGTAAAACGTCTTCATTCATGACTCCATTACGTCTGGGACTTGTCAAGTATAATTTTTTTTAAATATGTGTTACAATCCTGCAGCATGTATTACAGGCCTGGCTGTGGGCACACTGTCTTCTTTTAACACTAAACAGATATTGAATATCTGTTAATGCAAAATATATGCTGGGATTCTTATCTACTCCAAATTCACACACAGGTCACCTTTGGGCATATACAGTGTGTAGGAATGCATTTACTGCCTTTTTGTGTTGAAGACGAACACACAAACACAAGATGTTCAAATTGATATCAACTTATCTTGTTACAGGCTGCTTCTCAAAAATGGGCTTTATCAACCACGGCTGCAACAATCTCATCTACTTGGAATTTTCCATTCATTCATCATTGTTGTCAATGTGTGCAGGGCCAGTTGTACCATTCACTGCAGGTTTTGGAGGCCAACTTCCAGTTTTCAAATACCAGTTACTTCATGGCGCATAATATAATATAAAATATAAAAAGCAGAGGTGGAGGAGAAGATATCAGACCCATGCATGATTGGCTGAGAGGCGAGGAGGTAATGACAGTACACCACTATTGTGAAAATGTTGTAATATAAATTTTATTGAAAAGTGACATGAAATAAGTTCCAAAAAAAATGCCAATATGAAAAAAACAGACTTTAAAAAAGGGCATTTTGAGATGAAAATGTGTGATGAAAAAAAGGATATCCAATAAATAACAATTTAACATAAAAATGTCATGAGTTAAGCTTTAATAATTTATTAAATTATTTTAAAAAAATAGTTGCCTCATATATATTTGAAACAATTTACTTATAGGATTATTTATGTCATAATGTCTTTTTTATTTATTACATTTTGAACACTGTTTTCACACCCTTCATAACATGTACATATCTTTAGACAAGCACAGTTTTTTTTTTTTGCAACATGACATCTTATACAGCCGTGCATGTTTTAAGCAACTTATTAGAAAATCAGATGATAACATTCAGAGTTTTGATTCTTTGACACCATTATCCACATGACTTCCAGTAAGAGGCCAGCGTGACATCTGAGAATTCCACATGCAACAGGGAAAATATCTATTTTCTATAGTGTCTCTTTTTTCATTACAGATGAAAGGTGTATAAATAGTGCATGGGGCCAAGACAATGCATAGTAGCCTCAATAACAGAGCCAGAAGTCGCATGGTATCACAGTGTCAGCAGAAGTGTTACCATTCCCTCTGGGGTCTCCTGACTCTCTTAAATGTGTCTTTCTGGAAATAGGTTCCACACATGAGGCAGGGAAAGTGGGTCTGGTGCCAGCTTTCCTGATAAATATGACCTGAATCAATGCTTAAATGGATGTATGGAGGAAGGAGGGGTGTATGCATGAGTGTATACTTTAAGAGGCATCCTCTGCAGCTATTGATTATCCTGCCGCTGTATGGTGGAGGATACACTGCCCGCCTCCACTGCCTTAGTGGATTCACTTAACAGTTACAAACAGAATTGTGTGTTTGCAGCTGGATAAGGAAAGTGCTTGTGTAAAACGAGTTTGACTGGTTTTCCCAATGCCTTGTGAGACACGAGGACACATGTAGACATTATGGATAAGAGTCCAATATGCAGGACGAGACCTCGTCCCATAGAGCCCAACGGAGCGCCGGATAGAGATGTAGATAAGAGGTGCAGAAAAGTGGAGATTGTTATCCGCCCATGGTAATTGAGCATGGTTAACACATTTTTGGTAATGTCTGGACAATCTAAGGTCAGGGAAAGATTGTGGTATTAGTTAAATTTTTGTAAAAGTCAACGCCAATATTGAACTAAAATCTAGCAGCATCTGCAACCTCAGTACTATGCAGTCATCTGCCAGTTTATTAGGTCTACCGAGCCAAAACTAATGCAATCTAATCCAACCGTCCTGAAATAAATTCTCCCACCATGAAGGTCATATATAATGCTCAGTTTTTGTTGAAGCTAATTTAGAGTGCTGTTGTTTCCACTGTATGATTATTTTAGAGTATGTATTTTAGGGACTATTGGACAGAAACACAACACCAACGGGATGATAATGTAGCTCTTTGTATGGTGGTCATAAAGGTAGGCAAGTTCTTGCTAAAAAGTTAGCATCGCAAAGTTATAAGCTGATGATATACAGAGGCTGTGTATCTGTACACAATAAGATAGCCTCTCACTGTGTCTGTATTTTGTTTGATACTGGGCAGGCAGTGTACAGTGGGTTTATCAGGGCTTTTTTTTTTATATTTTAAACAGCTGCCTGCTTTGGGATTGTATTTGATGAGATTGAACCAAAACAATAAAGTTGCTGGCTAAAAAATCTGAAAAAAACCCAGAAGAATGAGCTCATAGATGCTAAACGCTCTGTAGAGCTGAGGGGAGTTGGGTAATAATTCTCTGTGGGTTCATCACGACGACGAACCTCTTTCACATTACACATAGTGATCGGACCTATTAAAATATTGTTTAGTATAGCATTTGTTCAACTTCTCTTATTAAATTTATTCGAAATGTATTCGATGACTTCAACTTGTTTTTTGTTATGGTATTGTTACTGTTATTATGGCATTAAAAGCTGGTTCTTGTTTTTTCCATTAGAAATTTCAAAAATAAGATGTTCAGGCCATTGTGAGAGTACCTGGCAACCCTTGAAAAATTGTGACATTCCATAGTATATCAGAGAAGTGTTCAGAAACACTGAGGAATACTTTGCTTTATTACTTTTTTGTTACGTGCTGTCTTGGTGCTACTACTTGCCTCATTAAAAATAAAATTGTTGCTTTGCTATTTGTGCAGTTAACTGGCATAGATTACCCTGAAGGTCAACTAGGAGATTGTGTTTCCTACTGATCCAGGCTACACACACACACACACACACACACACACACACACACACACACACACACACACATTACAACACCATGCAACTATTTCATGCTCAGCCAACTATGCTGATTCTCTAATAGCTCCCGTCAGCTTTTTGGCAAACCGGTAATTAAATAAAGTTATTTGTGAGGTTGTTGCTGTTCCTTTTTAACTTTTGTTCATATTCCTAAAAATGGCCTTTCAAAGCAGGAAATGCACAGGTGAAAATAATCACATTAACAATGGCTCCATTCCATTAAATGTCCTAGCAAGCCATGTCAGCCCCGCAACTGGCTCAGCTAAATGGTATGCAGCCATCATTAATGTCATTAATTTCACCTGTGCTTTCTCCTGCTTTGGCAAGTCAACATTTCAGCTGTGAAAATGGTCTATTGCCGAGGTCGGTAGAGTAGCCAAATCTGTACTCTGGTAAAAGAACTACTTTGCAAGAAAAGCACTCAAGTAGTAAAAGTAGTCCTCACAAAAATTACTTGAGTAAGAGTATAAAAGGTTTTCTCAGGTAAAGTTAAAGTGGAGTTGTACCTGTATTTTATTTGTGATGACATTACAAGTTATCATCTCCCAATTAGACAACCTGCCACAGATACACCAGGCAATAATTCCAGTCCATATCTATTGTGTGATAACAAATTATTACATTAATATTATACTCTATTAAGTATAGCAATAAGTTAAGATTTTTTACATTATTTGCTTCTTGTCTCCTATATTATATTATGATTTGACAAGTAAATTAGCAAATCACATGCATGTGCATAATAGGCCATGTAAGTTATGTCAAAATAACAAATAATAAATATAGCCGCGCTGCGCAGTCAATGGAGTAGGACGCGTTTAGTTTAGTTGAATTTTAGTTTTTATTAAAAGTAAACAAGCGCTTTGCATTATAAAAATATTGTTTATAATATTTCGGTAGCCAGTTTTAATGTAGTCCGATGGCGAAAAACTGCGCAAATACAAATACAGCGGTTCATCTAGCTCTAGGCCCAACACTGCCTCGGAGTCAAGTTTAATTGACAACCCGATATCCTTGAAATCAGAAATTCTTCTCTCGCTAAAAGCACCCGCCAAAGACTTCAATTTGAGCGTTAAGAGTAAAAAGAGAGAGAGAGAGAGAGAGAGAGAGAGAGAGAGAGAGAGAGAGAGAAAAAACAGAACTCTGAACAGAACAGCACTCTGGTCTTCCACAACCTCCACTGGCTCCAGTTTGAATACAGGATTGACTTCAAAATACTACTCACCTCCTACAAAGCCTGAAACAACCAATCCCCTCCCTATCTCTACCACCTCCTCCCCCACCACATCTATACTCGTTGCCTCAGGTCTGGAGATGGAAAAACCCTAAGACCACCAGGACCGAGCTCCGGACCTGGGTGACAGGGCCTTCTCATTGCTGCACCCTCCCTCTGGAATGCCCTCTCCAACCACATCAGACAGTCAAACACCATCTTTCAAACAAGCCCTTAAAACTCACCTCTTCAAGCATGCTTTCTCATCTCGTTTTTTGTTTTGTTTTGCATCTTGTGTATACAATTTTGTATCTATGTTTGTTTGTATGCTTGCAATACTTTCAACTGTAACGCGTCTTTGAGTATCTAGAAAAAGCGCTATATAAATTAAACGTATTATTATTATTTTTGAAGCATGATATACTGTGTGTAATGGTTATGTATGTATGGTTAAAGTTATTGGCATTCACACAAAAGACACACGTTCTGCTCTCTGTTAGCTAAGTGTCAGCGCAGCTCTCTGATGCACTGAATTCAGACCAGCGTTCACAACGGGAGCCCGCTGCACTGTGCGCTGCAAATTCTCCGTATTTAGCTACTAGCCTGCTCGCGCTATTCAAAAAGCATAACGTTACCGTTACTCCTGCTGACGCTTCAGCCATGCTGCCTCGAACAGTCACGTGGAGGCGCGGCTGCGGAAGGATAACAGAGAGCCAGCAGACCTGGGACCAGCTGACACCTGCCTGTTAACGGAACATTAAAATAATAAATAAATAAAAGTAGCGCAATGAATGCATCGAAATGCAACGGATCGAAATACATTATTTCTTTCTAAAAATGTACTCAAGTAAGAGTAAAAACTATGTCGCAGGAAAACTACCCTGTCAAGTTCAATGAACTCAAAACATGTATTGAGTATGTGTAACGGAGTAAACATTGCACGTTACTATCAACCTCGAGTCCGTGGCACGGCACCTCTACTGCTGCATCAAAAGCCACCGTCAACAATGTTCCAAATTGATGTCAAAGTCTATTTGTCAGCTGTCAGCCGCTTGGATGCTCCCCTTTGACTCATGAGTGCTGATGTGAACAGGGGCCCAATGGAGTGAGAAGCACTGGGGGGGAGAGGGGGCAGAGATGACGCTGCTGACACCAATTTATGCAGGGCAACTACTGTATAAGGACAATGGGGAGAGTCTATCTATGTCACACGTTGAGCTGCACCCTGCATGTTTGCATCATGTGCATAAAATCGCAGTGAAGCAACAGATTTCACAACAATTCGTGTTGTGTCAATTGCACAAAATCATGTTCTGTCACAGCAATCCATGTTCAGTGAATGCACACAAACACACACACACACACACATACAAGTACTGTACACAAATGTCCACTGAGCCAAATTATTGTTCTGTTACACAATGCTGTACTGAGCTGCCGTGTTCTGCTGAGGCTTAGCTGGAAACAAGACCGACAGTGAACACAATGTACACAAACCCTACACTGTACACACACACAGACTGGGCAGCAGAACTAAAACAGCTCTCAGCAGTGCAGCCTGGCAGACCTGCAGGTGTGCCCAATCAGGCATCTAACAAAATAAAGAGGGAAAAGATGAAAGCACGATCAGACTGCAGACGCCACAGCCTCCTGTGTGGCCAAACACAAACACACCCTGGCTGCTTTCTGCACAAACTGTTTGTCAGAGCTGTATTAGCTGTATATGTAACACACATACACACCTGATCAGTAGGGCTCACACAGAATCCACCACTGAAGATTTCCTGTAGATTTCAATCGAATAGAGTTTCTGCTTTGCAGTCTTAAATGAATAGTGTCTATTGCCTTACAGGCAAAACTTTAGGGTAAAAAACAGCTTCTTTATTATGAAATAACTTCAACTACTGGACTGGACCAGTACTACATATCCTGTACTTACATGAAATGCTACAAGTTTTTAAACTGGCATGTACACTTATTTGATTATGTCAACTATGAACATTTATTATGGAGCCTCGTTCTGATTATCATGATAATTACATGTATGGCAAGTATGTATAAAGTATGTTCTCCACCCTCACTTGCTTTATCTCCATGTGTGAGAATGAAGCTCATCTTGTGGTGGGAGTGTAAAAAACTGTTCGAGTCACGTTCATTTGTATTCCAGCTTAAATTCACGTTTGAGAGTCTGTACGGCGAAGCGACTTCAACATACGCAGGATGTCTTTGTGTTATCTGGCTTAACTAACCCTGACAACCACGACACCGCTATGGTTCTGACGGTGGTCACACGTTTTCAACTTTATTGAAAACGTGTGCTGTCATATTTTACAAATGAAGAGCAAACTACTATATTAGACAAACATGAACAAATTAAACACACAATCAAGGCTAATAGCAACACAGTTTGAATTGTCAAATGCAGGAAAGAGAGCTGGCAAAAAATCTGTAAATAAATATATATCCCTGCCACATCGAAGGCACAAGTCGATCTCGCTATAATTACATTTGTGTATTCCATTAAATAAAGGTCTTGCTAAGATGTATTCTTATAGAATATAAGATACTTTATTCATCCTATTGGGGAAATTATGACATATAATAATATTTTAGTCTTATTCTTTCCGCTGCAACCCGCTGAAAAACAGACTTGAGCAAAAAATAAAAAAACATAATTCAAAGCAGTAAGCATTCATATAGTAATAATCACCCACAGCATAGGCTGACACTACAGTCTGTGTGGCTGAGCATACATATATATATATATATATATATTATGTTAGTTAAGTATAATACATATACATACATATATATATATGTATGTATGTATGTATCTGTATGTACTTTTATATATATTTAACTTTTCCTCTAAATACTTCAGACCTGTTGCATGCATTGTGATAAACAGAAAAAACATTACAATTTGAATCATGTTCATACAACTTATACACTGCAGAGGGTCATTTTATTCAAATTGCATTTGGACTCAACTTGACAACATTCAAGTTATTGATCCCGTCCAAGCTTTCAGCTTTTAAGCTATGAATAATAGCAAGACTGACAGAGTCCAAAATAAATCCAGACATTTAAATTTAAAAAAGAGAGTTTTTCTTGGCCCAAAGCTAACATGGGTGGGAGTAATGCACACGGTATTCTTGTTTTACTGGTGCAAATGGTACCTATCTGTAGATATGCACCTTATAATAATACAGCACAACTTTATTGAAAATGATTTTGTGGATCCACTGCCAGAGGGAATCACTAACTGACTACATTAGTACTGACGATACTTAATTTATTTATATTTTGTATCAATATAGGCCTAATTATTATATATATATATTATATTATTATAGATTAAGCCACCCAGCAGCATATAACATATTTAAAATGAGCTCCATCTTTACCAGCTGCAGCATTAAAGTGATGAACACATGAATGAATCATATCATAATTATAATTTACTAATATATATCTTATTCCATTCCATTCTCCATTCTCCAAAAGGAAAACATTTACTGCATTTATACAGTGTATTTATATTTTGACGCTGATACGTTTTTACTTTTAGTTAAGTAGGATTTTGAATGCAGGACTTGTACTTTGTGTTTTTACACTGTAGTTTGCTGTTTTTAAGTAAAAGATGTGAGGGCTGTGGGTCCAGATGTCCGATGGCCCATTACCAGCTTCAAAAAGAACTCTGTAATGCTAATGAAGAGAGCAGCAGACTACAGTGTCACAGCCTGCATGTGCTTCAGTATCACAGCTGACCAGATTATAAACTGTGTGTGGGAACAGCAGATCTCTGTTTCACTGTCACACATTATTCCACATCTTCTCTGCACTTGTGTCTTTAATAAACCGGGTAATGCATTAACGTTACTATTGTCGCTGACTCTAAAGTAATGATAGTAATCATTAAAACTTATTTTAAAGGGTTTAGTTTGCAAGCCAAAATGTGTTTCACACTGTCCAATTCAGCTGATTTCATTCCACTACATTTATGGAAAAAAACTCAATTTTATTGACGGTAAACATTTCTCAGTTATTTCTTGGTGTGTCATTTTATTCTTTTAATTTCATGCAGTGCTGTTGAATAACGCAGTGTTACAGCTTGCACAGAATAGAAGTATACATGATGAACTAGAGGCGTGTTGCCTTCTGCCATCTCACATAGTTTACACTGTGTATGAAACACAAAATACTTCAGCATGATATTGTCAGGACCTGTTAATTTAGATATGATCATCATATAGCCTCTAATAATCACTTAATGTTGCCTTTACTCTACGTGAGAAACACACTCGCTCACATCAAATAGGGTGATGATGATTTCAGCTTCAGTAATATTTTAAGTTTGGCATTAAAATTACATTACATGTCATTTAGCAGATGCTCTTATCCAGAGCGACTTACAGTGACTAACTACAGGGACAGTTTCTTGGAGCATCTCAGGGTTACAAACTTCGGGTGTTATATATGAAAGCCTGACTACTAGACCACTGGACCACCACCATCCATCCAAATTGTGTTTTTATGATTTTATTGTTGCTATTGTTTTTGATGCTGCTATCGCTGAAACCACGTGACGTGCTTATTGTTTAATTCATGTGTTTATAAGAAGCATCCCGGTTATGAACGAATGAACTTTATTCACAGAGCAACTTCCATTCATAGAATGCAACACAAACACCAAGGAAGATGAAGCGATGAACAACAAACACGTATGAAATATTAAAATATATATTTCTTTGTTTAAAAAGCATTGTTAGTTTATCCCATCTGTTGCTGTACCACTGAAATCAGCTGTTACATTACATTACAGGTCATTTAGCAGATGCTCTCATCCAGAGTGACTTACAGTGACTAACTACAGGGACAGTCCTCTGGAGCATCTTGGGGTTAAGAACCTTGCTCAGGAGCTCAATGGTGGCAGCCTGGTGTTGAACCCACAAACTTCCATCCATCCATCCATCTTCTTCCGCTTATCCGGGGTCGGGTCG
>CALSCE010000091.1:2773889-2794280 GCA_943593645.1 Bovichtus variegatus | reverse complement strand
CGTCTCCTCCCCAGCCGCCAACCCCGCCTCCACACCCCACTGCCACAACGACATATACCATATCTCTGGAACGCTGCATGTGAGAGAAAACTTTTTGCAGAGAAGCTAACCATTGTGCCGGCTCCGGTGCGATCATATCACTTTCAGAAGCTTCAGCCTAGAGCTGCAGTGTCTTTTCGGGTTAATTATTAAAGTAAATCCATAATGATAAATGCAAGGCTGACTATTTTACAAGGCTGAAAACAGTTATTGTTGTTGTTAGCCGTCCACAAGCAATTCCTGATGCCTTTGGTTGAGTCTATCAACCAATCAGAGGCTGTGTTTCTCTCTATGTCAAGCCCCCAGAAAGTGTGCCAGGCGTTGAAGCAAATTTGCGTAGTGGCCAAACTCTAGAATTACAACTTCCGTGTCAGTCACTTGATGGCATGGGGCCCAAAGAGACTTTTCCCATTGACTTACATTGGGAACGTCTGTAAATCAGCATATCTTTTTTTTTTTCAAAGGTAAATTAACTTACCAGTACAAACACTTGAGTAGCCCTTATCCCTGACACTAATTAATTTGGTCCTAAAAGTTGTAAATAGCCTAATAGCCGAATCCAGAGTTATCTTCCCTCCTCCGTTCATGTGACTGAGCCGAGACTGGCTGAGACGGAGCGTCTGGGAGAAGAGGTTTAAGCAAAACGCAAGTGTGCATGGTCTATTGGCCTCATGGATGCGGAAGATCGGCAGAAGATCCAGGTTATTTTTTACTCGGAAGTCGAGCCATTTCGGCTTCATGCGCCACTGAGCAACTTTCATAGAAATGAACAGGGCCCCGCCTCCAAAGCTGTGTGCACTTCTCTTTATACATCCATGCTCTATGTGGCAGCTCTGATCTCAAACACTTTGCGCAATGGAATAACATGGATAAAAAAAATGACCTTACTATATATGTTAATAATGTATAGTATGGCATCGACGGCTTATCTGACCACGCGTGTTTTATTTTAGTACCTTGTGGGCTTTAGAAAACGTCAAAAAGACACATTTAGGAAAAGTCGTGGGCTGAAAGGTTTGTAGTTTTTATTTAGTTATTTGCATTATAAAAACCCAAACATCCGGCAAACTGTCTTTGTGGTCCTAGTGTTAACTGAGCTAAAACGCACACAATGCATAATAATAAACGAGAACGCTGAAAACATGCTGATTCTGAGCAGGTACACGTTTACCACATCCAAACTTAACGACCTGGACTTTGTGGATGATGTAGCACTACTCTCCAAACAGCAGATTCACGATAAAATGACAAGATTGTAGGGAAAAAGGCAGACAAATGGGACTCAAGATCAACATAGAAAAGAAAGGAATTAATGCAAAAAAAAAAATAAAGGATTAAGATCTATGGACAAGCCATTGAAGGAATAGAAATGTACTTGGGAGCTACAGTTTGTAAAGAGTGGAGGTGGAATGAAGCACCTGACTCTCCATGTCAGTACTGTTACTGGAAAGAGCAGACGTGAAAGTGTTGAGTGAGGAAGTGAAGTGGCATAGATGGAAGATGATTGGACACTAAAGCTGCTTTCACATGATCAGCAGTAAAACAGCTTTGCGCTGTTTGTGCCGCCCAACCAGGCGGAAGCTACCCTTGGCGTGGCGCACCGCTCGAAATTGCCACAGAGCGCTGCATCAAGGTTCTAATTGTTTAAATTTTGACCTCGATTGTGTCGTGTTCTTATAATTTGAAATGGAGATCCATAGAAATCAATTTCAGAAAACTTCTCTTCAGGTAAACGATATTTATTCGATGATGATGATGTGATGAGCATTACAAAAGTACGCAGCTGCGGTCCGTCTTATTTCACCGTTCCACAGACCACATTAAAGTAGTTACTCTGTCTCACGGATTCACAGGACAAGGCCGATCTATTGTCTTACAAGATATTTTATACCCGCCGCCTTTCAGCTATAGTCTTCTCCCATTGGTTCCTATAGGCCCCTTGTTGGCACTCAAGCTTGTCCATGCCTCTTAGCGCTTCTCTGCTCCAGTAAGATCTTCAGTCACCCTTTTAAGAAGTGGTGTACCTTTACGTTTTTACAGTTTACAATATTGCATATTATTTCAGTCTATTGGTCATTCTTAGGTGCAGTCACTTAATTTAACAACATTTAACACTTCTAAAAAACGGGAAGAATAATAAGGCACATAGTACTTTAACATGTCATAATACTTCTCAATAAGGATGTAATAAAGGTGCATTGTAACATCTAATATATTGATTTTTATTACAAATCCTTACACACCTTTTAAAGGTGTGTAAACTATATTCCGATCAATACATTTTCAGTGAAAATACAGACATAGCATGCAACATGTATAAAAGCAGAACAATTTTAAAAGCTTTAATCATTTGGAAATCATAAAACAAAATTCTTTATTTTAAAAAGAAAAATTCATCCTCCTCTTGATCCGGGTCATCTTGTATGTCAATTAATGCCTGGGTCTGCTCTTTTAAGAAGAACTGACCTTGACTTTGCTCCTTGGAGAGGGCTGTAATGATCAACCGGTTGGCTAAGGTGCGAATACATGGAATACAGCAGCATCCACACAATATCAAAATGGCAGACATAACCGCTATGGCTAACATCGCGCTCATTATCAAAGTCTTATATTTACCAAACATTCTATCAAGGGCACCTAAAAAGGGGTCTTCAACGCCACTATTTTCTGCTAACTCAATGCTCAAAGTGTTTAGTCCTTGTAGGGCTCTGGTTACTGATCCATCAGGTGCAGTGTTATTAGTTATTATATTTACGCCGGAATTAAGACCTTGATTAGTTACTTCGATAGAGGAATTACACCATTTTAATATTCCTACTTTGGTGCCTTTTGTGTGGTTTTTAATTATGCAGTCATAAAGTCCTTTTATAAGGTGTGAATTGGGGTGGAATGATATTAGTCTTTGTTTTTGGGAACAATAGAGCTATTGAGGTACAATTAACCAGGGACTCTTCCTGGTACAATTTATACATGCACAACTGTCCCTGTGGGTCATTGTGAATATTTAGGAGAAAAGGCATAGTGCCCAGGCTAGGCCTGGCAGATGCACAGGCAATACAGTCAGACATTTTACTTTGTTTTGCGGAATATACCATCCAATCTAACCAAATGTTTCTTTCCTCATATCCTGTTTGTACTCCTATGGTGTTCTGTACAGTAGACACATTGAGATATGTGACTAGATTGTTTTTTACAGTTTCAGGTGTGGGACTGGGCTGTTTCCCTGGTACTGGGGTACCAGAAGAGTGTGATGGTTTTACTATTTTTATCTTGATGGAACCCATGGGATCTTTTCCTGTTATGTCTATGCCTATGATAAGGTGGAACACGTGTTCTTCTGTTTTATAAAAGGGATTCGTCAGTTCACTTCCAAATGTCATGATTATAGGATTATATTTATCGTTTTTTTCCATGTGGAAACTTCTTACCAGTGAGATTTGAGATTTGAAGGAGGACCATTTGTTACTGCTTGGATTATGTGTGTAACCATCAGGCCTAGAGTTCCAATACACAACATCCCATCTAGGACACCAGGGGTTTTCTGTTGGTTCTCCAAAAGGGAATATACATCCATATACATCATATCCCCTCCACCCCAGTGGGTTTCTTCCGCAATTTACCACATCGCATAAATCAAAACGTATCGTTACACACTTCCCTTCTGGTATGGTTATTTCTAGTTCTTTGTTCTATTGTATAATGGACCTTCGATATTTTAGTCTTGGGGTTTTGGAATGTGGGAGGACTTCTTGAGTACAGTTTGTGAATTTAGTATTAGTGTTTTGTCTTTGGTTGTTTATGGTCTTTTGTTGTTGTAATTCCCACCAGAATAGTGGGAAAATTATCATATTTGCTATCAGGGCTAGTATGGCAAGATAACCTGGATTTCCCCATAATTGCCCAGGTTTCTTGATTAATTGCTGGTCTATTTGGATCATGGTGTTTTTAATTTAAAAAAAAAATTTTATTTGTATTTTAAATAAGGTGTGCACTTGTTTATATGCCTTTAATCTAATTTAACAATTACTATTTTGTTCAAGCGTAGCCAAATCAGTTCTAACTTCCCCTAATGTGCAGGAAGGTGCCTCAGCAGGTATGCAATGTGTGAGGTGGTGCCAATTAGCTCCCGTTTTTCCTTTTACCCGGAGTGCGTGTGAAGTGTGTTCTACCACTTCCCACGGTCCAGTCCACCTAGGTTCAGACCACTTTCGTTTATGGACTTTTACCTTTACCCAATCTCCGGGTCCAACAGGATTGTCAGGAGTCTCCTCAGATGTTCCCTCTGTTGTCTGGACCTGTGTAGACAAAACTTGGATGATATTAGTTAAAGCTTTAACATAATCATCTGCTTCTATCTGCCATATATCCAAGACAGGTCCATGCCCTCCTTCCCTAGGAGGTCCTGGCATTGGTCGTCCGGTTAATAACTCATGAGGAGATAGGTGAGTCTTGCTACTCTGTGAGGATCTCATAGACATGAGCGCCAAAGGTACTGCATCTATCCACTTCATCTTAGTACCAAAACATGCTTTAGCAATCTTGTTTTTTAAGGTCTGGTTTGCTCTTTCGACTAAACCCTGTGAGGCTGGATGATATATACGGATCCGAATTTATGCGTTATGCCGAAAAAATTATTCTACTTCCGCAAGCTTTTTACTGGTAAAATGTGATCCATTGTCTGATCTTATGCATCTTGGAACTCCATACCTTGGTATGAGTTCATTTTGTAACCACTTTGACTGTTTTTGCATCTTCCTTTCTGCAGGGGATCGCCTCGACCCATTTTGTGAACCGATCAACCATTACCAACATGTATCTCATTCCTCTCAATACATTCTCTGCCCCCATGTCTGTATAATCAATACAAATATCTTTAAATGGGGCTTCTGGGACCGGGAAACGGCCCATAGGACATTTATATCCCTTTTTGTTGTTAAATACACCGCATGTTTTACAGTCTGTTATGTAGTTCTCTACCATTTCTTTCATATATGGATGCCACCATAGCAACTCTATGTCTCTTTTTGTTCTTAATTGGCCTACATGTGTGGGTCCGTGTGCCTCTTTTATGAGCAGGTTTATAAGTTTTGCCGGTACCACTATGCGACCATCATGAGATCGCCATAATCCCTCTACCTGTGTTGCGCCTTTCTGGAACCACTGATTTTGTTCATATGGTCCAGCATGTTTCTGCATATTTTTAATGTCTTCGGTGGTTAACTGTTCCTGAGTGTCGCTATTTAAAGATATCATTTGTTTAATGTACCCTCCTGCATGTTTTGCTGCCTTGTCTGCCGCATCATTTCCTCTGGATATGGCATTATCCAATGACTGGTGTCCTTTACATTTTATTACTGCTATTTGTGATGGCAACAGTGTAGCTTTCAGCAGTGCTTTGAGTGGCTCGGCATGTTTTACTGGTGTTTTGGCGAACCTCTTCTGATCCATTGTGGTCCATCCACATACACTGCTCCATGTGCATATGCTGAGTCTGTGTATATGTTAGCTCTTTTCCCTTTGGCATGTTCCAAAGCTTTGGTAAGAGCTATTTTTTCAGCCAGTTGAGCTGAGGCAGGTTGAGGGATGATTTCAGCTTTTATGATCCATGTGTGTTCTTCTTCTTGTTGGATTACTGCATAGGAGGCCACATTTCCTTTGTCTCCTTTATAGCAACAGCCGTCGCTATATAAAGTCATGTCAGGGTGAAAGTTGGGGGTCTGCTTCTAGATCTTGTCTTATTCTCAGGTCCTTTTGGGACACAAACTCACAGTCATGGGGTATGTGGTTGTCTGAGTTCAGTCCTTTGGCCATATTTGTTAAACCTACTTCATAGGTTATGTGTGGTTTGGTTAGGCTGTTCTCGATTTTAATTTTTCTGATTGGGGAAAATGTAAATGCTTGTGAATTTAAAAATGCCACCACTCCATGTATAGTGTTTACTCTTAGTGGATGGCACATTACTACATGTGCGGTTTTCTCAATTGTTTTAGCTAATGCAGCTAGATGCCTTGCACACCCGGTTTGTCCTTTTTCTATATTGTCTAGTTTGGAGCTGTGGTACATCAGTACTTGTCTCTCTCCCCCTTTTTTCTGAAACAGGACACCATTCACCAACCCTCCTGATTCAGAAACATCCAGGAAAAAAAAAAATATATATATATATATATATATATATAATATATATAAAAATATATTTATATCCTGCTTTGGCCAATAGGAGTAGTAGTTGTTTTGTGGCGTCCATACACGTTGTAGCATCAGGTCCAGCCAAGAGCAGATCATCCATATATTGTATTAGAGTCACTCCATCTGGCAGCTTCAATGTACTCAGGTCTTTTTTCAGGGCTTGGTTGAACATCCCTGGACTGTCTTTATATCCTTGTGGCATGCGGTTGTAGGTATATCTTTGTCCTTGGTAGGTAAAAGCAAATATGTCTTGAACTTTTGGGTCTAATGGTAAACAGAAAAATGCATTAGCCGAGTCTATCACTGTGAAATAGTTTTGGCTTGGATCCAGATTCTGTAGTGCCACATATGGGTCTGGTACTTGGATGTTAAGAGTTTTAGTGGCATTGTTTATTTCTCTTAGATCATGAACCATTCTCCATCCTTTGTTCCCAGCCTTTGGTACTGGTAGAATAGGAGTGTTCCAGTTTGAAGAGGTTGGCCTGATCACTCCTGCTTGTAATAGTCCCTTGATTGTGTCTCCAATTCCTTCCACTTGCTCTTGTTTCAGTTTGTATTGAGGGCGCCAGCAAGTTTTGTGTTGATCTTTCAGTTCCACGGTGACTTTGTGAGATACTAGGCCGACATCATAATCTCCAGTAGTCCATAGTTGTGTGGGCAGTTGTGACAGCATGTTTTCTGCATCATGATGGTTGGTGTGCTCCCTTCCATGATCTCTATCCAGCTCTTGTTTTTCTGAGAGTCCTTTTTCCCCGAGTCCAATTTTCCACATCTTTTTGTCTGCTGATTGCCAGAGCAAGGGAGACTCAGTAGGCTGCCATTTTGAACTCAGTGCATTCTTTATCATTGGTCCCAATGATCTGGATTCAGAGCCTACAGCTACAGCTAAAGTGACATGAGGAGCAGCATCTTCGGATAATGCATACCATTGTTTTTGTTCTTCATTTGGTATTACTGCTGCTGCTACGCCTTGTGGCCCCGCGTAGATGTCTGTCACAATTAATTCTTCCATCATTCCTTCCTTGTCCTCTAACCAAGCATCTTGATATTCTTCGTCTGGGTGCCTTAGGTAGTTATATGTACAATGTAAGGGGTCTTGAGGGGGCCCGTATGGCCCCAATGTGTTTATCTATGGTTTCCATTCCATGTAAATTCTTTGTACACTTGGGGTGTCAATGTCAGTTGTGAGCAGACGGCTCCAAAACACAGACGTGGTATTGTTATTTTCATCATTATTTGGTTGGGCTGCCATCATCATGATTCTTTGTTGTCCACTATATGATTGGTGGAGTGGTATTTGTCCTGGGACCTGGACCATCAGTCCATCACAGGTACACAATATTCTAACTCCAGTTTTAATGAGCAGATCTCTTCCCATAAGGTTGATGGGGCATTTGGGTGCATAAAGGAATGGGTGTTGCAGGAGCTGTTTTCCAACCCTTGTGACCAATGGAACTGTATATCTTTGTTCTTCTTCTTTTCCTGAGTATCCAACTGTTCGAAGGATATTGGTAGAGAGTGGAGGGTGTTTTCCTTTTAATGAGGTTAAACAGGAAGCAGTAGCTCCTGTATCTACCATCATTTCCACTTTCTCTCCTTCAATTTCACAGGTGACCATTGGTTTGTTTTGGGCTGGAGTTACTTCACCTGTGGTTAGATCCTCTGGGCATCCTCATTGCTGTGTATCTTCCCAGGGAGCCTGATTCTCCCAGGCTGACATTGGCATTGGGTGCATGTTTGGCACTCCTTCTCTTCTTGGATTATTTCTTCCTCTTCCCTGTCCAAAAAATCCTCCCCTTGATCTTTGCTGTGGAGGTGGCCCATAATTTCAATGTTGTTGTTGTAGTAGAGGACAGTTTTTTACCCAGCGGTTTGTGTTACCACAGTTAAAGCATCCATTGTAGGCAGGCCTGATCTGACCCCTGGAACGGTTATTCCCCCTCCATTTTTCTTGTTCGCTTGAGGGGCCTGAGTTCTGGTAGGAGTACCCTGTTGGTGGGCCAGCCCCCATGTACCCATCCGGTGGAGGGACAGGATGAGCGTTTCTTGCCGCTGGTTCTTGTGGTTCCATGGCAACAGTGTATCCTATTAACATTTGTTTTCCTTTCCTTGAATTGGATGCTTCCTTATCTTTTTCTGCCACTTGTAGTTTAAGCAGCCTTTTTGAGAGTGTCCTGAGTTCTTCTTCATCTTCGGTACTGGTTTTCTTAAATTTCAGGTCATGGTGTATCAGGTTCTCTTTCCATTCTTCATTGTTTTTTGTGTCTAGTCCCACCACTTCTTCCAACCGATTTTGTACTTGCAGTGGTAGTGCTTTTATTACCGCATTTCAATTCACAACCAATGAGATAACAGCTGTATGAAGCGGCACAGGCAAGCACCATAGAAACAAAATTAACAACCTCGTGGTGAGCCCTATCATGTGAAGGCACCTTAGTTTAGCATGTTAGCATGCTAAATTTTGCACAAAACACAAAGTACAGCTCAGGCTCATTAGTTTTGCGGGTATTTGATAATTTACTATTGGATACATTTAAATTTTGACTGGAAGATGGCACCAGATAAGAAGCCAGGGGATCACCAACATTATTGGGGTCATCCTGAGGGGAATGTCTGAACCACAATCCATTCAATTGAGACATTTCACTCAAAACTAAAAATAAACCTCATTGTTGATGCTAGAAGAAAAGTCAGGGGATCAATAGCTAATCCAGGGGGCTCTACATTCTGTGTTTACTATCGGACTCCGAGACCAGTGTTTGAAATGGTTCATGTAAAAATTTGAAAAGCTTTAGGAGGCTTGTGCTCATTGCACCAATATACATCACATTTACAAAATCATTCCCAAGGTGGTGAGTGTAAATATAGCATCACTTATTAGTCAGAAAGGCCCCCATTGTGAGAATCAACAATGACTCAGGTTGAAAAATGCTTTAAAAATTATGTAAGGGCAACACTGCTAAATAATGACACTTGTCAAAAGACCTTGGCACTATCACCAAGTCTCGTATTTTGTTGAAATGATGCATATTATATCAGTCCTCATATTTAGATTTATTTTCCTGGATCAATCCATATTTAACGCATTCGTGCTATTGTCAAAAGTACCTGAAAGTCATTCACAATCGCAATACCTCATTCTGATTTGCCATCTTACATGTTGATTACGAGCCGGTAGGGCAAATTCAACAAGTTCGCTCAAACTTAGTAATGCGATAGGTTACAAAGTCAGTCTGTCCAACAAATCAGATGTTAGATCTCAATGATGTAATGCCCTCACCTGCATCAATATGTAAAAGTATATATGTGTTGAAATTCGGGGAAGCAGAGCTTTTCCACCATCAGAAGTGACAGGTTTCACCACCCAACACAACCCCTCGAGGCTCACAAAAAATCCTAAAAGAACCCTCTATTCTCCATGGTGGAACTTTGACTCCAGGATTAGCATGCTATTCACACAAGGAGCATCACGGTGTTACTCTGGCACCAGCAGGAAATGGACCCGAAAGCACGACCCACAGACAAAAAGGGTTTAAGTAATAGACTTTACTTAAAAAGGTAAAAAAAAGAAAAGAAAAGGGATTTGTCCCAAAAAAAATAGACAGAACAGAGTAACAAAAACAAAACACTTGACTAAACATACATGAGTGAGACAGGAGAAAGGTAAGAAGCTCTAGCAGTTTAACACTAGGAATATTGCTGGAACGCTTACTGGGGCAGACAAAGGAGGGAGCAGAGACTAAATCCACAAGGGGGGAAAGGTGATTAGGAACAAGTTAAAGTGATCAGGGCAGGGCAGGTAATCCCACAGGCGGGAAACACATGAGGGCAGGAAGTGAAGCATCTGAAACAAGAGACAAGGGTGAGCATACCAAAGTAAAACAGGAAATAAATAATCCGAAGACAGAAAACAAGGAAAACACAATTTAGACAGGGGACCGGGACATGACAAGGAGCCTATTCGGGAAAGGAAGTCGCTGTTCTCACAGCCGGAGATGACAGCCTTCTCCAGGGATGATGACACTCAGCTGTAAAAACACATTTCCCCTCTAAAGATTGTGTCAGTTAGTGTGCATAAGATCGCTTGAGTGAAATATCAAACACTGTAATACTTGCTGTATTCATAATACATGGTTTGTGGTTTGTGTAATCAGATCAGGGAGTGTTGCTAGCATGATTGACAACACAAATAAACTCATTTGGATACGGTATATGAATAAATGTAACTTGTAATACCAGAGAGGAGTAACTCTGCCACTTTCATTTTTGTCAAATTAGCTCTTAAGGAAAAAAAGATTGTCGAGCCCGTGCATTTGGGAATTCAAGAAACTGATTTCCCCTGCTAGATTTCTCCCAGAGAAAGATTATTTCTTGGCCATGTATACGCACTAATGGGCCTACATATGCTGACAAAGACTTCAGACAGGGATTGTGTTACTGTAACAACGAGGAGGAAGATAAATGCATTTATTATCTTTTTATTCAAAATAATATCAGTACATTTCCAATTCAAACTTCAACTGATACTAAGTACACAGATGAACAGTGTGTACAGTAACCAGGTTATTACTGTATGGATTTCTGGAAGTAACCTGGTTTCTTGAATCCATGTAGAAATACTGCACGTCGGGTATCTTATCATAATGTAAGCGTCAATTGTTGCAATGTGCTTATTAAATCACAATGAACGAAATTAATGAACAAAAAAAAGGGTTTAAAAGTAAACATGCGAGAGTCCATCAAGAATACTAAACAAGTAATTAAAAAACTTCTAACATTTAAAAGAAAAAAAAGAACGAAAGAGGCAGTTAAACCGAGTGTGGAGAACGAAGACAGCAGTAATATGATATTCTGTTTGAACTCTGACTCTGAGTGTGATATCTCCATTCAGCCAGCAGACACCATCTAACCTTACCCTCTAAATCAGTAATAAGACTCAGCCAGAGAGTGGATTTAATGCAGCCCAATCTGACGCAACGGTGACAAAGACCACGACTCAGACCGGCTGATCAGTCTTTGTTAAGATAAGACGAGAGCGATTACATGGCACAGCAACGCAGTACTAGCAGCTCTCTGTCTGATGATCATATACATGTAACTGAAAAGGGCTTTTAAGGGGGTGCAGCTGGTGATTGGTATGAGTATATACTGTCATAGAATCTCAAGAAGGCTGTGGAGTTATTAGATGAAAAAAGCGGTGTGTGCACTGAGGATCAAGTGTTATCAGGAGTGGAAAGTGAAACCAAAGGCAATGTGATGACAGGAGTAATGGTGAGGAATGTGAATATAGGGTTACACCACTGTTTAAAAGCCTAAAAGTGCTTATAGTCCGAGACCGTGCTCTTGCCATACAGTCCATCTGTAATCGATGAAACCGCAGAAAAAAGGTAGATCTGCGGCAAAACCTTCCACTGATCTATTTCTACTCCCCCACTTTTCCCTTTGGAGGATTGCAGGGTCTGCACACATTGAGCGAGAGGCTGGGTACATCCCCAGAGTCAGACAGGTTCCCAGTCTATCCAAAGGCTAATAGACATGCCGTAGATAGACAGCCATTCATATATTCAATGAAGGTCTCCTAGCCTCACCTAGCCTGCATATCTTTGGTCTAAACTCTACACAAAGACTTTGAAAGGGGACATATCACATTCATTTTCAGGTTCGTACTTTGGGTACTTTTGGGTTTTTTACGAGAACATGTTTACACCTTCTTTTTCTCATGCTGTCTGAAACCCTTCCGTTTCAGCGCCTGTCTCTTTCTCTCCTGAAAAAGTTCAGTCTGCTCTGATTGACTGGCGAGAAAAATTGCAAAGGTGGTTCTTAAGTCGTTGGTGGAGGTACTAAGATGGGGGCAGCATGTTCTTGTGAGCCGCATGAATCTGAATGGCTTGTTGAATCCCATGTTTTCACTAAAAACTGACAGGTCATCTTATTTCACAGTTTGTGGGTTGGAAGGCACTCTTCTTTAAGCCAGGACATATTAGCTCTGAGGCAACTTGGATTTCATTCCTGACCTGCACTGAAATCTTTATTTATCTTGTTATCATTTCACTTTTTTTATTAATTTTTTTATTTTAATTGTTTGGTTAGACATGTAAATGTCACGACCTCAGACACAGGGTAGGAGCACTCAAATGCACGACACCAGAGACAGATGTAAAGTGTAAAAATAAAATACTTTACTTGCAAAAGGTAGTACAAACTCAAAACGCTCACAAGGAGGATTTACCATAAATTCCAAAATACTGCTGATGCGCTGGGTCATGACACAGAGACATAACAAGACGAGCTGACACAAGACAAGGAGAGACAGGACTGTTTATACATGAGGGGAGTGGGCACAGGTGGAAACTATCAGGGGCAAGGCAGACGCTGACGATGGCGGGTAACCACACAAACGCAGGAAGTAAAGGCATCTGTGATGAGAATCAGAATCAGAATCAGAATCAGAAAACCTTTATTTGTCCCACAGCGGGGAAATTTACAGCGCTACAGCAGCAAAGGGACAGTGCAGATAAAGGTTAAGTACGAATGTATAAGTACAAGATATAAGTACAAAAAAACACAATAACAAGTAAGTGGTAAGTAATACAGTAAGTGAACAGTGAGCGTAGAAATCTAGCAGCCAGTGGTAACAATAATACACAATATTGCACATTCGTATAGCACGAGATTGTATTGCACAGTAAGGTAAGTAAGTAGGCACAGTAAGAATAGTAATAAATAGTAACGGGGTGTATTGCACATGAGCGGAGGAACAGTGGTGTTACATTGAATGTGTGGTGGTCTACCAGGGGCTGTGGTGATTGTAAAGTCTGACTGCTGCAGGAAGGAAGGACCTGCGGTATCTCTCCGTGTGACACCGCGGGTGAAGCAGCCTGTCACTGATGGAGCTGTTCAGTGCGGACAAAGTGTCCTGGAGGGGGTGGGACATGTTGTCCAACAGGGATGACAGCTTGGCCGTCATTCTCCTGTCTCCCACCACCTCCACAGTGTCCAGAGGGCTCCCCAGGACAGAGCTGGCCTTCTTTACCAGTTTGTTAAGTCTCTTCCTGTCAGCAGCAGCGATGCCGCTGCCCCAGCAGACCACTCCATAAAAGATGGCTGAAGCCACCACAGAGTCAAAGAAGGTCCTCAGGAGTGCCTCCTGCACTCCAAACGACCTCAGTCTCCTCAGCAGGTAGAGTCGGCTCTGTCCTTTCTTGTACAGAGCCGTTGAATTGTCTGACCAGTCCAGTTTATTGTTCAGGTGAACACCCAGATACTTGTAAGATTTTACAATCTCAATGTCCGTTCCCTGGATGTTCACTGGTGAGGGTGGAGAGTGTTTGCGCCTTCTGAAGTCCACCACCAGCTCCTTGGTCTTCCCTGAGTTGAGCTGGAGATGGTTCTTCTGGCACCAGAGAGCAAAATCCTGGGTAAGTTCCCTGTACTCCTTGTCGTCCCCATCAGAGATGAGGCCAACAATAGCAGAGTCGTCGGAGAACTTCTGCAGGTGACATTTTGCCGTATTGTGGGTGAAGTCTGCGGTGTAGAGGGTAAAGAGAAACGGCGCCAGAACCGTTCCCTGGGGGGCCCCCGTGCTGCCCCCGTGCTGCCCCCGTGCTGCTGACAATTGTGTCTGACTGACACTCCCGGGTCCTCACGTACTGTGGACGATTGGTGAGGTAGTCCAGGATCCAGGTGGTGAGGTGGTGGTCCACCCCTGAGCGCTGCAGCTTGTCTCCCAGGAGCAGGGGCTGGATGGTGTTGAAGGCACTGGAGAAATCAAAGAACATGATTCTCACATGAGGGACAAGAGGTAAGTACAAAATAAAACAGGAAGTGCAATGACAGACAGTGACTGACAGACAAGACGTGACTAAAACCAACTAAGAATAAACATGAACTATACTAAACATGAACCTGACTAACAAACTAAATCTGACAAGAAAATAAAATACAATAAGAACTACAGCATGAAAACTTTAACAAACTCGACGAGACATGACAGTAAATCATTCTTCATTAAAAGTCTAGTGTGCGTTCACACCTGTAGTCCGGTTCCTTATGATCCAGGCCGAAGGGAAACAATTATACATGGTTGCCTTTTGGTTCAGTACCGGTTCATTTTCACACTGACTGACCAAGAGGAGGAAACACGAAGTTAAAGCATAAGCACATCATCAGGACTCACGCAGTGCCTGACAGCAGGTCATGCAGCACTTTAATGCATCCGTATTTATGTTCTCTGGTGTCACAAAGAGATCATTACAAATAACTGACTGTGAGCATTATTAGTATTAATAGATTGCAAATCATCCGCATATTGTGTCATGAATAATGACAAACAGGTAGACACAGCAGGAAAAAGAAGGAGTCTTACTAATATATTATGGGGGTGTTAATGTGGGATATCGGTGCTACATACTTTTTAATGAACTGCCAACGTACACAGCTCAACACACCACAGTTTGAACTGCTTTTGATTGATCAAGGTAAATCCTGCCTGCGCTCATATGTGTTTACCATGATAACCAAATCATGAAAATATATATCCCTTGTACTGCACAGATCGCTTATTATAAGATCGCTTCCAGAACAATTCACAATTCATTAGTAGTTTAGCTTTTGAATTCATGCTGAAGTTTGTTTTAAACGAAACCAAACAAGTTAGGTGTGAAAGCATGCTTAATCTAGGGACGTCAGACGTCCCAAACATGAAGTACTTGATACTAATACAGTGAAGTTCCACGATTCTCTATACCCAACTTGATACCACAGTAACAAACAAAAAAACAAATCAATAACTCCCATGTACTTCAATATATTCTCCTTTATTCCTGTTTGCATACTGTTTTTTGTTCGGAGGTTAAACAGGCCATAAATCCCTCTCTTATATCCATGTTATATTGCTGGGAAACAACTGAAAGGTATTTATTAAAGTTTCTCGCCAAAAACTACATTTTACAAGATTACAGTTGGACACACCATGATAATCTTATAAACTTTACCCTGACTCTCAATGGAACCCTGTATACATATACATATCGATAACAGCTAACGTTAGCTAGCTTTCCTCCTGCCAAATTCAAAATGGACTTGTTGTTCACAATGTAGCATTGTCAGGAAGATCTTTGTTGGTCCCAAACACATTTTTTTATCGTCCCCGGGATGATGTTAGTCTTGAGCTCTGTCAGTACTGCTGGGTACTACGGTCACGTTTTCAGAATTGTGTCATCGACTTGGTACCGAAGCATCGTAATCGTGAAATCCTTAGCTAAATATATGCCAGAGCTGATTTACTGAGGTGGTGTGACACCTTGCTGACCTTCCGAAAACAATTATCTGCACTGGCGTTGGTGCTTTATAGTATATAGTATATTTTATAGTTATAGTTAAGTTCTAAGTCTAAAGAAATAACACTGCATGTTTTTTGTCTTTCTACAAGGCAAAATGTATAGATGTATATAACTATATAGGAGAGTTATGATGTTAAATAAACTGCATTTATATAGCGCTTTTCCAATCTTTTTGCAATCACTCAAAGTGCTTTACAACACATCCCACTTCACCCATATTCACACAGAGTCAGAGGCTACCATACAAGGTGCCTCATGCTCATTAGTGATAAGCATTCACACACACTCACACACACTGTTGGCCATCGAGAGCAATTTGGGGTTCAGTATCTTGCCCAAGGACACTTTGACATGCTGACTGCAGAGGCCGGGGATCCAACCACCGATTCTCTGACTGGTGGACGACCTCTCCACCTCCTGAGCCACAGCTGCCCTCATTATGTAGTCAAACAGACATGATACACCTCAGTATCTCTATCTATGTCTATAAACATCTGTATATCGCTCCTTATAACTCAATAGCTTGCCTGAGAAATATCTTGTTTTAAAGTTTTTCTTTGGTGTCAGAAAATCCCAGATATTGACCAAACACCTCCCGGTGACCTACATATCAGTTAGCTAGGTAGTTAGTCCCGTTAGCTATGAGTAGCTATGAGTAGCTAACGGGAGCTACATCATGAGGCGTAGTCACTGTAACAACGGTCACAGGCCCTTTGTTGACTCTGTGTTTCAGCTGTGCTGACCTACTTCCATCCTGATCATAATGTCGTTCATGAAATGAAGGTGGGGGGGGCAGTGCAAGCCTTCCTCTAGACAAACTATTATCAGTTAACACATCATGCAGTCCCAATTTAGGCTGCTGTTAAGGTGTCAGGGTGAGGAATGGGCAGGTTTAGCATCCCTGTAGGGATTATTAAGCGGCCCGGCACAGAGCGTCCCACTGCCGGCTCCCCGGTGACTGATGGAGTCACAAAAAACCTGTTTGATACACGCTCTAATGAAGGCTGTCTACGCCCTCACTGTGATGTGTGAATTTTTCCAGTGGACAATTCTCATTAATATTTTAGAGGAGCTGTGAAGCTACACTACATGCCATTGCACAGTGTTTCTGAGACAGTCCTAATAAAAAACAGCATCCATACATCTAATAAGAATTAATTGTGCACAGAAATATTCAGACTTTGTAATTTGGTGCTGGGCACGGACAGACTTGACAGGGTAAACTCATCTAAAATTCTGTGTCCCTGTCCTTTCATTTATTGAGTCTTCTTTTTTAATCAACATACATATGCATGATAGAAAATCAATGAATTATAGTGTCAAACTAACATAAAGGGGACTATCACACTGAATGCCTGACCACTGTTGGTCCTCCACAATACCTCAACAGGTAATGGATGGACTTTATTTAACCTCCTCTGACGGAGTAAGAACGGTTCCACTCAAGAGTAATGTTTAGCAGACAATTGTGATCCTAAAAGTTGTAAAATGCATTATTGGGGGGCGGGGCAGGACATTTTGAATGTCAAACACATCCAAAGTTTCTGGTGAATTTTTCAGCGGGACATGTCTTAATGTAAAGGAAAACAGAAAGAAATCGGGTGCCAGATGACAATTGAAAGTCTAAAAGTATAATGCTTTAAGCCTCAGACATTCTGTGACATGTTCAAATACTTTTTCTCCTGTAGATCAACTTTTCTCATGTTAATGACATGATTTACTCTTCCCTCCTCCTCTGTTTGGTGAAGTAACCTCTTTATATCTGCAAGTGGCAACTCTTCACCTCAATGAGACTTCATTTTGATTCATTCATTCATTCACAACGCATCCCGCATATCTAGAAGTCGTGATATTCTAAGATAAAAAAGCAATATTTACAAGAATAAAAGTTGCAATTTAACGAGTGTAAAGTACTCATAATATTTCAAGAAACAATCTACCTGCCCTATAGTCTTCTGTAATTTCCCTTCAGCTTTGGTAGTATTCCCTTCACACGGTCTGACAGACACAGAAGAGTTTGGGACTCTCAAAGTGTGCTGCTTTTCATCGGCGGTGGAAAACAGAAACTACCAGAGAAGCCTCGAGCTCTCTTCTTCTGACCACAGCACAGGCTTTATCAGGTTTGCCACAACTTTCACTTTCACTTTCACTCCACCTGTGTAAAACTATAACTTTGCAGTCCCAGTACATATTTTTCTCCTGACTCTTGTTCCACAACAAACTGGAGAACCTTTACTTTCAGCTTTCCCCTTTCCCTGAGGAGGTCACAGTTTTTTCTCGACTCAGGCATGACAGATCACGGTGGTAGTAACCTTCTGTGTGTTTGCGCCTGTCAGACCGTCACTAAAGTTAACTCTGGGGGCATAATGACACGATCCGTCCCCGTCTTCCTCCCTCACCTACTGGCAGCAGCCGGGACTTCCTCTGGGAGACGGAGAGAGAGAGAGCGAGGGATGACAGACGAGTGATAATGATGTGAAAAAGTGCCCTGACCTTGGGATGATTGGGATCATCGTAGCGAGGGCCTCGTCTCCGGAGGCTACAGCTGGGGTAAATCTCACATCACATCTTTACTCAGCGAACTCAAATCCTGTCAGAGGAGGAACATGCCTCAGTGGGCTCAGAGGCTGCCATTGTTTTACTCACAGAAAGTGCAACAGCATATGATCTCTGCCGGTTGTTTGTACGACCACAACAGCTCTGTGCTCTTCTTTCCTTTATAGATATGGATTTAATGGAGGATTGTTGGAAAAATAGGAGACGATATTCTGGATTGTGATGGATTTTGGATGAGCCAAAATTAAACTTTAATCTAGAGAGCATTCAGCTGAATAAACCAAAGATTGATCCTTGCAAAGTAGACAAAGGTGCATTAAAGCCAAAAGGTACAAAAAGTACAGGTGTAAGTAAAACAATTTCCAAAATACTAAATAATAGAATTACAAGAAGCTTTCATTAAAAAAAAAAAGAAAGAAAAGTACCAATAAGCGCAAGGTAAGGTCAAAAGTATATTACATTTATACCATTTTTCTTTTTCTCTCTGTTTTAGAGAGAAAATGTAGGTTTGCTTCTTTTTACCCAGATCATATCTTTATTAAAGCCATAAACCTTTCTAATGTGAAATTAAAAATGCACCATTTGGAAGCAGTAAAGCAAAGGGCTTTACAGACAGTAGCAGTGGTGGAGGAAGTACAGATCCTTTACCGAAGTAGAAATACTGCCATTCAAAAACACCCCAGTAAAAGTCAAAAGCCTGCAGCGAAATTGTCACTTAAGTTAAAGTTTGAGTAATATATAAAATATATGTAATGTGTCATAATGCGATTACGAGTGTTATACTTTTATATATTATATTATTGGAGTAGCATTTACTGCTGAGGATGTTCCAGGTGGAGCTAAATTTAACAATTTCACAAACAAAAATGTTCTAAACTCATGTGTTTAGTCTGTAAAATCTTAATCTGTAAAAGTAAATTGTTTAGTTACAGGTAATTAAAGCTGTCAAATAAATGTAGCGGTGTGTGTGTGCATGCGTGGGTGTGTGTGTGTGTGTATGTGTGTACCACTGTGAACAGTTACTGTCTCTGCATACCAACATGTGTGAGGGAAAAAAAAACGTGCAAGTCTAATGAAAATATCTTCATAAAAAAAAATGCACCAAGCACAGTGGACAGTATGTGACAGTGTATGTGCTCAGAAGTGACTGTTAAACCTTTTCTTCACTGCTTCAACACTTCCACTCTCAACCGCCACCCACTTTGGTGCCCCCCCCCCACCTCGCCCCCCTCCTCTCCCTTATATCACCCTTCATTTCTCGCAGAGGTAATGAATGGAGGACCTGTGAAGGACACGGCGTGTTTGAAAAGAAGCGCCGGGGTAGCCCCCAAAGGTCCAGCAGGATCACCGGAGTCATTACCCACCGCCTGTATCGATCCGCCCGCTGCTGCTCTCCCACATCACTGTGTGCTGTCAGAATTTCATTAGCAGCTTTCTCTGTCTGTATGTACTGCGTGTGTGTGTGTATATATACATGGAATATAAGGATATATACTGTATTCTAGTAAAGAAGTGTTTTTTTTTTCTATATGTGCAACTCCTAGTTCCATCTCCTCCCTGTCTTCCAATTAAACCTCTCTCTCCATGGCCACAGCCTTCCAGTGCGGCAGCCTCGACACAGGACACACAAAGGTGAAGCTGGAGGGCGAAAAGGGAGCCCACATTACAGTAGATCATGTGTCGCTGCTGTTTTCTGTGAATGTCCCTGCCAGCTGCACTGAATCACGCCTGTCGGAAAACATCATTTCTGTAAGTGTGTTCTTATCGAGCCTGTGTACTGTGGTCTGGTTTCTATTTATTGTATGTCATCTAACAAATGCACTGGACAATATTTAAAGGTCATTTCACCAAAAATAAAGGATTTCAAAATAATAATGAAAAATAAAAATATATAATAATTAAAAAAATATATATCTATAATAAAAAATCTTCTTGTAATTTTTTTTCAGGTGAATCTCAGTTGATCCAAATAGTTTGAGGGTGTCAGTCTTACTGCTCCCTCTGCGTCACACCTGGTCCAGTAAGATTACGAGGTTGATGCTACATCTTTACTATCTCCCCACACGCACTTATTCTTGTACTTTATACTTCATATAGTGAACTTTAGCACAGGCACAGGTCAATATTTTTGCACATTCCTGTGCAGCTCTTCCACTTAAAAAAAATACACCTATTTTTTCATATTTTTCTATTGCAAAAATGTCTCTTGAGTTTTTCACTGTATGTATTGTTATGCACCAAAACAACAAGACACATTCCTTGTATTTAC
>CALSCE010000091.1:2758009-2772853 GCA_943593645.1 Bovichtus variegatus | reverse complement strand
CTATTTCATATTGTTCGTAGCCGTCTCTCTGAACGCTCCCAACAAACTATTTAATACACATTGTTCGTAGCCGTCTCTCTGAACGCTCCCAACAAACAATCTAATATAAACCTATTTTTAACGACTATATCTATGCTTGTGCAGCGGAGATGAGATATAATAAAAGAGACAATATAGCAATCGTCATTAATCTATACGTAATCTTCCGGTAATACTCACCGGGGTCAACCGGGCCTATCCTAGGTCTTTCTCCACTGCTACAACACCAGCTTTATCCCACTGGGCCTTCCCAGAAGGTCTTTTGTTTACTCTTTAACGACTATTCAATGCCGGACGCCGCCGGATGCCTAGGTCTTTTTCGCACAATCTTTTGTACTGTTCATCACATCATCATTTTATTTACTTTCACTATATAGTTTAAAACGACAGAATCTGTAAGACTACAACTTATTGCCAACACTCGTACCTAAACAGAATATATTTTATACTATGCAGATTTGGATGTAACAGGTTCTGCTTACCTTTTAATTGTAGGCCTTGTACGAGTGTTAGCCGCGTGCTGCAGTCCTCCAGATGCCGTCTCTCTTTTCAAATCACGTCGGGGTCACCAATTTTGTCGTGTTCTTATAATTTGAAATAGAGATGCGTAGAAAACAATTTCGGAAAACTTCTCTTAAAGTAAACGATATTTATTCGATGATGATGTGATGAGCATTACAAAAGTACGCAGCTGCGGTCCGTCCTATTTCACCGTTCCACAGACCACATTAAAGTAGTTACTCTGTCTCACGGATTCACAGGACAAGCCCCGATCTATTGTTTTACAAGATCTTTTATACCCGCTGCCTTTCAGGTATAGTCTTCTCCCATTGGTTGGCTGGGGCCAGGTCCTATTGGCCCCTTGTTGGCACTTAAACGTGTCCACGCCTCTTAGTGCTTCTCTGCTCCGGTCAGATCTTCAGTCACCCTTTTAAGAAGTGGTGTACCCTTACGTTTTTACAGTTTACAATATTGTATATCATTTCAGTTTATTGGTCATTCTTATGCGCAGTCACTTAATTTAAACAACATTTAACACTTCTAAATATGAGAAGAATAATAAGGCACATAATGGTTAAACATTCATAATACTTATCAATAAGGATGTAATAAACGTGCATTGTAACATTTAATACATTGATTTTTCTTACATGTTTTAAATGCGAATGGAGCCAGAGTTTTTAAAAAAAGAGCACAAATCTATGAAACCGCCAGAATGAAGCATGTTGATGTACTTTTTTTACAAGAAATGCACAGCGACTGTTTTAATGAGACAGACTGGAGGAGAGAGTGGGAAGGGGAAGTCATTTTAAGCCACAACACTTCTCTTAGTGGAGGAGTGGGCTTCCTCTTCTCCAAGTCTTTTACTCCAGTCTCACTGGAGGTCGAGCATTTTATCAAGGGGAGGTTGCTTTTAGTGAAAGCACGGTTTGACCTTTTTACTGCTGTTTTTATAAAATGTGTATGCTCCAACAATCGGTGCAGAGAGGAAGCTGTTTTTACAAAAAATTAATGATGTTTTAAATGGCTGTGCCTCGGAGGATTTTTTATTCTTGGGGGGGAATTTTAACTGTACAGAAAATGCATCTTTAGATGGATACTCTCATGGCCTGGTGGATGTGTGGAGGAGGATGCATGCAGACACTAGACAGTACACATGGTCCCACCTGAGAGAGAACAGGATTTCCTCAGCCAGGTTAGATCGTATTTATTGTTTTAAACATCATTTTAATATTTTTAAAATGTGCACTATTATACCTGTTGGTTTTACAGATCACTCCTTGCTTTTATGGAATGTTTTTATTAGAAACATTGTGCCAAGAAGTGCATACTGGCATTTTAACTCAGTTTTAACTTTTGATAAAAAATTTAGAGAGGTTTTTATTTATTTCTGGAGTGTTTTTAGACAGAGAAAGGGTGATTTTAGCAGTCTTAGGCAGTGGTGGGACCATAGTAAGACTGAGATAAAAGTTCTTTGTCAGCAGCACACCCTCAATGTCACACAAGACATCACCAGATCTATGAAAGACCTGGAGGGTGACATAGTGGAACTAGAAAAAAATCAGTGAGTCCACAGGAGATCGAGGATATATTGAAATCCTCAAAATAAAAAAAATGGCGTTGGCCGACCTGCTAGAGGTTAAAGTACAGGGTGCACTGGTCCGGTCCCGGTTTCAAAACACCACTGAGATGGATGCTCCCTCTAGCTTCTTCTTCGGCCTGGAGAAAAAGAACGGGCAGAAGAGGGTAATCCACTCACTTCTTTCAGACGCAGGGCAAGAAATAACGGAACCAAGCCAGATCAGAAGGCGAGCTGTGAGTTTTTATTCCTCCCTCTACTCCAGTGAGTATGAGGGGGAGGACACACTGGTGGAGGAGTTCTGTGGTGGACTACCGGTCTCCGAGTAAACCAACTCACAGCTCGAGGGGCTGTTGACCATGCGGGAGCTACAGGCCGCTCTGCAGGCTATGCAGGGACGGCGGGCTCCCAGCATCGACGGGCTCACAGTCGAGTTTTATAAAGCCTTCTGGGACATTTTAGTACATGATCTTTTAGATGTTTTTAATGAAAATCTGGCCTCTGGTTCCATGCCGATGTCCTGCCGCAGAGCGGTAATAACACTTCTGCCTAAGAAAGGAAACCTGCAGGACATCGGAAACTGGCGCCCTGTGTCTTTGCTGTGTGTGGATTACAAGCTTCTGTCCAAGGCCCTGGCCACCAGGCTGGGGAGGGCTATGGAGCAGGTCGTCCACCGGGACCAGACCTATTGTGTGCCCGGCAGGTCCATGGTAGACAATGTCTACCTAATTCGGGACGTTTTGGAGGTCTCCAGCTCATTGGGCATTAATACTGGTCTGATTTCTCTAGATCAGGAAAAGGCTTTTGACCGCGTTGAGCACAACTTCCTCTGGAAAGTGATGGAGAAGTTTGGGTTCAGCGCTGGTTTCATAGCTAAGATCAGGGTTTTGTACAGTGAAGTTGAGAGTGTGCTGAAGTTTAATGGTGCTCTGTGTGCTCCGTAGAGGGGTCCGGCAGGGCTGTGCTCTGTCGGGGATGCTCTATGCGCTCTCCCTGGAACCTCTCCTCTGCAAAATACGCTCCAACCTACAGGGTCTGTGTTTACCTGGTTTTAATGGCGACATTGTTTTATCAGCGTATGCTGATGATATAGTGGTTGTTGTTGGAAGCCAGAGGGACGCAGACTTTTTAATCAACATTATAAAGGATTTTAGTACAGCATCGGCAGCGAGGGTGAATTGGAAGAAAAGTGAAGCCCTCGCTGTCTGTGAGTCTCCCAGTTCTTCCCCAGAACCTGGCCTGGAAAAAAGATGGATTTAAATATCTAGGAGTGTTTTTGGGTAAGGAGGACGTGGTCCAGAGGAACTGGGAGAACGTCACAGAAAAGATTGAGGGAAAGATTTCAAAATGGAAATGGCTGCTCCCTCAAATGTCTTTTAAAGGTAGGGTTTTGGTTTTAAACAACCTTGTAGCATCCCAACTGTGGCACCGTCTGACCTGTGTAGACCCTCCCTCAGGCTTATTAGCCAAAGTACAAGAAAAGATGGTGGATTTCTTTTGGGATGGTCTACACTGGGTGCCACAGGGGGTGCTGTTTTTATCCAGAGAGGAGGGGGGGCAGGGCCTCGTCCACCTGGCCAGCCGAACAGCCACTTTTAGACTCCAGTTTTTACAGAAATATCTTACAGGCCCGGCTGATTTGGTGTGGAGAGATGTGAGCTGCATTCTCAGACGTGTGAGTAACCTGGGGCTGGATGCTGCTCTGTTTTTAACTGATTCTAAATGTTTAAAGTTAAGTGAGCTGCCTCCGTTTTAATCAGGGTGTTTTTAAGTCTTGGGCCCTTTTTAATCAAAAAAGGTGCACAAAGTCTGACTCTCTGCACTGGTTGTTAAATGAGCCTCTAATTCACAGAGCCAGGCTGGACATCTGCAGCAGCGTCACACCTGGCCTGATGGTGGCGCTGTGCAGGTCCAGGACCCTGAGTCTACAGCAGCTGGTGGATGCAGTGGGGCCGGACCTGAGCGATGCCCGGGCCCTGGGCTCTCTGCTGGGTCTGAACTCTCTCCGGGTGGCCCAGAGGATGCTGGAGCTCTGGAGCCAGAGGCTGTCTGGAAAGGAGAGAAGCCTCATTAAAGACTACGGCGATGGAAAGGCTTCTCCAGACCCAGCAGATCCTTTTCCAGAGATTTACCTAAGCCCAGGGCTCGGAGAACTGACCGGCCCCCTGCTCAAGGTCAAAAACCCTGAGAAACTGTTGCTGCATAAGGCGGATAAAACCGCCTTTTATGGGAACTGTGTAAAAAGTATTAAAAAAAATATACTCAGTGACAGGCCCTCCACTGTGTGGAGTACCAGGCTGGGTGGAGGAAGTCGACCTGGCCCACAGTGGAGGATTTTATATAAACCTCCCCTCAAAAAGCGGACCGCCAACCTCCAGTGGAGGATTTTACATGGCGCCATCGCCTCCAATGCTTTTATCTCTGTTATTAATCCTGCTGTTTTTAACAACTGTCCTTTTTGCCAACTACGTGAGACTGTTTTCCATGTTTTTAGCGAGTGTAAGAGATTCATAAGTTTCTTCTCTCTCTTAACACTGGCTTTTAGTCTTTTTAATGTAGTTTTTACTGAGAGTGTTTTTATCATGGGAGCTGCCTACAAAAAAGCTAACAAAGAAAAGTGGCAGCTCCTAAATTTCCTCTCAGGAGAAGCTAAGATGGCCATATATATAAGCAGAAAAAACAGAGTGGAGAACAGAGAAGGGCAGGAGGCCAAAGCAGTCTGGCTGTGCAATATTAGGGCGAGACTCTGGCTCGAGTTCAGGTTTTATAAACATTTAGGAGATTTAGACACGTTTAAACAACGTTGGTGTTTTAAAAATATTATATGTTCCGTCAAGTTTTTATGAGATAGTTTAAAAAAAAGTTTGAGCACTTTATGTATTGGAAAATTTGTTGTTTATGGAAAATATTGTAAATAAAGTGTTTTTGAAAAAGTCAAAAAAAAGTCTCTGTCTTTCTCTGTCTCTCTCTCTCTCTTCATCTCTACGTCTCTGCATCTCTTCATCTTCTCTTCATCTCTTCATCTTCATATTCCTCAGTCTTATATTCTGGTTCATATGTAGCTTACTTCCCTCTTCATACTCAGTTCGATATAGACGTTTGGTTTTGTAATTTTTGTAATTATTGTAATTTCTGTCATTTTTATTCTTTATATTATTTAGCTAAATAACGCACCTTACCTCACCTTGTTGAATATTGCACCTTACCCCATCTCAGCTCATCTATGTTTACATCTTTTTTAGATATATATATTTTGTAAAAATTCTTTGCACTATTTGTACATTTTAGAATATTATACTGTCTCATACTTTGTATTGCAACTGTTGCACAATAATTTCCCTCAGGATAAATAAAGTTCTATCATATCTCTCTCTTATCTTTGAAGGGGAGGGTCCAGAGTACTTTTTTTCTTTCTTTTAAGTTGAACATTATCTATTAAAGTATTGTATTTACTTCTACTCAAGACATATTTATTATAAAGTAGGAACATTTTAATTTCATTATAGTGGAGTTAGTTCACAAGGAAACACCTGACTGGCTGTGTGCAAACTATTTCTCTTTCTATACAATAGACACCGCGGTGCTCTGGTTAGAATATGCAAACATAAGGGTGCACAATCACGAAAGCAAACACTAATGTATAAGTGGGTGATTTATTGTTGTGTCACGTCATTACAGACCTTGATTATGTATTAAAAAAAAATTTTGATGTCAGTTGAGCCAGTGTAGCATGTACAATTTATGAAGTAGAATAAATACTGTGTGTAATCAGTCATTAATTAAATTTTTTTTTTTATCATATTAGAGCTGGGATACATTAATGGGACAAAGATGGGGTGCGACACATGTGTGAATCACAGACATCGCTCTAACCTGCACCTTGAATAGTGAAGGGGTTGAGTAGAAGGAGGATGTGACGCTCCAGCGCGTTGGAGCACTCATCTGTTCCTGTAATGGCTGTCGCAGGCTGAATCCTCTCACTGTTGAATGAGGACACCTACTGGCACTCAGTTCCCCTCCTCTATTACCTATCCCTCGCATCTCCACGCTTCCTCGCCTTCACTTAAACCCCTCATCTCCATTTTTCCAGATTGCGTCTCTGCTGTCCTGCTATTGTCTCCTTTGAAAAGCTTCATGTCACATGACATCACAGTCAGCGTCATGGATCTTTTAAGACCTGCTTCGGGCTCCTCCAGACGATGTGGTGTGAGACAATAGGCCAACTGGTCGGATGCTGTGACGTTGAATTTCAAAACGTGCGCACGTAGAAACCAGGCACATGTATGTGATACAAGCAAAATCCCTTTTGTAGTCGCTTTGCAGCTCCTTGTTGTCGCTTTGTGTCTCTTTTTTAGTCAGCTTGTCGTAGTTTTGTCGCTTTGTGTGGCCATATAGATGCTTCTCATCTCTTTGTGTCGGTTTGCGTCCGTTTGTAGTCATTTTGAGCAAAAACATTTTTTTTTGTGTTGGTAATATTTATTGTAAACATTTTTCTGTATTAAATTATATATATTACAAGGTAATAATAATATAAATAAAGTGCATAATACAAAATGGAATAATTACATTTACAATATATATGTAATAATTAAATGATATGTTTTGCACTTTATTGTGTGTTTTGTTATACTTGCCCCCCCCCCCGGTCTATGGTGTAAAAAGGTCGGGGAGTGCTGGTTTTGAGTGTATAGTTTTTGTTGTTTGCTGTAGCATTCGTACGAAATTCTGATATGTAGGTAATATTTTCTTAAAGGCAGATCTGTTGTATGTCTCCAACATGAAATATTACTATAGTTGCTGTAATATAAAAGGGAAAAAAGACAAATATTATTCGGGCTTTAGCAGGCAGAAAAAAATATATAATAATAATCTAAATCAAACAGAAAATCAGGACTTCCTTACTTTTGACTGATTTTCTGTGAACAGTCTCTGGACACCTCGGGCCCCGTAGGCCTGTTCAGTAATCCATCCATGTCCAGATCTGTGTGTGTGTGTGTGTGTGTGTGTTGTGCAGTTTATTGAGGCAGGATGGCCACAGACTCGTATGCATTTGTCATCTTTGACAAGACATAAAACCAGGTGCCGTGGTGATCGCGACACAAGTGCCGGTCGTTCATTCGTCAGCACTCTGGCCGCGCTCGGTGCCGGTAGAGAACCTCCTTCATCACATGGATTATGATTTCCGTTTCACTGCTACCTGGCATCTCATTTATTTTAAAGTCTGAGCTATAGTCCAATCCTGCGTGATGCTCACCTAATGTTTGAAGTCAACACAGTTGAAGCAACGGTTCTAGTCAAAACCTTCCAATTCTTGGCTTCTTTCTGCTTTTCACACGGGAAAATAATACAGTTTATCTATTTCAACCGTCCCAGCATGCCTCGTTCCGCGTTACACATAATGCGACAAGAAATGTAGGAACCAGAAATCCAAATCCAATGTTTCCTTCATGTCTTTGATGATAGAACTTTCTCTTTCTAGGCGGCTGTAAAGTAAGTTGATGAAATGATGATTAATAATGTTTAGCAATGATTAGTAATGCTATGATTAATTTTGTCTGATATGAAAAAATTTGTTTATAAATGATATTGGTGATATGATGAGAGATGATGAAGATTTCCTTCTGCTTACATTAGTAAACTATTTATGAACAGTTTATTGTGGCACACATTAAAACATTTGATGTACTGTATTGAGTATTTGTTATGGATTATCAAATGATTTGTAAACCAAGAAATTGTTTGTAAAACAGTACATAGATAGATGGACCAGAAACCAATTATTAACCATTGACAAGGTTTTAACTATCTAATGATTATAGATGTACATACATTATAGATGATAAAAAAAGTAATTATTAACCATTTAATAAGGTATTATAATCATCGGCTACAACTGCATAACAGCCATCCAAATAGTGTTTATAGGCGGTTTACAAACTAATCATTTTCATTAACAAAGTGTTACAAATATCTATGTAATTTTGTTCTTTTTAATAATTATTTGGTAATCATTAGCACATACCTAAAATAATATATACAGTGTTATGTGTGCAACAATAACCTGTTAAAATAACATTTAAGCATTACTTATAATTGGTAAACATTTAACATGACTTTTAACAAAAGTTTCATGAACTTTTCAATCACAATTTATTCATGACGGTTATTATAAAGTGTTACCGCTCCTTTATATCTGGAGGGGGAAACTGTGACTAACAGCCTTAGTGCGGCGGCGAAGGTGACGCCCAGGTGTGTGTGTTTTCCACACGTCTGTCAACTTCCGCATTGGGACGACTGCCACCAAAAGCGGAAAATGCTACATCCAAGCAGCGACTGCACCCCTGGTTACGTCTCTGAATATTTGCGAGCCGCGCTGAGCTCATTTCAGACGTCATAGCAGGGGCAGTGGATGCAGGAATAATTGCACCGTGGCAGTGTTTCAGATGTGCAGCTGGTATCACTGGACATGAACTGATGGAGGAAGTTGTTGAAGCAAACGACCGGTGTGTGGGGAGATGGGGACAGCGTGGCCATCCTGGCAGTGCAGCGTGTCAAAGTACACCGAGACAATTTCCTTTGACATGAACGTGAAAACACCTCCAGAAGCAGTAGGAGGTCGTGCTACGCTGCACAGCTGTATTATGAGTTTTGTTGGACAGAAAAAACGTAATCAACACTTATTACTCACCAAAAACGTAATTACATTACTTTACTAATGACTCAACGGTAGAAGTAATTAGTTACATCATCACATAACTCCAGAAGCTGCCTTCTGTGGCGATAAGACTTTACAACGCAGCTACCTCAGGTCGTGAGATGGACAGAGGAGACGCAGTGACCTGAGGTCCTCTCTCTCTCTCTCTCTCTCTCTCTTCATCATCTTCATTCTTTATATTTAGGTTCATAGGTAGCTTACTCCGCTCTTCATACTTAGTTTGGTTTGGTAATTCTTATTTCTTTTTTTATTTTTATTTTGCCAAATACTGCACCTCAATATTGCACCTTACCCCATCTCAGCTCATCTTATTTTAAATGTTTTTACATATGAGATATGTATATACATATATATATATATATATATATATATATATATTGTATAAAACATGTTGCAGTATTTGTAAATTTTTGTCAATTTTTTGCATCTTATACTGTCTCCTACTGTGTATTGCAACTGTTGCACAACAATTTCCCTCGTGATAAATAAAGTTGTATCTTATCGTATCTAATCTTATCTGACAACTTCCAGGCCTCCACACCCACACGTTGTATTTTTGGCATGGAATACGTGCTTTAAGTCTATTTTATTTTTAATGTCTTTTTACCTCCGTTTTGGCCTCCTGCATCTCCTCAAACAAACAAGCAAACAAAGAGTTAAAAAGGATATAATGCTCAGTGGAGCTGAGGGGAACTTGAGGTGAGGCAGTTGTATAACAATGTTCTTTTTGTTCACTGCTACAAAGCTACTCTGTACACGTTTGCCATTTGATCTTAATGTGGTAATGTGTGATGTAATAAATGGATTTCAAATCGTAATCCCTTAGACTATGAATTAGTTAAAAAGTTACTACTTATGCATGCTGAACACAGATTTTGTGTACATGCAGTTTACATAACGACTGTTCGGAGGGTCATCCATTGAGAATTCAAACATAGAAAATACAAATAAAAAGCTATGACTGTGGTAGCAAGCAGAGCAGCCGGCAGAGATATGTTAAAGAAAAAAACATATAAAAACATTTTTTTTAAATAAAAACTATTGTGAATGCTCAAACTGATATTTTCTTTTTTGGAAGATAAAATGATTCCTAGTGCAATTCAAGCCAAGACAAGACAAAGTCTCTAAATAAATGTCTAAAGAATGTCATGGCCTTTTAGTCCCGAAAAAAAAAAAGAGGAAAAAAATGATGGGATCATTTTCCGGAGCAAAGAGTAAGAAATACAACTTAAAACAGCCTTTGATTGTCAGAGACTGTCTCCTTCGTCATTTGCTCTTTCCAGCAGGACGTCGAGGTTCAAGGCCAGAATGAGAGAACAGACTATGTGCCAGAGGCTCTGTGGATCTATTTTGCTCTATTCTCCTCTATCTTTCTTCCGCTCTCTCATCCCAGCATCTCCTACAACCATTCTATTCATTAGAGAGGCAATAGGAACCTCGTCATCGCTATCCAGCCTCACTTCCACCATGATATCAATCTCGGCGCTCCTTTCTTTTGTACAAGACACCTGAGTAAAAATGTGGGCCATGGCCACTGATAGGAGTGGATATAAATGGTCTGTGCAATTGTATGTAGTGGTAGACGTCACAAATATTCTGAAGAATCGATTGTATGTAGCTAAAATGAGAGACCGGAAAGCTTGATTTTGGTTCATCCTGCCTAATTCAACAAGGTGAGAGCTATTACAAGACTGCATCCATATACACTGTGTAACAAAGTCTCAGTTGACACATTTGAATTGTATCATGGTACATAAGGTCACACAAGCATGTTTTGTTCTAATGAATCAACAAATGGGAGATGATATCCAGGGACGCAGAGATTACATAGAGTCCCGAAGCTGCTTGTTTCTCAAGTGTTTTCCTGTTAAATCCCTTTTTCTTTTTAATGATATCCTTACGGTGTCTCTACACAGAAACACAGGAGTCTCCTGGACACTGATGACCATGACCGGTTTCAAGTATTCAGCATTCTTTCGGAGAAATTATGTTTTTTTACTCCGTGTGGCAAATGGCTGTAAACACGGAGACGAGAGAGTCCAAACCTGTGGCAAATGTTGAGCTCTTTGTAGTTGCAAATAGTGAAAAAATATAAAACACCAAACCCCATAGTTGCCAAAGTAATTTAAAGAGTAACTTAACACAAGCTGACCTCCAGTGTTTTGTTTTTGTTATTTAGTCTTAGGCTCAAATGTACTTTTTTCATCATATTTGGTCAACCTCAAACCTGTTTTGGTCAAGTTTAAGTTGAAGTCTGGGCACTTTAGTATTATCTTAGACATAGAAGTAACAAACAATTTTATTACAGTTTTAGTCATTAAAAACTGTTTTAGTCATCGGCTTATATTGGACATTTCAGTCAAGCTCCAGCCAAAATATCACCTGGTTTTGTATCTCACAAGTCCTGCTGATGTCATTGTTAACTTGAACCTGATTAAGTAACGCGACACAAACACAGTGTGCAACCAAGCAATTGACCACGGCGAAGTTTTGCAGGCTGCCATATGTTAAACATGTGTGTTGAGTGAATTTGAAAAAACTGTGCTCGCTATTGATCTCATAGCTTGGCGTGTTTATATAGGACGTCCCGTTGTTGCGCAAGTGACGATTATAATACTTAGAACCCTGGAATCTGTGGATATGTGCAGTTTGAGCATATGTGAAGGAACGTCCATAATTCATCCACTGCTGATGTGTAACTATTGGTGTTCTCTGCTCAATCAAGCAGCTTTAATCCAAAGAAACGCACCTGCAGAGAGGGAAGCGCTGCCAGGGCGTCTGTGAGACACTGTGATATAACACCATGATAGGTGTGGGGTGCAGCTGGGCTGAGAGAGTGTACCTGCTGTTCTATTCACAAAGCTCATTTGCATAATGTGATAATAAAGGAAACAACAGTTCATTGTCAAACAGGGAGGCTGAGAACGCGAAAAATAGAAAAAACGTGTCTGAATTTTGTTCTTGTAAATGTATTTACAAATGGACAGCAGAAATATAGCAGCATAATTAAATGGTAACTCTCTGCACTTAAATGTAATTAATTGACAGGAGTTGGCACTTTAAGGTAATTGACGAGAGCAGCATGCTGAGTGAATTATTCAAAATGACGCTCAAACCTCACATTGTTACACAATTGTTTGACTGTTCAGCTGTGAGTGTGTGCATGTCTCTCTGTTATGTCACTGTTAACAAGCGGTGGAAAGCTTAAGCTAAAGGAAAATCAGTAGAAAGGGAGAGTCAATACTTTCGCCCAAAACATTTTGGAGGTATATCCAATTTCATAAATCAGATTATCTCCTAACAGACAACTAAATCAAGCTTATTGACTGTCCCTGTGGAAATATGACTGCCTCAGCTCCTTTGCTGATCGCCTCAAAACAGCCCACAGCTCAACAGGAGGGAGACAAACTGAATTAACTTGCTGAAGAGCTAGCACGGAAAAGAAACGTGCTTCTTCACAAGCCCTTCAGGCTCCTAGTGTGATCTTAATATTGCATTTTTCTTTATATCAGTGAGAAATGCCAACCAAATGCAGTGAGGATTCCAATGTAACTTCTTTTGCATTAATAATTAAGCCAAAAAGAGAACTTTGGTAAGATCCCTGACTCTCACGCAAACAAAAAGTCATGTTGAAACTTAAAGCTGCACTAATGAATATTTTGTATATCAACAATGGATCAAATGACTGCCTGCATTTAAAAATATATAGATTTTTTAAACTCTGCATGAGCGAGACAGACAGCTGGAGATGATAATATTGTATAAAGTAATTGCTGAGATCAGGGAACACAGAAAAAGAAGAGTCCAAGGAGGCAACAAGCCTTGAGCAGTCAGAAGTTATCTTTTCACTTTGTTTAGAGGTGAAACTGAACGTGAACACACTGGTGTCAGTAAGAACTATGTTCATCTTTGCTACAGCTAAAAGTTCACCATACGAGTCGGTCTATGAAACGATTCTGTGATTTGAAATAATTTACCGTTTGCCTTCACTTCCTCTTTCATTTAAGTTTGACTAACCTGGGGGGTGTTTACAACCTGTCTTACCTGGACTTCTTTTTAGTCATTTTACCTTGTTCCCACATCTCAGCTTTTACTGATAGGAATGATGATGAAAACTACAAAAAAACATGACACCTGGATTCTATAAAACTCATGAGTATGACTATTTTTTGCAGTGGATCCCAGGCAGGCCACTACGAGCAGCAGGACAGCAAGTAGCGAGCCTGAATGAAAAACCTGAGCCTCTCCCTGTCCCAGGGTGTTTGACTGCTGTGTAATGCATTCAGAGATATCACTTTAAAATTGTTTGGGGGGTCACTGGGGGTCAGGGTATGAGCTTTGCAGATTGAAGATTGTCAGACTCCAGCAGACTGTGAAATGGAATATGGTGTGTGTGTGTGTGTGGGTGGGGGGGAGTATATTGTATTGGCCTGCTGTGAGACAGGCTGACTGCCTGCACCTGTCATTGTGCCTGTCAAACACTGGGGAAGCCTTTTTGTAAAACACTGCTCCCTGATTCCTAAATGTGGTTCTGTGTTGCTCACTTTACCAGAGCAGCAGTGATGAGTTCATGAAGCTGGAGAGTGGTAAACGGCTTTGGGACTGAGGGTTTGATCTTAAGCATGCTTAGCTAGCTTAGCATGAACACAGGAGGCAGGGAGCTAAGTTATTAATATGTTGTAACTTGTTTGTTTAAGCTTCATAGCAATTTTATGAATTTGTGGGAAGTGATGGGCAAATGGTTAAACTGTTGTTCATCAAGGGGTTTCAGCACTAAAAATACTTTTTTTAAAATACATTTCTGTGTATAAAGTATTTAAACAAGGTAACATGTTAATAAGTGAGGTTCAGAGGGTGTAGACCCTCGCATTGCACAAGGAAATACTCCCTAAAAGAAAAAATGTTCTAAACCTCAGGGAGAGACTGAGGAGGATCCTCTCCCAGGACGCACAGACGTGCAATAGGTGACGTGTGTACAGAACAAACAACATAGTTAAAAATACAACATATCATGTTTCAGCAACAATGATTTTTTTACATTTTTGGCCACTTGAGGGTAGATCTCCATGACAAGCTTGAACCACACGTTTGGCAAAAAAATGTTAGCAAACCGTTGCATATTTAAACATTCTACTGAGCTTCATTAGTATCTCTTTTGTGTTACCTGTCCAATATTCACTATGTCTGAATCCAACAAAGCTGTAAAATCAAAACAATCAGCAGAAAGATGCTAAACTCTGCTGAGAGGGAAACTACAGAGTCGGTGACCATTTCCTGTGGGTTCGGCGTTGCGAGTGACCACTTTCATATTACACATAGTTCCACACATGTATACGTATACATATATCCATTGTTAATATATAGTGCATTTGTACCTGTTTTCTTCCTTTCTCCCTGCTCTTGACTCTCCAGACTTAAAAGCTTAAGATTCTAGCCCATGTTTACCTCTAACAGCACTCTGAAAAAAACACGATAGAAAACAGTCCTTTCACAGACACTGAGGCACTCAAGATAACATCGCTGACAACCAAACTGGTGAAATAAAAAATATAAATCCACAACTTACAGATAGATGCAAGCTACATCCAGTCTTTTTCAGATATAAAGATGAAGAGCACAAAAGCTCTTCTTCTGACTGCAGCCAGTGTATCAGGACAATTTGTCACACTCACCCCGACATACAACGAGTGATCAAACTGGAGCTTAAAATGTGTGTTTCCATATCAGCTGTGCATTATGTTACACTTGACTTCCTGTCAATCACCTGAAACCCACAGGAAGGGGAAGTTTCCCCCCTGTAAAAACAAAATGCTGCTAAAAAGCATGTCACCTTACACATGTCGCCCTTGTAAGCCGACACAGCGGTTCAAAAAGTTTGCATTGGGGCTCAGACAGAGTGAGACAATCCGCAAAAATCACTCTTGTGCAGCATTTAACAAACCAGCAAGCATATTCCAAAAAGCATTTATCCATCCATCCATCCATCCATCTTCATCCGCTTATCCGGGGT
>CALSCE010000091.1:2708067-2757609 GCA_943593645.1 Bovichtus variegatus | reverse complement strand
CCGGGGTGAACTCCAACGTAACGGCACTCAGCCGGGGATTTGTGACTTCGGCTTCCTCCGGGCAGGGTCACACCTCCTATTTCTTGTTCTTCCATTGAGGCTTTTATGAACCATTCTTTGTCTGGCCCCTCGCCTGAGACCAATTTGCCATGGGAGACCCTACCAGGAGCACTAGGCTCCCGACAACACAGCCCTCAGGTTCATAGGAGCACCCAAACCCCTCCACCACGGTAAGGTGATGGTTCTCGGAGGAGTCAAAAAGCATTTAATAATAAGATAATAAAAGAAAAACACACAATTTCTAATTCAAATATTGTCAATTAATGTCTAATTACTGCTTAGTCTACACTAAAGGTCCAGGGAGAAGGAGGGCTAACATATTGCTCTGTTCTCTTTTATCAGCTGAGTTTTTATATTCAGGTGTGAAAGGTGAATGTTGCAGGAAGTGATGGAGTATTTTGACACAATGAAGGATCTTGGGTAATTAAGTCCCATGGCTCAATTGCTATAATGTGAGTTCCCAACTACTTAATCTTATCTGCCATTTTTTAAGCACATGCCTTTGTGTAGGGAATGCCATAAAAATAATAGACATGAGTTGCAAGTTTAAACCTATTGAACTCAAACCCCCACACAAGGAGAAATCACCCCAGGAGGGAACTCTGCAGTGGACCAGCAGGAAAGATAGTATGAAGTTTGGGGAGGTTTTGGTCAGGGATAAAGGCTCTCGTAAAAATATAAAGCCATCACTTCTGTTAATAATATGTGTCTTTGTCTTTCTTATCTTTAACTTATATTTATTCTTATAATTAACAAATAAATGATAAAATAGATGTTGAACATACTATGATTTCAAAGACTGAGTTTAAAATATAGATTGTTTGTGTGTGTGCTTGAATTGATATCTTTGTGAAGACCAGTTTGTTGTTGAATGTTTGGGTTGAAATTGCAAACTCAGGGGTAATTAGTGTTTTGTAACACACACTTGTTCACCAGAGTTTTGAACTTGTCATGACTCATCATGACTGTACTCACTTTTTTCTAACCCTTTGCAGAACAGACCTGTTAATTGGACAACAAAAATATGAATACAGTTACCTAGTGCTGAAGATGTTTTCTGACATGAATGAACTGAAATTGCTTTGGGCAGAAAGGTAACAGCAGACAAATCATGTTTCAATACTGTCATTATTGATTGTATCAGTAGAAATCATTCTCTAACAAGTCTACATCCTTTCCACACACACACACACACACACAGACACACACACAGACACACACACACACACACACACACACACACACGCACACACACACACTACTATTAAATTATCATTCTCTCGACTGTAAGGAGAGCTGCAGGGCTCTGTGTTCGGCTCCCCCCGGTTTTCTATGTAATCTCTTTCTTTCAGCCTGCTATACTCCATAAAAACACACACACACACACACACACACACACACACAGTCTCTTTGATTGCCCTCCAGTTCTTTAATAAATAATTTAGCTCTAAATACATTCTGACACAGTGACACCCTGATAAAGTAAGTGAAGGATGGAGTGAGGGAGGAGGAAGAAAGAAAATAAGAATGAGGGCACATCCCCTCACAAGAGAGAGATATGGGGGGGACAGATAAAGCGGAGTTAAAGGAATACTCCACCAGAAAAAAGTTATTTGAGTTTCAAACTCTAAACCCCTGACTATCAGCTCCTGCAGCATAATTCCCTTATTTACGTAGACAAATCCAGCGACTGCTTTGTGTGTTGCGCCATCTAGCACCGCCGCCATTATGCTGTGGTAAGCCGTAGTGACTCAGCGTCTGCTAATCGGGTTTAATGGTGACTTTCAGTTGTGTGAGTCTGTTGTTGCTTGTAGTAACTTACGTAAATGGTTGGTGTAAATAATAACCACAGATAAAATAGTTTAAAGTAAAATTAAAAGCTTTTACGAGGAATGTTCTGTTTGTGTTTTCAAAAGCTGCCGTCGCAATGAGCAACCATGACACATTTGGTTGAGAGTCATGAGTTAACATGATTAGCAGACACTGAGTGACATCGTGTTACACTTCAATACTAATCCAGGATTGGAATAAATCCTGAATTGCGAGTGGATGGCAAGCCCTTAATGTGGTGCCTCTTCTTATGTTGCAGGCATCCACCGCAAACTTGAAAGGTGCATCAAAAGTGTGAGCGAGCAACACAGGTTCACACGCTAATATTGCTTTCACCCCTCCAAAAGCACGCTCACAGACTTCTGTCCACACGAACTTGGCATCTTTCTTAAGGAGATTAGTCAATGGTTCAGTAACTGCAGCAAAGTTGGGCACAAATCTCCTATAGAATCCATACATATCACTCTCATAACTTCCCGTTTGTTCTTAGTCAGGGGAAGATTGAGGATGGCTTCCACTTTTGCACGCGAGGCATCACCTTTACTTGTCCTACCTGATGCTCAAGATACTTCCCATGAGCCATTGTACACGACCACGTCATCAATAGAAGTAACCACCAAGCTCAACCCTTTTCTGAGGTATTGATCAGCTGCTGAAATTTAGCGGGTGCTTTATTCATGCCATAGGAAGAACATTACCAACATAGAGGCCATTGGGCCAATCAAATTTTTACACAACTTCGGCTCCGCTGATACTGTCTCTGCAATCTTCTAATCTGGGAAAGCATCAGCCTTAGTCACCTCATTCACTTTCCTGTAGTCAATACAAGGTCTTGATGTGCCATCCAGTTTTGGGATAAGCACCACTGGAGAACTCCACTCACTATTGCCCCTCTACTCAACATATATGACAACTCCTCCCTTAAACTCTGCAATTTAGAGGGTGCAAGCCTATATGGGTGTTGTTTGATTGGAGTCTAATAATCTACATCCACATCATGCACCGTTAGAGAGATGCAACCTGGGGCATCCTGGAAAAGGGTGGATAACTCTACCACTATCAGAGACTTCAGAGAGCTCAGACAACGACCCCCAGCCAAAGGAACCCTGTCTTTGAGATGTCCCAGCAACATGCTGAGAGAGAGAGAGAGAGAGAGAGAGAGAGAGAGCAAGAGAGAGAGAGAGAGCAAGAGAGCGAGAGAGAGCGAGAGAGAGAGAGAGAGATGGAGAAGATCCTCCAAGCCACATGGAACTGACAACGTCCAAAATGCAGAGGAACTGAACCTGCTCTCACTCCCGCCAGAGCAACTTCATCCGTCCATCAGAACTGGCAGGTGAAACAATACATTTTCATGTGTTTTCAGGAGTTGATGTTAGCTTAATGATTAGATGCTAATACTAATTAGGAAATTATTATTTAAATAAGCCTTGATTAGCTTTAGACCAAAGCTCAGGTCTCCCTAAAGTTAAATCCAATATTTGAATTTCTTCACAATCTCTGGTGCTTCTTTCACTCTCAACTGTTGAACTCTGCTTCGATCTATTTAATTCATTTTAATGGATAAACCAGTCACCGATTCTACCTGGTCACACGTCATCCACTTTCATTCATAAATTGTTCATCGTTGCATTTATTGCACTAATTTATTCATCATTTATTCATATCTTTCTGTTTTAATAGTTTAGTTTTGTAGTTATTAGTTCAATAAACATTTCATTTATAAAGAGCTTGATCTCCTGTGACTTGTGTGTGTATGAAATATCAGGTAAATGTACACTGAGGCAGAACTTTGTAGCAGCCTTCAACACTACATTAATTATGGCTATGAATTTGGACGATGGGTGGTGCTTCGAGGTATTAAATTATGTTACTCAATATAAACTTAGTGTTTCTGAGCGTAGAAGTTGAGTCCCATCAATCTCCTTCATCTTTTGTACCAATTCATGTGTTTATGATATATCATTTTGAGTTATTAGTTATTAATACATATTTTGGTGTTAATTATTACATTTGCCAGAAGCAATTCACGCTGCACTATCATTGGGGAATTTTAGTGGCTTGTACGCGAGACGGTGTGGTGATACAACTAGAATGTCCTTTCATGTTTTGTGAAGTAAGACTATCAAGTGATTTATGGGACAGTTTACCACTGCTAGTGGTATGGATGATTATTATATATATTATATTATATGATTGTTGTGGTTCACATCAGTCTGATAGTCTGTTGCTCTGTACTGTGGAGGTTTCCCTTGCTGGACATATTAACTAAGCTAGTGGACTCCCAATCCACAGCAACCATAAACCTGTCAGGCTCTAATCACCTGCGACCTGCTGAGCACAAAGTCCCTAATGTCAAACTTGCCGTAAACACCTGTTTATATCCCTGGATAAAATAGTGGCACCTACTCCAGTAGGATGAAGGCAAAATGTTAACCAAAGTATGGCTTACATTTTGTACTACCTTGTCATTTGCAAGTGCCTTCATCTTTTTAAGTGTTAATTGTAGAAATGTTATTATTTGCCCCAGAATGAATTCCAGTTATCAACAGAACCAAATCCCTGCTCCCTACAATGACAAACCAGCTCAAGGTTACAGCAGTGCGCCTATTATAGATGCAATAATTATTAATAATTTAATATTATTCACCCGCACAGGTAAGGGACCAGAGACAAATGCCGACCCATCTTTCTGGCGAACTCCAACATCCTGGCTAGATTATGTTTCGTGACCTCTGACTGCTTTATCCTAACGTTATTGGTGCAAACATCGCTAACAATTGTTCCCTTAGTTACCTGTTGTGTGTCCCTGATTCCCATGCTTTTCCCTATGTGATGCATACCCTCAGATCATTCTAGACTTCGAGTTAAGATAAAGAGCTGCCACAGAGGCTCCCGCTAACGCTAGGAGTTTCAGAAACATGTAACATGTAAGTCTAGAATGATATAGGCTGGAGCACATGGAGAGTACTTGGGAAAGAGTAACACAGAAAATTGAGGAGGAGAGAGAAGTCGTATTCGATCTCATAGAAATGTCTTCATATGAAGCAGCGTCAGCTGACAATGATTACTGCATATTACAATTTATTGATGTTTCCATAGCAACAGAGTTGGATTTAGGTCCTAAGTCCTAAGTGTGCACTTGGGTGAAATCATAACAGCTACTGAGCTTGCATGTCATCTGTGGATGAAGACCATCTGGATCTGAAAAAAGTTAGTAAGTGGAACTTGAGTTGCATTTGTTTAAAAAAAAAGAAATAATGAAACTGAAACATAACTTCATTTGGTACCATGTTTAAGAGGCATAATGTTTACTGAAAATCAATAAATAAGCCCAATGATAACGTAATTACATATTTTCATATGAAAAACTTGTTTAGTGGTCGTACAAACGTCAGTATAGTATAATGATATAAAGCAATTGACAGAGATCATTTCATTTTGTGGTGAACCGTACCTTTAGGGTAATCTTTTATTTTTTTGTAACTCAGTGAGCACTTTAAGAATCTAACAGCTGGTTTGAAAACATGGAAGCGCTATCTATCACCCATCCATCCCAGCGTTATTAACATAAACTGCAGGCCACACTCAGAGCTGCACCATAGATTATCCAGCAATAATACAAGCCTGATGACCTAAGCTGTAGGCTGGTGTAATTTTCTGAGCAGAGGAGTATTCTCTGATGCCTGACTCATGATTCAGTGGGCAGGCAGTAGAGGGGACAGGGCACAAGTGTGTCTGGCTACAAAACCTTACATTTGACATGTACGTAAAAAGCCTGAGTGAAATTTTTTTAAGCTGTGGCAAGTGTCTGTTGGCTCCTATTAGCTTATACAATTGATTTGATGAATTTACTGTTTATTGTAAATGAGGCATCTTGGTGCTCATTGAGGGCTCGGGCACACTCATCCATCCATCGCACTTTGTTGGGAGCTGGAGCTTTGGTAATTCAGCACAACAGAGCTGTCTGCAAAATGAAGAACTAACTCATCATCATCATTCTTGAGGTGGTGGTGGTCTAGTGGTTTCAAATAGAACAACGGAAGTGTGTGAGTTCAACACCAGGCTGCCACCATTGAGAGCCGTAGACTGACAAAAGTTCAGCAACGTTGCTGTCGCTGACATAATTTGCTACAAAGGATTTTTTTATTTTAACCAGTAAAACAGAAACTCAGAGCTAGACACCTAACCCTGAGATGCTCCAGGAGACTGTGTGTTCTTATCTTATCAACTGATGCCTCCCGGAACGTTTAAGTTGGTGTTTGTACCCCGCAGGACTCTTTTGGCTGAACACCCTGGAGTGGACAGGACAGGACAGGTAAGTGTTTATGCAAAACATATAATCGTAAGCACACATTTTTATACCCCAATATTATAGCCTATACTGTCGACGTTAATGCATAAAAGTCAAAATAACCAATTTTTTACAGCTGTCAAATATGAAAAAAGATAAACACGGAGCCTAATCTAACTCCACTCTCTTTCAGGCAGAGCCGAGTATCTGCCACAGCACCTGCCAGAAGACAACACAATCAATCAAACTGTTCAATAGATACGCTATCCGTCTTCAATAAATAGTAAATAATGTGTAATTACATTATAATAGTTCTCTAAATATTTGATATAAAATGTGCAAATATGCAATGTGCAAAATGTATTGTGCAAATCTCCACCGGCATAGAGCCGTAGACTGACAAAAGTTCAGCAACGTTGCTGTCGCTGACATAATTTGCTACAAAGGATTTTTTTATTTTAACCAGTAACAGAAACTAGGGGCTACCTAAAATAAGAAAACGCTCCCACAATCAAAAGTTTTCTTCATTTCTACATGACTCAGGATATTGAACCTGAACCAAAATGGAACCAGCAATCGAAACTGGGCTGACTATTTTCTCCTACCTCTAGTCTTTATGCTAAGCTAGGCTAACCACACCCTGTTTCCAGCTCTGTACTTAATGCACATACATAATATTGGCATCAATCTTGTCATTCTTAAAAAGACATCAAAAAATGTTTTTAACAAAAATGACTTCCTTTCAGTCAACTGGAAAATGATGTCATTATTGTCAGAATGTCTGAAAATCATATTACTGTGGAAAAAATTTATATTATGTTGTCTTAATTAAGAAGTAACCAGATGAACACCGATGTTACAACCTTCAACATCAGGACACCACATGCACGACGATACATGAATATACATATAAACATAAAACCTATAAAACACACACACACACACACACACACACACACACATACACACACACACACACACACACACACCAGTTTTTGTGAAGAGTGACCAAGTTTCATAGAATCAATAAGTAGCCAGATCAAGTGTGCTTCATGAAGCACTAATTACTCCTGAGTGAGTGAGTGTTTCCAAGTAAGTGGCTGTAAAAGCTTTTTGTCATCCGATGACTGATTTTCCACCCGGGTGCAAGCATTACAATCACACTTGTTTTTTCCCATTATTCAATGACAAGGCCCCTGCCGCGTTTGCTTGATCTTAGCCACTTTTTTATGCCTTTGATTATTTGTTCCGTAGTTAAGTCTCACCAGAAGAAAGATACAGCAGAAGGCAGTGTTGCTTTGTGTTGAAACATTGGCTCAGTGTGCACTACAAGACCTACATAGCTTGTAAAAATCTAACGCATGGTAGATAAGCCAAACTTCAGCAAGGTCACCAAGCTATCAGTATGATTTATGTAGAAGCCTAAGCTGCTCCCACAGGTTGTGTAGCGCTAAATAAGAAGATGGCCTTACTATATGAAACCCTATACATGAGGACAACAATTAGCGACAGAATGAGGAAAAATATCTGCAGAAGAAGTCATTAGCATTTCATTTCCATTAATTATATAGTTGTGATTATCATATTATACCTAGAGTTAGTTTTATTTATTATGGACATCATCTCATACATACTAGAGTAGAATTATTCCACAAACCAGATACAAGAATATCTGCATTTTCCAGCTTATGTTGCTTAATTGCATCAGTTGGGCTGACAGTCAGAGGCCTAAGCTGCTTGTAAGATCCACACCTCATTCACGTATAATGGTCGGGATGGTGGAGATGGGATTCCCATGTTTACGACTTGCGAGTGCTCAAGTCATCAGATAACTCATGACGGTTGTATGATTGTAGAGGTGGTCATGTGGGTTTTAAAAATACAGTGCATTGACAATATAATGCTATATCCATTAAATTTGGATGTAATTATTTTTTAATGATGGGCTGTGGCTGATGTGGGACGGCCAGTTTGTTTGGTTTTCCACCTCTTCCATATCATTAAGCAAGAAGTCATTCATATTATGTTCTCTTAATTACGTAAGTCACCGTTTTCAGTAGTAATTACAACTTTGTTTCTGCGTTGTAATTGACATTAACATCAGTCATAGCTGAATGCTATATGAACATCATAACCCTATCACCAGGCAGGAACATCATCATCTAATATCATTATCTACAAAGTCTGCACAAGGGAACTACACACTGAGGTCAAAGTGGGATTTGCATCTAAAAGCACAACTTCATCATTACTGAATTGCTTGGTTTGGTTTGGTTTGGTTTGTTTGTCTGATTACCAGCAGGATTATGAAAAGACTGCCGGCCTGATTTTCACAAAACTTGGTGGAAAGGGGACCAAGGAAGAACCCAATAAATCTGGGAGCGGATTCAAATCACTGGGCAGAAACACAATTATTTTTCAATTCTGTTAGCATTGGCATTTGGCCTTGGTGGAGGTCTGCGCTCTCCAAGTGCAGGAATTCAGTGTGGCGCACCTCTGCTTGCAGGCTCTGCTGCTCTTTCTCCGATGCTATTACCATTAGGGTAGTAGCACTCCCGAAAAGTGGAAATTATGGTTAGATAATGGGCAGACTGGCCATCGCGAAGTTTGGGAAGACTCAAACACTTGATCCATTGCTGGTCGAACCAGCCGCTGGTCGCAGAGTTTTATTTCTCATTTTCTGATGTCAGTAGCTACTGTATGGTCCTCTGCTGTTGCATGGTCCAGCCTGTCCCTTGCAGCAGAAGCCATCACGGAGCTAAATGATGCATGTCAGACTGGGCCAATACTTTCAATAATGAGGGGGGATACAAGCGGCCCCACCCAATCTGGACTGATCCTCGTTTTTGTGATTGACACTTGGCTGATTCCAGCTCACCTCAATTTGCCAGGCAAAGGTCTTGTTTTGATTCAGTGCAGTGGTGACATGCTTATTCAAACAAACCTCACTTAAGATACCAATAGATTAGATAGAAACCTTCTGGCAAGTAAGTTCACTCTATTGTAGTACTCTTTTATTGTGAGCAAACAATAGAAAGGTTGTTGGCTACGTTGTAGTCCTGTGTTTTGACTACACCATATTCACAGTACCATGATGTATGCATTTTCTGTTACAAAAAATCCTGAAGAGTCCTGAACATTGATGCAGATACACAGCCTCACAAGCTATTTTGATTGAGGAAGATGGATTCAATCTAGCGTAAAAAACAGTCATCAGTGCCAAAATGTTATAGGACAAAGAGTTGTTGTGAATATCCCTGGGCAACACAGGGAAAATATCACCTTGCGTGCCAACATTAGTCTGCAAGTTCTCCATCACCATGCCACCCTAGGTCCCTACAATACTGCACACATAATCACATTTCGGGATGCACTGCATAATGTAGTTGAACAGGACAGACCAGAGCAGCCCAGGTTTGTTGTCATCTTGGATAATGTTAGTTTCCACAGGGCTGCTTTAGTCCGGGACTGATTCACCGAACACAATAACGTCACAGTTGTATACTTGCCCCCTTACTACCCATTTCTCAATCTGATTGAGGAATTATTTTCGGCTTGCCGTTGCAAAGTGAATGAGCGCCAACCACATATTAGTCTGCCTCTTCTACAAGCAATGGAAGAGGCATGCAGAGCCATTGAGGTGGGGTTTGTCCAGGATTGGATACGGCACGCAAGGCGATATTTCCCTGTTGCCTGGCCAGGAATTGCTTGTGATGAACCAAAGAAAAGGGGGATCCATAAACCATACACCATTACAATGCTATGTTTTTTTTTTTTTAACCATTGCACTGAAATTTAAGAGTATTTTTTTGTTTCTGTGAGTTTATAAATATAATAGTGATTACTGCTGTGTAATTCTATGTTTCCTTGTTTTTTGTTATTAAAATAAAAAAGAAAAGCTATACTAGACATCAGTGCGATGTTGCTGCTTTGAAAGAGTAATTCAAAAGGTGCATGTGTTTATCATTTTGTTGGTAAAAAGGAATTGTTAGGTTTTGATTGATTTCAGAACCTGAATGTCATGAAATGTTATATATTATCTTTTCTACTTTCAATAGGTCCAAGACATGCCAAAGTACATCATGTATGAAGACTGCCGGCTGGATTTGTTCAAGATCTGTCCTGTATGCTTAAGATCCTATATGGTGAAAACATACACAAGGTACTTTCCTGTCTGTCATCCAGAGATGCACCCAGACCTGCATCTACACCAGGCAGTGGAACAGACAACCACTTATTGGCAGCGTTCCTGCAGGGAACATCCATTTATCTGCTGCTCTTCATTTTACAGGGTCCTCTATGGTCCAGAAAAATAAGCTATGACAGAAAGTTTCAGTAATAAAAATATACATTTGTGCGACAGCTGTCATTTCAACAGTCTATAGTTACTGACCAATATCCATGTGTTTACCAGGTTCTCTCCGCTCTGCGTGTGTAGACAATGTTGAGAACAACATTCAGCAAACATGCAATCGTTCACAAATGGAAAACGGATCAGATAAGCCGTCTTCTGGAACTAAAGGAGAAGGAGCAGGTTTGGCTGGGAGGGGACATGAGAGCTGTGAGTTTGGCTCGTACTATATGACGGACCTTGACACCAACCAAACTGTTGACATTCAGCTTATTCAGGTAACTTTATATATTGATTACAACACTGCTATTGATACATAATTTAAATTGGACAACATTTTAGAATATCTGTGAATGTGTTATGTTTCAACGGTGATCCTAGGTAATTATGTTGTCATATCCTTGAGCTTCTGCAGCTAACCTTTTCTCCTGTAATCAATAGAGCAATGAGGTGGGTGGCAGTGTGCTGATGGAGAATGAGGGCTTGATTCACAGTCTTGCATTCCTTGACACGTCTGATGTGAAGGTGACTTCTCTTGTAACTGACCGACACCCGCAAGTTCAGAGGTAGGCCTACCTTAGGGAACAGAGACCAGGCATCACACTCTACCATGATGTGTGACACGTTGCAAAAGGTATCTTCATAATCAATCAAGCATTGTTATAGATAGAAGGTTAATATTTATCATAGTTGACATCATTGTTTTACATTTTGTTATCAATGTATTCCGCAGGTATCAATGAGAAGTAGGAGAGAATCATTCAAATTAATGTGTGTGAGAAAGTGGCAGGCAAGCATAAAGAAGAACCCTTACTTTAAACTTTATTTATAAGTTACAAAGTGAGGTGCTTAACAATACAATGAAAAATAGAACAATACAATGAAAATGCAACAATACACTGAACAAAGCACAGTTAAAGAGGGTAGATAAAATATTAAAATATATTTTAGTGGATCAAGATTAAGAGAATGCGAAGGTAAAAAGATATGTTTTAAGATTTAATTTAAAAGTATTTACAGAGATTGTGATGCCCTCAGCTCTTCTGGCAGGCAATTCCAGAAGCAAGGTCCATACACACTAAATATTTATTTTCTGTATGTCTTTTCTTTATGTCTATACCTCACCCTGGGAATAGTTAAAAGGCCACTATCAGAGGACCTGAGGGATCTAGGTGGAACATACCTTTTTAAGAAGACCAGAAAGTAGAGCATTGCATTAATCAAGTCTGTTAGTAATAAAGCCGTGCATAAGTCTCTCAGTATCTGCCTAGGAGAGAAACAGTCTCACTTCAGTAATATGTATAATGTGGTAAAAAACAGTTTATTGCACTATTTCGTATTACTGATGTAATATTCAAAATTCAAATCTGGGTCTAAAAACAAGGCAAGATTTTTTTGCCAGGGGTTTGACATTTAGTGCCATGGATCTTAAGTTAGTGTACAGCATTTATCTCCGGTCCTTTACTCCAACAAATAGATCCTTGGTCTTCTCTTGGTTCAATTGTAAGAATTTATGTTACATCCACAAGTTGATATGATCAATGCATTGAACCAGTTAATCAATAGAGCTGATTTCATTTGGTGATAAGGAGATGTACAATTGTGTATCATCGGCATAGCTATGAAAATGAATACTGTGTTCTCTGATGATATTTCCCAGTAGCAGCAAATAGACACTGGGAGCAACACAGGTCCCAGAATGGAGCCTTGAGGAACCCCAGATGTTATTCTAGTGTTAGCTGAGGAGTTGTCACCAATGGAGACAAATTAGTCTCTACCGGACAGATAAGTCCTTAACAAATCTAAAACTGAGCCAGAGAGACCAACATCCTTCTGTGGCCTGTTAACGAGGATGTCATGATGGACTGTATCGAAAGCAGCAATACCTGACGCATGCCACTTCAATTGGAAAGCTGTGTATTGGTAAAATTCAGACACAAACTACTTAACTTGCACAGCAGCTGCATTCTTGTGATATCACAAGATCATGAGAGAATCTCTTGGATCACAAGTGGGAGGAGTGGACACATCAGATCATAGTGGAACTACTTGAGAGCAGTACAAAGGCCAGAAAAAACATCTGGACATTCTTAAGGAAAACAAAAAATAAGTAAATTAAAAAGAAAGAAACTTTTTCGGAAAGTTGTATGATTCAAATTTCAAATTTAACATGTGTAACATTTAGTCTAAGTACAATCACAGCTTTTACTTTACTAAAAACATGTACAAATCAAATTCCATTTTGTGTTTTTTTGCCTTTATATTGTTATCACACACTCAAAACATACAGTAATGTTAACTGCCAGATATCGAAGGCTGAGGTAATCCTGTAAAAGGGGCAAAGGCACTTACAGTTTCAGACACTTTACAGCAAAAAACAACAAAAATAAATCCAGGCACTGTGTTTGAGGCTTAGATGTTTAAGGGTTGAAGTGGCAATAAAAAAAGTTATTTACTTTAACTTATCATTTTGAAGTAAATGTTGATTGTGCAATGTAATGTCTGTAAAGTAATGAAACTATCCGCGTTTAGATTGGTTGCCGATAAGACTTGCTTTCACTATACAGTTATGTCTTCCTTCAGGTCACAATCTCCCAAGAAAAGGATTTACAGTGCAAGAATAGAGGATAGCACTTGAGCTGAAAAGTTTTCTGTATCCACTTTAATGAGGCACTCAACTTTAATATCATATATGCATTTTTACTATTAATAAAATGTTTAGAACACAGAAATGACATACAATTAAGGAATATGCAATCAAATAAACCATCATATTTATCAGGTTAGGAGTAGGTAAATGATTTGCCAAAATCTTTACAAAGAGCTAGTTTCAAACAGGTGCAAGCAATACCTTACATACTAAAAATATATTATTTCAGTATGCTATTTAAAGTGTCTTTTCAGTGTCTTGACTCCAGCCCCTCCCTTCTGTGAAGCATCTGCCGCCTTGTTTTCATGGCTGTCAGCATCATTTGCCTCTCCCTTCATCGTATTTGTGTATTCTGGTTAATTGGCTCTGTTTATATTGTGCAATGTGTTGCCTTTTTTAATTCGGTCCAAACTCTTTTGCTATTCCTGCTTTGTTCCTGTCAACCTGTTCCATCAAATCTAAAAGCATCCCTCCCTCCCTCCTTTTCTCATCCTCCTTCCTCTCACTCTCTCTTCTCTCACGCTCTGAAAACAAATTGTATTCTATAAATGTTAATTAGCATGCCATGGTCTAGGGGATAAGAGTAATGGTGTACATGGGGCGCTGGTGGAGAAGAATTCATTACCACCCGAGACACCTGCTAGATTATAAACAAGTAGCAAACACTGATAATGCTGCTGCTTTGCCTGTCTCCCTAATGGAGAAGTTTACAAATGGACTTTTAAGGTTTGGAAGAAAACTAAACACCAATAGAAAAGTTTACGAGCACAATATTATGGTTATTTTACATCAGTTACTGGTTGAGATAATAGCAGTTTATTTTTTGTCTAACTCAAGCCAAGTGAAGACAATAGAAGAAGTAATTTAAAGTGAGTAAAACTGGACAAAGGCATACTCTTGGATTCACTGGTTTGATTTCTTACAGAGACTTTGATATTAATTGAACCTTTGCTAAACCCAATTTAACTATATTGAAAACCTAAACAGCTGTAGACAAAAGCAGTTTTACAGGTTTATATGAAAACTGTTGCTAGCTAATTATTAAAATGAACTCTGAGTTGGCTGAAAAAAAAGGAAACATGCAAGTATACATAACTCCACATAAACATTTAAATTAAATCAAGATTACTTCCGTAGGTGTCTACTTAACCAGTAACTTAAAGTCACTGTTTCATTACTGACACTTGCGCTCTTGCATTTTTGGTTCTTTGCAGCTGAAAAAAGGCACAACCCTCCAGCATCGCCCCTCCAGACACAGATACTGCATACTGTAAAATCCAAAGCTTGAAAGGTTGATGCTGGCTAACAGCTTAGCCCAGTGGGTGTATTTGCACAATTTTCAAACTTCTCAAAGTATTTATGGAGTTTGTGGAGTGCTGTCAATCAAACAAGATGCTGAAATGTTTCTTGCGAGCTAACTTCTGCCTCGTTTTTAGTTTCCAATAAATCATGCTAGCACTCTTGTTCTCGGGAATAGAAGTGCGACAAAATAATCTTAACTCAAGTTCCCCTTACTAGCTTTTTCCAGAGCCTTCAGGTGCATTTCGCTGTATTTCATCCTGTAAAAAAATAAATAAATAAAAAATTCAACCAATGTAATGTTCTAGTGCAATGCATGATGGAACGTTATATAAATCAATATTTGTATAACAACAAATGACAATGCAAAAACAACGTGACAATGTGAAAGGGATCAATGTGTAGTGATGAAACTACAAAATTATCACCCAAAGCTGCTGCTCCCATCAAATCACCATTTCTGAAATTCTTTGCCGTTCAACCATTTGTTTTACACATGTGTACCTTAAGGCCACTTATAGCAAGTACACATACATACAGGCAATACAGCAGAAACGCAAACACATACACGCGAGAATCACGGAGCAGAAGACACCTTCATGTATCAAGAAAGCCAGCTGAGCAGCACAAAGCTTTACAAAAGGCAACATGAATAAAACAGTTACCCACATCCAACCTTCCAGCCTTCCAACCTACTACCGTCCTTAGTTAACTGGCTTCATATGATGCTGTACACGCACACATTCTCTATCAGTATTGTCACAACCTCAGACACAGGGTAGGAGGACTCAAATGCACGACACCAGAGACAGATATAAAGTGTAAAATAAAATACTTTACTTGCAAAAGGTAGTACAAACTCAAAATGCTCACAAGGAGGATTTACCATAAATTCCAAAATACTGCTGATACGCTGGTTCATGACACAGAGACATAACAAGACGAGCTGACACAAGACAAGGAGAGACAGGACTGTTTATACATGAGGGGAGTGGGCACAGGTGGAAACTATCAGGGGCAGGGCAGACGCTGACGATGGCGGGTAACCACACAAACGCAGGAAGTAAAGGCATCTGGGATGAGGGACAAGAGGTAAGTACAAAATAAAACAGGAAGTGCAATGACAGACAGTGACTGACAGACAAGACGTGACTAAAACCAACTAAAACATGAACTATACTAAACATGAACCTGACTAACAAACTAAATCTGACAAGAAAATAAAATACAATAAGAACTACAACATGAAAACTTTAACAAACGCGACGAGACATGACAAGTATGATCTACACCCAACATTGATCCAGCATGCGGGTCTACAATACAAATTAGCCACATTCGCTGCACAACGTGCAAACACTAACTTCAACAGGGTAACCTCCAACTTAAACAGTAAAACAGCATTAAAAAAGGACAAAACTTACAGCTTCCAAGTTAATACGTTGGGTCACATAGCTGGTATCGATCCATTCTTGAGCTCCAGTTTTGAAGTAAATCCTGCTGTGTAGGCTACTGACCCTCTTTGAGAAAGAGTTTTTCAGTTGTTGTGGTCAAAATTTCAGTCAAAAATAAAGTAAATCCGGGTCCTCGCTTCCACAGTGGGAGTAGGCTCTACAGGAAGATTTTTCTGTTGGTTCTTGCAGCCAACCAAAAAACAATTAGTGTGCTTTGCTCGTACCGTGTTACAAGGTCAACAATAGCGAGGAAATAACAATGGTGGACAGGGAGGTAGATTCACTAGGTATTCCATTGACAGGGATGGTCAACTAGCTGGAGGTTGTTATATGGCATATTAACCCCATAGGACGTCATATGGAGCTGCAAATCTGACAAGCTCGTTGTTACACACATTTTCTGATAGATTGAGCAGGAGGAAAAGAGAGGAGGTGGGATCCCTAGGACACCGGGGACATGTAAGGCTATATTAAAAAGCCATGTGCCAAGTTCATTTTGCACAATATGTCAGCTTACAGCTTTTTGTTACCTGGAAGTCATACCCTGCCATTAGCAAATGGCACATAGCATGCTCATCTTCTTTCTGTATTTGTGCATTACTTTTCAGTTTTGACTTGGAGCATCATGTAGGGTAAGAAGTGAACAATATCACAGTTTTTTTCTGGCAAATACATTTAAAAAAAAAAAAAGTATATGAATGCAGCCTGGATTCTTTTCTCTGTTGCAGCCCCACAACACGTCTATTTTAAATGTGTATCTTACACCTACTTGTTGATCTCCATGAGCAAACCATTAAACCTCCATAGCTCATAAATAGGATTATAAACGTACAATTCACCCTGGTTTGCATTACCTCTATTAACATCTTTAGTGTTATCCACTGCCCCGATTAACTGCAGGTTTCCTAATCAAAATATTAATCCATCAAACACTTTTCCTCCTGCTGTGCTTATGTCATTAAAAGGAAAACAATTTCCTTCTCTCTGTTTGAGGTAATTACTCAAAGCAAATCAGCCAAATATTTAGCCAAATTTATGAGTGATAGCGAATCAAATGAGTGCATCTCATAAATGTGTTCACTATAGCAGTGAGCATCATCTGAGAAGGCTTAATTTATTTCTCCGGAGCTAAATCTGTTGTTTAATGCCAACTGAAGTTAGGGTGTGCAAGCAATATTGATTGTGATGACGTTCAAATTTCCACAACAATCCTAAAAGATGAAATATTTCTTCAGGCTGGTCTACATTTCAACATACAGATCCACACACACAGAAAACAAACAATGAACTGTTCTTTTCATCCGCCATCTGCTTGAAAATTGCACCAGAAACACAAGAATACAGAAAGTGATGATAAACAAGATAGAGGGAACTAGAGAATAAAGGCTAAACAACAAGGGAGAGAAAGAGAGAGAGAGCCTGAGTGAAAATGAATGAAGGAATAAATGAAAGAAAAAAGGGGCCAGGGCTTCTCATCAATATTTCATTTGCACTGAAAACAAAGGGGAGAGGTGGGGCAGTGGAGTCTCTTCAGAGACTGTGCAGAATTCAGCAGGAACATAAAACCTGCCGAGTCGAAAGTCAATATGGGCGAGCGGTGGCAAACAGCTCCTCCACATGACACCCTGTGAGGGTAGGGAGTGGTGGGGAGGATCAGCAGGTCCTCAAACACAAATACACACATTGCAATGATTTCTCCCCTATCTCCACTCTTGTGCTGCATTGACTTGCTAAAGGTAAAGCACCCACGACTACTATCCCCCATCATACATTTGTGACAAATCTGTGGTCCAAACTCAGAAGATCACTGCCTTGCTTGATGCTTTGTACACATTATTGATTGCGTGATCAAACACATGATCTACAATATTCTTCCTGCCTGTGTATTACATTTCTATCCTCTGAGGTGGGAGATTATGATTTTCCTTATTTAGGCACTGCTGAAGCATATTTTACTGTTAAACAAGGGCCTCTAAACACTATATCCAACTAATATGGGTCAAAGCCAAGAAAAACCTGTAGTAGACTGCATTGTTCATTTGCACTACTGCATTTTTCAGTATTCATTTTACAATTATTTTGTTTTGAAAAGTCAAACAAATGTAAAATAATAGTGTACGTACCAGGGTGAAATTCCTCGTGTGATGTTGTGCAACACAAGCCTGCTGATATTCTATATTTTCTCTTATAGTCAACCAATGAAAAGACCAAAACCAACAATGAATGTCTCTGCTAACAAGTATTGTGTGTATATCAAAGCCTGATATATCTTCTTCCTCTGTGCCACAGACGTCCATTGTTGTCCTAAAACACTATTAAAACACATCGCTGAGCCACACTGCTGTACTGGCTGGCATGTTCCTTCATTACCATGAACACACACAATGTAGTTTATTTTGAGTCAATCCCACACACATCTTCCTGCTGCCACAAGTACTCATTAGAGCACCAAATGTGGATTTTAGCTTGATCTCACTGCTGCCTTTGATACTGTTGATCACGATATTTCACTCAGGAGACCTCGACATTCAGTTGGTCTCACAAGTCCTGTTCATAACCGGTTTTCTTTATCTTTAATGATAGGACAATCTATGTTTCCCTCAGTGATTTTTAATCTAATTAAAGTAAGATTTTCTCAGGGGTTCCACAAGGGGCCAATTCACTCCAATTTAGCAAAAATCCTATCACTTATATGCCGATGATACACCGCGGTACATGTTCTGTCTTATGATGATCTTGGTCCTATAAGCAAGTTGGTAAACTGTATCGATGATATGAAGTACTGGATGTCAAGAAATGTCTTACAGCTGAATACAGAAAAGACTAAGACAATTGTTGCAAGTTTAAAAAAAAAAAAAACTGACAGGAAAAGTATTTACACCTAAAATCACTGTATCTGTAGTACAGTGAGTAAGTCAATAATTTCTGGATTATTTTGGACTCAGTGACTGCACCAGCTTTTTTTTCACTTGAAAAACATTTAGAGGATTCAAATGTCAAGTTACTCTGAGAAACTGGTTCATGCATTCATCTTAACAAGGTTAGGTACTGTAACACCCTCTTTGCTGGACTACACAAACTAACAATAGTACGACTCCAGCTCAGCCAGAGTCTTCACAGGTACACACTAAAACCAATAATAATGATGATAATAATAATACATCATATGTATATAGCACCTTTCAAACACAGTTACAAAGTGCTTTCAAATAAAAAGAGAATACATTGAAAACACAAAGAGGATTAACTAAAAGCTAGCAACTAAACACATAATAAAACACAGAGTAAAACAAAACAAATGTAATAAAACATAGATAAAATCCCAAAAAGCAATTTAAAAAAAGTTATTTAAAAGACCAGACAGAGTTTTGCAGCTCTGATCTCCTCAGTCAGGTCGTTCCAAAGTCCTCGGAGGCTCGATCCCCTTTGTGTCTGTCTCTGGACAATAAGAGGTCTGATAAAGAACTCTTTCTGAGTAATTAATAAAATATTAACATTTATTCTAAAAGCAACAGGTGGAAGGAAGCCAGGATCGGTGTGATGTTGTCATATTTCTTAGCCTGAGTTAAAAATCCCAGCAGCAGAGTTTTGGATGAGCTGGAGAGGGATTTTTTACTGATGCCAGGGAGTAAGGAAGTACAGTCGTCTAATTGACTGGTGATGAAGAAGTGGATAACCGTTTCCAGATTTTTGGGTACAATACCGAATCCACTTCTAAATTCTCCTCATAGTCTTTAAAGCATTTACATTTCCGGCTCCCTAGCCCCGACCTGCTCACTGAACTACAAGCCAGTCAGAGCTCTCAGATGAACTGGTGGTTTTCTAACTGTACCTACAATAAGATCCAGATCTGGGGAAGGTCTTTTTGGGGTAACGCTTTATATTAATGTCCTTGTAATAAATGTTAATTAATAGGTGATACAGCCCTTAGAAGTCCTTATAAGATGCTTATTAAAAATATTATGTGTTAATAAGGCTATATAAGTGTTAACAATAGCATCATAAATAGGTCTATTGTTAGATAATAACACATTTCTAAGCACTTAATAAAATATGTATTAACCTTTAAAAGTGATGTTCTTGCTTTAGATCCGGTAGCTGCAAAAAGCATAGTTAACTGCTAATAAATGCATAATAAATCATGTATTAATCCTAATAAAGCAAAAAAAAAAAAAAAAAGTAAAGGTTTGACGATGATAGGTAAATTAGTTAAACTCAATAAACGTGCTTTGACAAACAAACCTAAGCAATATAACAACAGAAAGCCACACACAAGCAGGACAACACTGAGGTAAAATGAATACAAGAAGACAAAGGATGCAAAGACATAAAAAAGAGAAGACAGATTGTTCAGTTTGTCCTGAGGTAAGTCCTTCCCAGCAACTGAAGGAAGTTGTGTTCGAAGGATGTTTCCTAACTTTTCCTTTCACTTCACACTGTTTTTGTTTTTTCTCTTTCCAGTGGCTGTAAACAGAATTTCCCAAGTTGACAAAGACTCTTGAAATCCTGCTAAGCCCAAAAAAGGCTCAGCCCAGCACTGGCAAATAGTTGTAATTTAGCACCAAACTTCAAACCTAAACAGGAATACGTTGTGTCCCAGAGAGTTGTATTCTTGTCACTATGGCAGCTGAAACAACATTTAGACAACAATTCTGCACCACATTCAAAGATAGGAATTGAAAGTGAGTCAGCAGTATAATGTAATATCAGAGGGGTGTTACATGACTGGACGATATTCAGTTTTTATTAAAAGTCCACTCTCTGCCTCCTGCTGTATATTGCAACATCAAACTAATATTCCAGTGCATTAGAGGAAATGTGAGCTGCTGTGCAGTGACCTATGTGCTCTACAGACTGAGGAATCTTTCTTTAACAGCAATAATTACTGGCAGAAAAACTGCTGTCAAGGCTCAGACAAAAATCAAATATTCATCATAGCAGCCACTCATTTATTACAGGATAATTGCATTACAATAAACTGCTCTTTAGGAACAATGTCATTTCTGCCATTTTTATATAATTTTTACACCTCTGCATTGTTATGAATTAATATTATCAGCCCTGACACAGGTTCCTTCCTATCTTCTCCCACTCTTTCTTCTCTCTGTGTAATGAATAAATAGACTGGATTATCAGCTCACTCATAGTCCACCCACATTTGGATTTGAAATGAGCCACACTTTGTGTTGGCAATTGCCTTCATCTAGCTCCAGTTGATAATACGGAGCCAATTAAATGGCTCCAAATTGTTGCTTTTGGGGAAGTCACACGCATGCAGTGTGAGGAAAGGCATGCATTTCATATAAGGTGCAATAGAGATTGCGTAAAGTGTATTTATATGAATGCAGAAAATACGAGGAATGATAATTTGTTTGAAATCATTAGTCAAGTTGTGCGCCCTGTTTTTGTAAACCCTCAGGCATTCACGCAGAATGGGAGGAACAGGGAAGTCATTCATCAAACAATACATTGAATCTTCAGAAAATCATTTTACTTTTTTTATTTTAATAGGAATGGGCATTGACATTTGACTGTCGTTCGTTGTATCATTTCTTGTTAGTACACATCTCTTGCATACTAAATGCAAGAAAAGTAACAATGACAACTGAAATGTAACACAAATGTAACATACCTGACACAAAGTAGCAAATACATATTGAAAGCCTGTTAATCAGACTGAATTTTCATTTCACTTCATTCATTCGGCCTGTTGTTTTTGTTTTTTTGTTAATATCAATCAGCAGCGATTGTTATCCCTCCAACGTCATTTTCAGTGGATACAGAAGACGCCGGTGCGGTTGCTAGATGGTGTTAAGTTAATATTTTTAACGTCGACTAAAGAAATATCAGGTCAAATTTCAACAATCTATAGCGCATTGACTAAAGCGCATTGGCGCAAGTGCATTTAGGATCTGCTTATGCGCGATGCCTGTCCAAATTAGCTTTTGTGCCCCCTTAAAATTCATTAAATTATAAGAGACATTGAATATGATAAACATGTATTGATAAATAATGAAACTGTATTGCTTTTGGAAGCAACCCATGGGGGGCTTGGACCAAAAGGACTGAGCTGCAGTCACACGGGCATGCAGCCAGGCACTGCCAGAGAGGTGCGGAAACATAAGCCTTAAAAGGACCCACTACACTCACACAAACAGAGGAATAAGCTGAATGCAGATAGAGGCGAGTGTGCACAGTCCACACAAGGCTAAAAACAACACTTGTGGACTGATCATGGATAAGTGAAATCTGACTTAAGACCAGGTTTTTGTTGGCCAATGGCGCAATTGCTTTCTGCTGTCTGTAGATAGCAAGGCCAACAATCCGCCTTTCCACAACGTGGGCACTTGGCCTGAGAATGTGTCGGTCTGAAACCAGCAATGACAGTTTAGCTGCGCTGTGCTCCGCTTTTATGCCTGGTACAAGATAGGCCCATTGATTTAAAGTTTTTATGTTCAATTATTTCTGTATTTCTTTCAATGTACAACAACCTGTGCAGCTGGGTCAGTCTCATCCACACTTGATGCTAGTTTTTCTGTCTCTATTTAGTAGGTGCCATGGCAACTTCTACGTATAATCTTAAAAGGTTATCATTACGATATTCAGAGCATTAATATAGCAGTAAACAACTATTTGCTTTTTCAAGATATAGTGGAGTAATGTTTACCTGAACAGAGAATAAAGTTGCTCTCCCTCTGTGTGTGTTGTACGGCCGCCCTCCCGTTCCGCTTCAGGTCAACGCTGTTTGCTCCGTCAGCACTGTTGCCGTTCATTGTACTGTTCTTGCTCTTAGCACCCTTAGCTGCTAGCTGCCGGCTCTGCTATCGCCATGGCAAAGTCGGTGTGAAGGCAATCTCTCTGCTCTGAATTTTGTATTGAGCACCTTTAAGGTCAAGTGGTTTGAAGCGCAGTGTTTTTGTCAAAAGTTGCTTATTTATTCTTATTTTATTGTTTATATAGCAGTGACAATGCACAATACATATATTTTAGCAGACATGGCTAAAAGATCATTTTAATCTGTAGTCCCCGGGCTGAGGCCACTGGAGATAAATGATGAGTTTTAGTAAATCAAAATATTACATTTTCTATAAAACAGACACAATAAAACACCATACGAAAAAGAAAAAAAAAAAAGACAAAAATAACAACGACCCCAAATCAAACAGAATAATAATAATACTTAATTCCCACTAGGGGGCACATAATCAGCTATTCCTACAGCATTAAAAGCAGTTCATCAGTACAGGATATTTTTTATCAGACACTTCCAATACTGACCACATCAAGTGTCTCTCGCTCAATGACGACAGGCCTGATTGCCCATTTAAAAAGTTTAGAAGTACTGCACTCTCTGATAGTCATTGGTTAAAAATCCAACATCCCGGCTGCCTCAAATGAGAAGCTGTTTTGCCCAAATGTTTTAGACCTAAATTAAGCATAACTGTAAGATGTTTTTAACCTCGAGCCATGATTTTCAATGCTTGCTTATACAGGCTATGAAGTGGTTGAGTTAATGTAATATTTGGGTTTTAATACAGTATGAAAGATGTGACAATATCATTGCGTGCACATACAGTTTTGCTTCATCTGTACTCATTTCATTTCTTATAAATCTTAAAGCGTTAATGTTTTTTAACAACAATTTTCTGGAGGAGTGGAATTGCTAATTATATGGGAAAAACATATAAAATGTTTTGGACAAAGCCGATGTTAAGCAAAAATAAGTCATCCAATCTGCTATTTTCCGCATAGCCCCTATAAGTACAGATGTAGCTTGCTGTTTAGAATTAGCATGTACATAAATGACCGTGTCGTCTGCATACATTTGAGTGTTAACTTCTGGAGAAGAGTTTATTAATACAAATACTAAATCAGAGAGGGCCTAACATGGAACCTTGTGGTACATGTAATAGTAAATTTCATGATTCTATAATAACTTTCCAATATAGGCATTTAGTTTGAATATGTACTCTGTATGTTTTCTATTCGTATAAGCAGTCTATGAATCAGTTTATGAATGTTATTTGTTTATTCAGAGAAGATTGGTCTCTCCCCCTCCTCAGAGGTACTCCTACTCTAACTAATCTTCTCTTTCACTACTTTAACCTTCGACAACAGAACTCTGGACAACCGGACGACTGGTACCAACCACCACTCCTCTTTCTACACATTACTCTTTACTACCGATAGATTCACATTTTATGACCCACCAAAAGAGCTGGTTTCAATCACAACTGTCTTCCCATTTCTATTGTGCTCTGTTCTCTAAGGTATGCGGTCATCAAGACTATAAATATTGTAAATATCTCCGTACTTTGTACTTCACTGCAGACTGCTTGACACTCTGCATCGTTGTTCCTTCCTGCAAGAATAAAGAATTCAAATATTACTTATTCAATTAAGTACCTTTATTTCAGTGTAATATCTCACCATTTCTTACGATAGTTTGTATTGGTTAAATTCCACGACATACATACATTTTCTTTATTTCTTGTACAGTGCTGTCTCTTGTTCAGATATGATGCCACCCATGTTATAGTATTTTCATGATACATGATGAATTGATGATTAAGATAGTTTAGATTCCTACTTCATCAAGCAGGAAACCTCAGGTAGAGATAGAAAAGGGTGGGCAGTTATTGTGTCTATAAAACTCTTACAAGACACATCAATTTCTTCAATGTTAGTTAACCTATCCCAATCAGAATTTCTCATTTCAGTATCAATTTTGGCCGCTTCTTTCTTTGGCATTATGTAAGAAAACACTTTTTTTCTCTTTATAACTTAACTCCCGGGCAATGTTGAATAAATTGTGATCTGAAATTCCTGTAATAAAATTTAAAGATTTGATGATTCTCTCTGGTTTGTTGGAAAATACAAGATCAATTAGGGATTCACTTGTTCAAATTGATCCATTTATCATCTGAGAAAAAACATATTAGCCAGTGATGTCTTGTAGTTTTTTTCAGTTTCTCTTATCAGTCCAATTCACATTAAAACCAAAAAAAAAATATTTTCTTCTCATAGCTGTGAATTTCCTTTAAAAGTTTCTTTAAAAATTTATAAAAAGTATCTCCGGTCGTCTTGTTACCTTCAGGCCCATTTCCCTGCTCAGTCCCAGCTGGTCCGCTTACCAACCTGCTTGCTCCTTTTCCATGGGTCCTTCTCTGCGCCGTCTTCAGCCATGTTTGCCTTGATCGCCTCCAGCACTGCCCAGTATTCATTTCTCGCTTCCATTAGAGGATCAACTGATATTTGGCCAAGGTGCCAACGCAATCTACTGTATTTTGATACATTTCAAACTGGATAGATGTGGCACCCTTTCCGTCCATATTGTTTTTATCAATTTGCATTGGACTGGGACACTGTTGAACATAGAAATTAATAGACACAAAGTAATTATTATCTTCTTTTATTTTTCTCTAACTTTTACAAGACATTTTTACAAATATATTAATATGATAAAAATATAAAAAATATGATTGAAAAATGATAAAAATGAAAGCTGGCTACTTACAGTACGAGGAGCGGAATAGTATAAAGAAGACTGAGAACCAAGACAGACAACAGAACTGTCAGTATGGCCTGGAATTGGGACTCTCCATCAGTCAGTGCTTCCCTCTTATGCCAAAGTAAACAGTGGTTTGCCACTTCAACCATTTATACAGGTTGATAAATCCTATAGGTTATGTAACATACCTTTAAGAGGATTTTTCTGATTGCAGTATAATCCAGTGTATTGACTTTTTTTATTTTGATTTGTCATGGCAAGAAAAGAACATGTGTAACTTAGTGTGGCAGCCCTCTTAGTATACTTGATTTCCATCGTTTGAGGTTTGACTTGCGCTCTTTTAATTTAGTAATTTCATTGCATCCTCTTGCACTGTAATATTTTAATGGCATTGGAAATAAAAGGTCGGTTAAAATTGCCACTACATTTGAAAAGAAACTACATTTTGACAACTTTTTACCAATTTGACTAGTGAGACAATGCACCAGCTTGCAGGGCACTGAATCTGGCAAAACTTAATGGAATATAGCCATTATTAAGGTTATTAGTTACACCTGTGCTTTTCCTGTTATGACATGCTAACACGACTGCATACATCTCTTTTCATTGTCTTTCTTTTTTGTTAGTGTATGTATCGATACAAATTAGGTCCAATTGCTAGGCTAATCCTGCCAGTATTCCTAAAAAAATTATATAATACTGTTTTATAGTTTTTTATTTTTCTACTTTTTCTATATACATTTATTAGCCTTCGCGAACATTTTTGGGATGATTGATGGTGTAGATTTGACTAAATGTCTGATGTGTTGAATTTTTTACTTAGGTATAAGTACAAATTCTAGCCAATTGCTAAGCCATATATTTGGGGAATGTACCACACTAAGGCCATATGGTCAAATTGAAATCATTTATTTAATATGCAAAAACAATACTTTATTTCAACATTCAATTGGGAACAAACTGCTAAACACAAAAATAAAAGAAGAGCCACTAGATGGCAGCAGGATATTTTACAACGACAGCTTGAGTTTCTCAGAGTTTTCGATTTACACCTGAATGCACCATGAAGTCCCTCTTGGCACCAACACGCTTTACCACACAAAGCGATGTAGACGTAAAATTAATTATTAGTGGAAGAACTTTACTGTGGAACCAACTCCCAGTGTGTGTTCGGGAGGCAGACATCCTCTCCACATTGAAGAACAGGCTAAAGACTTTCCTTTTTGATAAAGCTTATAGTTAGGGCTGGCTCAGGTTTACCTTGGACCAGCTCTCAGTTATGCTGCTATAGGCCTAGACTGTCAGGGGACTCACTTCTCTCTTTTCCTCCTTTTCCCTGTCTTTCTCTCTCTCCTCCTCTTTCTCTATCTGGATGCATTCATGTTTCTTAATAAATGCATGTTACTAACTCACCATCCGGGGCATCATCCCCGGAGATTCTGTGTCTCTCATCTGGCAGGTTGCCATTATCAAAGGTTATGTCTGGATCATGAATCCTGGCTGGAACTGTTGCCAGCCAGGATTCAGCCAGGATTTGTTACTCTCACGCTAATATAAACAGTATACTGTATATATATATATATATATATATATATATATATATTTCTTGGAGACACCGGGAAGTTATTTGTCATCCTCCTGAATCCACCTTTTTAATATGTGATCATCATCATCATATCCGTCACATGGATTGTCTATATTAAATTTTTTTAACTATGTTTTTTATTCTGTACACACGTCACCTATTCTGTCCTAGGAGAGGGATCCTCCTCAGTTGCTCTTCCTGAGGTTTCTTCCATGTTTCCCCTTTAATTGTTGGGTTTCTTTTAGGGAGTTTTTCCTTGTGCGGTGCGAGGATCTAAGGACAGAGGGTGTCGTATCCTGTACAATCTGTAAATCTCACTGAGACAAATGTGTAATTTGTGATACTGGGCTATATAAATAAACTTGATTTTGATTTGATTTTAAGTAGTGTGACCATGGCTATCCGAAGTGTAGATTGAGTGCCTGAAGTTGCACAAATCCACCAGATCCTGGTAAAATTGTGAAACAGTTTTGCTGAGTGCTCTTTTATTTTTGTTGGGGCAGTGAGGGGGAGGGGGCGCTCCATTGGTAGCTGCAGTCTCTAAATCTTCTGCAGACTACAAATTGAGGTTTTTTTTGTCAACAAAGCGTCCGTTGTTTACATAACTCACAGAAAAGACTTGACTTTCAATCATGCAGATCACAATCACCCGAGTGATGAATGTGATTGTGTCTATATGTATTGCTTGTTCTGCTTTGTGTTGCTGATTTGACTGCCTGACCAAGATCTCTGTTAGATTGATATGTTGCATAATTAAACTAGCTGGGAGCTATTAACAGTGTGCGGATCTTTTGTCTGATTAATGACAAAATGTCTGCCATGAAAAAAGTCTGTAACAGCCCCCTAGGCTGGAAAACTTAAATGAAATGCAGCCATGATTAAAGTTATTTGTTACATTTGTGTTCAAAGCCATCTTAAACCTCCCCATTCTAACTCTGTATGTGCCCGCAAGATTTTTGATTTTTATAAGCGTGAGTGCAGTATTTACGTAGTATGACTGTACCTGTGAGTGAGTTTAAGAGTGTACATCAGTACATGAGGTGGAGTATGTACTAGCAATTCTGAAACCAATGTACAGCAGTAACACAGAGAGCTAAAGGTTAGGTAAATGCAATTTCTTGGTCTTGCTGAGGGAATTGTTAGCTGTCACTCGTACACTAGAGGGAAGAGGTTAGAAGGTTAGAAAGAGATTAACGCGTGTGGTAGTGGCTAGGCTACACATTTATACTGTTGCAGACTGGAATGAAAGAGCAAAGAGGAATATACTAATAAGTCACACACACACATCCACACACAAATGAGCGGAACCAGCTAGTCCTACGAGACTCCAGGATTTAATTGATATGCTTGCTAGAAAAGAAAGTGCAACTACAGAAGCCCCTAGAAATAAAAGTGAAGTACTGACCAAATTTAATCACAATAGATGTAAATTTGTCTACATTCTAACATCCACATTATGTTCCGTTTATAGTGATTTTGAAATCAATGAATTAATCAAAACCAGAACGACGAGATCAGGGACTACCACGAGTCAAAGTTAGTTGAGTACACACTAGACCTTCATGAAAGCAGATGCACACTGTCTGCCACACCATAAATCTATGCCAACAATGTCAGACTAAGATATAGTTGAATAGTAGGCTTGTAATACATAGTAATACATAGTTGAATATTATTGCTCAAGTATTGGCTATCGTTGACTGAATGTCGAATCATGTTTTTTTTGTTTTTTTATTGATTCTGACTATTGGCGGCCAAAATTATGAAAAAAGCAGTCCTCCACCATCACAAAAACCCAAGAGGTAGGGATTACAATTACTGATGATTCAAATCATTATGTTCAGTTCAGTTCAAAGATTCGTAATCGCTGACTATGCAGTTTGTTCACTTTTTTCCAAAGCATCACCATTCAAATGCACCTCGGTATGGACATCAGTGAGTGACTGGTGTCAGTTGGTGGGGTTTGCTGGTGTTTACCACTTCCCACTACAGAATAACAAGGTCACAACATGGCCATATGTCTGCATAAACCTTCATTTGCTCTTGACAATCCTTTGCATTTGACAATCCTTTGTTTTAAAGCCCAAACTGAACTCTCAGTGATTTTATGGGTGTTACATTAATCTATGAGTATGACTTCAGAGAAATGTGGAGCCTGAGGGTAGAGCAGAACACCTGTCAGTCAAACTGTCGATGCAGAGGTGAGATCAACTAGGAATGAGTGGACAGCCACTGGCACTTAGTTGGTCTGATATTCTGATTAAACAATAGATACTAAGGGCTGGGCAATATGGCCAAATCTTCTATCCTGATATCGGTTATTTCGTATCTTGATAACGATATAACATGTTTTATGGTAATCCAATAAATAAGTAGTCTATATAAAAAATAACCACATGCTAAAACCTATTTGTCTATACTCCTGTGGGAATTAAATAATTGACAAAAAACAAGTATTTTGTCATTTAATTAAGAACTTTAGTGTGAAATGAATGTTTCAAGTGAAATTATAGAGAAAAAAACAATGATTTCCAGCTGTACACTCTGTACACACTTTAAACGTACAAATCAGATTAAGACGATAGTTTGATTTAACTGGAGTCCAATTTGTTAATCACATTGAACTGAGTGGTAATGTAACGTGTGAGGTAAAAATGATGTTCACTCAAAATATTTCACTTCAGATTTTCTGAGAAATTTGAGTTAGTATGTGCTTGTTATTATAAATTTAGACAACGTAATTGTGTATCTCGATATATAATTATATCACAATATGATTCCATTGAAAGACAATCAATTATTATTATAATAAATCACCAAACTCTATGAATAAATAATATGGCTGACCACTTAGTGTTCAGACACTGACAGCATCTTATTAACTGGGACTGGTAAAGCCACTGAGTGAAGAACACTTTATGTCATTAGTGGGCCTTTGAAATATTTATTTTGTCTCATGAAAGATATAAATGTCTCAATTTTAAACATAGTGGCTTTAACTAAATGAGTAAGTGCATCGTTGAGTGCACATTGATATTGCCCAACTAAGATGATATGTTAACTGAATAGTGTATGTAAATTGAATGTATAATGATCATAAGGTCTATAAAGATATGACAAACATTTATTTGTCATATCGGCGGCTGTGGCTCAGGAGGTGGAGGTTGTCCACCAGTGGGAGGGTCAGTGGTTCAATCCCCGGCCTCTGCAGTCAGCATGTCAAAGTGTCCTTGGGCAAGATACTGAACCTCAAATTGCTCCTGATGGCCAAAGGTGTGTGAGTGTGTGTGAATGGTTATCTCTGATGAGCATGTGGCACCATGTACAGTAGCCTCTGACTCTGTATGAATGGGTGAACGCTGACATGTGTTGTAAAGCGCTTTGAGTGATTGCAAAGATTGGAAAAGTGCTTTATAAATGCAGAACATTGACTTTATAGCCAATCACAGCTGGACCTGGTCGCCAGTCAATCACAGCTGACTCCTGGAGACAACCACTATTAGAGTCACTAATCAATCTAACCTGCATGTTTTTGGACTGTAGCTGGAGAAAACCCATGCAGGGAAAACGAGCAAACTCCAGAGAAAGGCCCAAGCAAGCCAGAAGGTTTGAATCTTCTTGCTGCAAGGTGACAGTACTAACCACCGTACAAAACAGGAAGCTAACACACAGGAAGCTAACACATCGTAGCTTACCAGTAGGCATGTGTGCTTGCAGTCCCATTCCACTTGCTCTCAATCAAGTCATCTGACGAGAATGTCGTTCAAGCATCTGACTCTAGAGAATCCTGGGAAATTAAATGACATTATCCTTTATTTATCTTTATTTATTTGTTTACTTGTGGCCACTATTAAGCATATTAACATAGTCTGGTATTAACTGTACTACTAATTTTTTTTTTTTTTAATTAACAGTTACATTACTAGCATCAATGTGAAAGGAAACTTGTTCGTTTGCATACAAACCTTCAGAAAATTCTCATGCAACTCTTTCTTGGGTTTTATGGTCAAGCACTTTACTGTTTTGGTTTGGCCTTTTTAGTGAAAAGGATATGTTAAACCCAGTGTGCACTACCTGCTTAGCAGCAAACAGCAGACCAACACAGTTACATACAAGCTGCTGAACATAGTGGAGCATTTAGCATCTAAAGAGCTGGATATTTCTCTCAGGAGTTAGTGGAGACCAAACCTACGGAGCCCAGGAGTGGCCATAGAGAGAAAACATATATGTATCGAGGCCACGATTGACCAATTTGTGCACACAAGATATCATTTGTTACCTCAATTTATTTAAACGTTCCCCCATTTGGATTCAATTGTGGGCAATAATTAAATAATAAAAAAATGTTGGCGGTGCACAAGGCCAAGTCAATTATTTGAGCCTGCTTAAGGCACTTGGTCCTTGGTTTAATAAGCTTTACTTAATCTTGAGGATGATTTATCAAGACATGTTGCCAAGGGTTATTGTTAGAAAAAGGCAATGAATGAGGATATTGAGAGTTTGTGGATTATATCTTCGTCAATATGCTGAGGATGCTGTTGACTTTAAAGTCGGCCACTTGGAAGGCCCTGTTACATGGTTACCGGTGGATGGATGTACTTGAAGCAGGTGCATTACATTTCATGCTTCGGGGAGAAAGGCTGGTCTGCTGTGCTGGTTCTCTGTACACACAATTTAACTTGTGCGCACAAATTAGCCAAAACTCGGCAACGATTTAATTAAACTGAGGCCACGAATTACATCTCATGCGCACAAATTAGTACATTTTATTTATTTATTTTTTTTAATTATTATTTATTTTTTCCCTGAGTGAGAATAGGACTGGCATTCATCAGGTGGCCAGAAACACAACTCCAAATGAATGCTAATGCTTCTCTGTGTCTGCTGGATGTACATATCAGGCTGTTCTCATACACTGTTCAAAGCTATACCAATTAAAAGTTATTCGTATCACACAAAATCAATTTGTCTGCAATCCAATTGTGAACTGTGAAAGCAGAAGTCAACATTGATTTATTTGTCACGTAACTTCAGTACTTAAGTAATGCCACTTCCGTTGTTATTTTAACCCAAACCCCAATCTTTTCCTAAACTAAACCGAGTAGTTTTGTTGCCTAAACCTAACCTAGTTGTTTCCTGTGAAGACGAAAGTTGATTGCTGATTCCATGTAACAAGCTGAAATTGACACAAATTGCTGGAGACCAAAAATGAGGATAATATATCATACCAACCATCGTATTACGATACATTGGTGTAAATAGGCAACTGTAGATATATCAACTTAATAAGCTGATAATGTGTCAATGTTGTGTTTACAGTTTGTTTCCGTTAAATTGTAGATGAATGGATGGCTAAAGTGAAGCTGTTGAGACTGGAAATTGGTCTACATTACTATATGATTCTTCCCCATTTACACTATGATTTCCAATGTCTCTGATTATAATATCTTAGATTCAAAATATGGCAGCTAAATTAGATGGCTTATTACTTGTCAAGTCTCAATTATGTCGCCTAATGTGCTCCTTGAGTGAAATGATTTTCTAGAATAGAAGTTCTGTATATTCTGTGCCACATATCAGGCAAAACCTTCTCTTCCTCTTCTTCCTCTTCTTTTGTACATAGATAAAACAATGTAGCCACAGGGTGAATATTGATACATAGTGTGGGTTTGCTGGTGAGAGAAATGAAGGTAGGGGCTTGGGGAAAAAAAGCAAGCAGCATATTATATTTTCTTTTTTTTCTTATACATCAGGCTGCTGCTGATGCAACAGTAAGCAGCAAATATGTACGTAGAGTAAAGTGAGCACAATATTATTGTTTGACTGATTTGTGCACTTGTTTACTGTATGCAGAGCGGAGTCAGGCTGGAGGGATATTTACAATAAGACTTTGTTTGCAGGTAAAGAGGTATTTAGGCTGTTTAGAATGCAGCTCCAGCCCTCCTTGGATGTCTATGTGCAGCAGCCTTGCTTTCAACGCCACTGACAGCCTGAGGACACAAAGCAGTCCTATGAAAAATGAACTCATGCCATTTAATCGCTGCAGAAAACAAAAAGAAAATACACCTACGAGTAGAGGTCTGAAGTGTACAGGTTTGCTAACGCTGCTCTTCAACATGCAAAAAAAATTACCCCTGGCTTGAAAACAGAATAACATAGACATAAGAGATGCAAGAGACAAGAGGAAGGGAAGAGGTGCTTGAATAAAAAAGTCATCCAAATACACTCTGACACAGAGAGAATGTACAATGAAAGAACATGTACGTGCAAACATAAAATATGTAGGAGTAAGCATACACATTCAGCATAAATGAAACGCCAGGGGGAGGGAGAATAGAAGGAAGAAAGTGGCTGTGTCCTCACATCTTTAACCATGTGACAAATGGTTGAAAATGCACCAGTCCTTCCACTTGGATACACCATTGTCTTCACACTCCAATCTCCTCCATGCCCCTTTTCTATCAATTACCATTTGCTGTTATCATCATAATTGTGTCCCAAGGTGAAAGCAGAAAGAGGAAAGAGGTTCAGGTTTTTCCTATTTGTTTTTCTCCCATTTACATGCTATTTATTTTCATAAAATCTATTTTCATTTGACCAGTGTAACTGTTTTGAAGACAATAACTCAACTAAAACTGACATTTTAACAGGATTAGTATACATTGAAACATCATGTACTAACGTACATGTTAGTAGCCAGGGACCACCATGACCAAAGTCATGTACCGAAAAAGCAAAGAAAAGAAGATTAATGCTATATATGCGGAAAAACAGCTTTTGCACACGCCTTGCCATTATTGTGAATGTTGTGTGTTGTGACAACCCTGCGCGGAGCTCCACCAACCTTTTTTGGGGTGCAGCCAATCGCTGTGACCACAGCTTGAACTGAAAGTCGGAATGCGTCGCGAAACACCTTTGTTTTTACGTTTGAATACTCCTAAAGGGTAACAATAGAAAAAACATTTCTATAACCATTCATGGTACTCAGGGGATAATTCCTCCAGACTTTGGTCATCCTCTGAGGACCATTAATGTTTGTACAAATGTACAAGGTAATCCATCTAATAATTGTTGAGCAGTGGACTGAGCGACTGACATTTTGCTAAAAAACGAATCTGACAAATTCATTTCAGGGGCTTCAGACAGATTTTTGCACTGAATGCATCCATTTTATGTTGCTGGTCATAGAGTGCTGCAGGAATGAGTCCTAAAACTGAGAAATGAGTCAGCATTTTTGCACTTTTTCGGTTCCTTCGTCTTGATGTCAATAGGTTTTTTAATTAATTTAGATACGTCAAAAATACGTCATCCCTGCAGCACGCTAGTGGTCCGTCTAGAGTAGGGGTCACCAACCTTTTTCAGACTGAGAGCTACCTGAAGGGTAGAGAGTAATGAAGGGCTACGAATAATAAAAGTTAGCTCGATTCACCTTTATATATATACGAATATATATATATATATATATATATATATATATACAGTATATGGAGACTGTCCTATATGTCTATATTCATTGATTACTGTTAATGATTCCCCACAATCATTATCAGTAACATTTTACCAACAGATCTTTATATTTAAACATGCAAGTTTAATGATTTCTCTGTTAATCTCAACAATTAATCTGTTTCAATATTTGAAAGTTATACAACATCACATTTGTCACATTTTTGTACACCTGGCTGTGAGCGCTTGGGAGGCGCAGCTTTTTTTTCAGCTGAAACGCTTTGGTTGCGTCTGGTTGCTATGATACAGAATACCTGCGGAAATAAAAATGTCGGCAGGAGGTGGAGTAGGCTACTTCTTCTGGCACTTGCTCTGGATGAAGAGGAGGCTGAAGCACGTAGGGAGAGAGGACAGACCCACTGGACTGAGTCCCTTTCTTTGTGGTATTTGTCCCACCCCCAACTCCAAAAAAAAAAGCCAGAAGTGTCTCAGGTCTAAATACGAGGTGCTCCCATTGCAAAGATTAATTTTTTTTTTAAAAATGGCACACTTTGTTGAAGACTGTCCCTAAGTTGTGATGCAGGCTATTTTTAGAATGTGCCCTGCTGGTGACTCATTAGCTCCCAGTGAGTGACCAGGCACACATGGGCACCATGTTGGCTACTCCTCCTTCAGAAACTCCGGAGTGTCCCCATATGGTAAATATGCTTTTATATTCCAGTGATCACTCAAAGTGAAAGTTGTGATTTACAACACATGTCAGGCTGCCATACAAGGTGCCACATGCTCATCAGTAGGGATAAATATTCACACACTCTCACACTCACAGTTGGCCATGCCAGGAGCTATTTGGGGTTCAGTGTCTTGCCCAAGAATACTTTGCAGATTCTTTGCTGGGGGATTGAACCACTGACCCTCTGGCTGTTGGATGACCACTCCACCTCCTCTGCCACAGCCGCCCATAGAGCATGATGGCAAAGCACAGCCAAACCCAAAACACTGAGCACAACATGCAATTCAGATAATTGCACAGTTATAATGTTGGCACCACATGCTGTTAATTTATACCAGTGAGTTGTTGACCATGTAAACAACATATCTCACCATTTATAATTAATTATTGAATAGATGCAGACGACACAACGGTCATTGGCCTCCTCCGGGGCGCTGCTGACTCTGCATACAGACGGGAGGTGGGACAGCTGACCCTCTGGTGAGAGCCTAAACACTGTGCCCCAACACCATACTAACAAGCATTGTGTCTGCCGTGGAAGCCTTCAGGTTTCTGGCATCCACAATTCCCAGGACTTGAAGTGGGCGCTCAACAACAACTACATCAAAAAGGCCCAGCGGAGGGTGTACTTGCTGCACCAGCTAAGGAAGTTCAACCTCCCTCAGAAACTGCTGATCAAGTTCTAAACTGTTATGACCTAGTCTCTTCTCTGTGCGTCAATCAAAGTCTGGTTGGGATCGGCCAAGCAGGATAGGGACAGACAGTCACAACTGCAGAGAAAATCATTGGAGCCAGCCTGCCCTTCATCCAGGACTAACACTCCTCCAGAGTCAAACCCAGACATAAGAACAGTTTTCTATCACTCTGATGAACAGCTAAATCATTTAGTTTCGATAACCCTGTATCACTCAAACTATCTAAAACAATTGTACCTAAAAATGCTAAAATATTTGTATGTCTATCTAGGCAGGCTCTATATACTTCAGACAAACATGTATACATACATACATGCATACATATACTGTACATAACCACCTACTGTGTACAAAATAACTTATTCAATTACCTATTCAATATTTATTCTAGCATTATTTGCACCCACTCTTGCACTACTTGTTTTAACATTTACAAAAACAGTCTTGACTTGTACATAGACATTGCATATTGCTGTGCATTGCTGTTGAAAGCGACTAGAAGCAAATAAGTTAAATAGTTTCTAAGAACAATAAGAGCCTCGAGCAGCATCTATTTAAATGTGATGATCTACCAGGTCAGAGTTGATTAAAAATTCTCCTTCAGATAGGTAGAAGGGTACAACGTCCTCATTGCAACCGGAAGCACAGAGATTTGTCTGTAATTTTAGACTACATTGACATTAACAATACCAGTGAACTGACACGATAAAGACTATTAGTCATTTAAACCACAGTCTATGACCAGTGGTTAAAAGAGTTAGTCCTCCATTAGTTTAGTATGAACAGAGCCTTCAGGGTCAGAGTTACTACAGTGATGTGTGGCAGTGCTTTGCAGATCTGAGACGGCTGCACCGCGACATAACTGTGGCGAGGCAGAGGATACAGGACGAGAGGGAGGTGAAGAGGTGCCTGCACCCAAAGCAGAGGGAGCTGCCACAGGACCCAGCCATGCAGAACTGACATCTCCTCCTCCCCTCCTCCCTGCTCTGTAACCTCCAACATACTGCATGTCAACTCTTTTTGCATCCTGACCCAAAGCTGACCTTATCCATCAGGCAACAAATGGTATAAAATAGATACATAACCCAGTAGATCTCCAGGGAAATTAAACTTTAAAGTTCGTTTCCAGACAAGTTTTAAAGTATGTCAAATGACTCTGCTATGATTATTATTTTTGGTTTAATGGGAAGTTCCCATATAAAAGTACAAACAACTCTGAAAAGGGGCTGGAAGCACATCTACTCTTTCTTCCTCATTGAGAAATCTGGATCTTGCCCTGCCCTGCCAACCACCGCTGCTCGCATTACGTAGACCATTGCATATCAAAATGACGCTAGCTCTAGCAAAACTAGCTCCGCAACCGGCTCGTGATCTGCGGCGATAGTTTTGGGGTCTGGTCTATTTTTCTCTGTTAGAGGAAACAGAAAAATTCAGAAGAGGAGTCTGTTGTGCACCAAAATCAGAGGTATCAGAATGGTAATGGTTAGCATCTTTCATTTGTTTATGTCGTTTGTTTGCTTGTAACTGGCAGTGGCTGACACAGCTTAAACGGTTTTGAAACATATAATAATATGTAGTGGGATGATTTGGTAGATAGTGGAAGGAAACTCAAGGGTTTGGTTTATACAGAAAAATATGGACGCTGTGAAGCTAGAACATCTCGCAAAATGGAGCGGACATCTTGCGTATTTGGAGGCAGAGTCTGCGCAGTCAAAAACTTGGATTTGTGAACTACCAAATCTAGCTTGCCCTGGGTACTTTTGAATAATAATAATAATAATAATACATTTATTAATCCAATATCAACCACATTTGGGGCAAGACTAAATAAACCCATCAACGTTGCCAATGATTAATTCAGTCAGTAATTATGCTTCTTTCAAAAATAACTAGCATATGTACTGTATTTTCTAGTAATCAGAGTTAGTTTAAGAAGGAACAGTCATGACTTGCGTTAAGGATAAAATAGGAAATGTGCGTCAGAAAGGCTTTTAATGTTGTTCTTCAATGTGACTAATGTTCACTGAAGAATATAGCACAGTCAAAATGTCACCATGCAAAGCAATGTAACATGATGCAAGATTAATGACCCACTGTGTACTGTTCATACACAAGTCCACCATCTTTCATTAACAGAGACTGGGTAAACCCATGAGGAGAGCACATATTTACATTTTGTATGAAGCGGTAAATGATGTTTAATAAATGCATCTCTCTGTGTAATGATGAATTAGTTAAAAGGCGGATCACTTTTTTTACATTAGTGCAGTACTTAGATCTCTCAGTGAACCTTAAAAATGGTTTCACATCAGAACTGAGGAAAACTTTGAGCAACAAGGAGCTTTTCATAACATGTCTGAGGTTTTGGAGATTCCTCCAAGTGCGTGTGCATGTCCCATCGTCAAAAGACATTTCAGATGAACAATAGTAATGTACTTTAATTGTCCCCTTGGGGAAATTATTTTTTCTCATTCTGCTGTTCTTGATTAACACACAAACACAGGCACAGGCATCAATGTGGAGAGATGTCAGAATCTTGGGTCGCTGCAGCAGTTAGGGGTTCGGTGCTTTGCTCAAAATCACCTCGGCAGTACCCAGGAGGTAAACTGCCACCTCTCCAGCTACCAGTCCTCACTCCGTACTTGGTCCATGGAACCGGAGACCCTACGGCTCCCAAGCCAAGTCCCTGTGGACTGAGCACACCCCTCAGGATGTCACTAAAGTGGTCCTGTTATAATGTACATTGAAGACTAAAATATATATCGACATTGCTTTTTAATGGCCCTTTTAATGTATTTCATGTTAAATATATCAGAAAGTTCCTTTTAAACTTTGTCATAACATTAACCACTTGCCAGTCCAATAACACGCATGAGGCCGCTGCTAAACAGTTCACTTCTTTCGTCCTCAGCAAAACATCAAAATTACATCAAAATTACAAGGCTGACTGATGTTAGACTTAGCCTGTGATGGCAAATTAAAGAGCACTCCTGTTTCACAGCAGTTGTTTACCATCGCCACCATTATCAACCTGGCTGATTGTCATTACAGTGCATGTGGCTCAACAGAGAAAAAGAAAAACATAACTAATATATATATATATAACCTGCAAATAAGAATGGGAGGATATTTTGGTTTAAAGCCACAGGAAGAAATTCCATTCTAACCTAGTCGACAATATGTGATTAACAGAACAATATCCTGCTTCTAGTCAACATAGTTTCTCCACTCGAGCCTGCAGAGTGAGTTGTAGTTGATTGCTGATGCTAATCCTGGGACGAAGTGTACAATTTGCCCAAGACATGAGCCGTCGTTGCCTCAAGGGGTCCGCGTTTCGAAACAGACTAAATTTACAAACAAGCAATTATTTCTAAATGACCAACCTCTACTGGTGGAATGTAAAATAAACACTAGCCTTAGCAATCTCTGGGTAGCAATTATTCTTTTGGACATTGGAAACTGTCTTTCTTTGAACAGAAAAAAAGGAATTGCTAATGTGGCTTCCTGTATTTCCACACCCAAAGAAGGCATCCCTGGGTGGTCATCAGTTATTAGTCTGTGTTGGAAATCAGAACTTTTTTATCTGCAACATTGTAAAACCACTCAGCAGCTCAGTACAAAACTCAAGCCAAGTGTACATGCAGTATCAGTGAGCCAACTTTCCTTCTTTAACATCTATTTATGGTTACACAAAGTAAAATGGCACACATTCACATGCTCCTAGGATGTTCCCATTTATCGTGTTTGGAAGTCGTCGGTGTGTTCATGAGCTTTAAGTTGTAATGTGGAAACAACATGGACACTACAAAGAAGAGACAACACGTTGATTTCTGTTTCCGAGTTGTTGTTCCAACTTGAGGGGGCATTCACATGAATTTTCCCAGTTGGGAACTAATTTTTTCAATGTTTCCAATACCACATGAATGCAGCTCAAATGCCCTATCTCACAATGATAACGAAAGTGAAACATAACTTGTGTATCCGCCCTGTGATTCAAATCCACTCCAAAATGTAGGGTTCTTCCTTGGCCCATGCTACACCCTTCCACCAAGTTATATGAAACTCGGACTAGTAGATTTTCTTTAACCATATTTACAGACTGCCAAACAGACCTACATACCAAACCAAAAACAAAACCTCCTTGGCGGAGGTAATAACTGAATCAACAACTAAACACGTGAATCTGGAGTGGTTAATGTGGTAATCAGTAATGAGCTGTTTGCAAAAAACTTTGCAGAAACCAATGCTTTCAGATGTTTTACAGGTTGCTTTCTTTGACTTCTTTTTTAAGACTTAACTGTGCTGAAGTTTTCTTGGACTTCCCAGCAGCAGAATCAGCACAATTAGCAAGTTTGGGCTTTTTTTTTGTTTAACGTTATAGTAGGAGTTTGTAACACGTTTGCACTTTTTAGAGGCGGCAGACCCAATATCGTTTTAGACAACAACAAAAACAATGTGTCAAACTGATAATAGTTTAGTTTTAACTAACACTCATAAACTAACATTTCTAAATTGCAGATGAAAACCAACTTTTAATTCCAGGCTTCTTGATGGTCCTCCCCATGTTGTGGTCCTGGGTAGTTAATACTATTCCTCTCACTACAATGCCCCTGCATCTACTCCTCTAGACTTCTCCATTTTCCTTATTTTGTATTATCATCTGTATTGTGCGTTGTGCAATTTGTCCTGACCTGATTGTAATATGCAGGTTGCAAAGTTTCATTTTAATTTCATGTAAATGTAATAAGTAAAAAATTATCTAAGTGAAAAGGGAGACTCCTGAATGAGATAAAATAATTGTTGTACCAAAGAAAAAGGGAGAAAATGTCTGTATTTCCTTTAAATTGGCAGCCGTGTTAATAAATGTGAAAGGAAGACAAAAACAAAAGCTTCTGGTGCTAACAGCTCCGGCATTTTTGTCCTCCAGAAAGTTTTGCCGATGCCCTTCCCGTGTGAAAGCTGTGTTACCCCTTCCATGTTAGTGTAACTTGGGGAGAAGCAGCCTCCCCATAGCCCTATGAAACACTTGCCTCAGGCCGTTTTGTCAAACTTCTCCCGCTTCAAAGTCTCTTGGCATGCACCAGAGATGCCACTGGGGCTTTGGCATCAATTTTAGATCATAAAGAGAGCAAGGAGTGGAGAGACTAAAATCTTAGCAAAAAACCACCAAGAGCATAGCATGTTATTATTGCCGATAAAGCCTGTTGGCTCAACATGAACTGGGGTTAAAAGGTTTGATTTGGCCAAGCTGAACGCTTCAAGGTGATTCTTCTCAACCCAACAGTGTCCTAGTAAGTACATCAGTGGACTCAAAAGCAGTATGTCTAGCTTGTGTTCAAAATGGAGCAAGACATTATCCTTAAGACACTGCCCTGGGAATTTCTTGAAAGAGGCGTGGCCCCCAATACCAGTTGTATTTACACACCAACAGGGCTGTTTCTCAGGATCAACTTCCCAGTACACACGGATGGTTGACTCATATCAGTCAGAGACTGAAGACACCTGCGGTTAAAGATGCTACATGAAGCATTTTGTTTCTTAAGAACTTTGCCCTAAACCCACAACCCATCCAGGATGTTGCTACTGGGTAAGTGTTTGCATTTTTTTTAACTCCTCTCCCCCAATTTTTTAACCAAAGCTTTCTCTTATACATTTTAGTCTAAAGGGTGGTACTTTGACTTTGTTTACTTACATTTCCGTTCTTTATTCATTCTCACACTCAGATTATGTAAACGTATACTAATTGTATTGTGCAACAGGAATCCATATTTGAGGTTAATGAAGTCTGGCATTGTGTCCCCACTAAAGAGATGTGTTCCCTACAGTTTATGTATGACAGCAAGTGTACAGGTTGGACATTAAAGGCTACGTGCCACAAACCACTTAAAAGCACTGCTTAATCTCCCCTCCTCCGCTGACACGGGACTCGTTGGGGAGCTGCTTATTGAGAAATGAGGATGCAACCCAGTCAGTGGCTGCGGGGCCAACACCTGCTGCTCAGAGAGCACAGGCTTATAGAAAGCACATCCCGTGGGATGACGAGTAGCTTGTGAAAACTGCTTCACCTCTTCACTCAACAACAGAAGAATACATGTATTCCATGCAATTTGTCATACACTGCAGTTGGCAAATACTCTTCCACTGCATGTGTAAACCAATGAACACATACAAATAAATGTGGCTTGACAAGCTATTTCAAATACAATGGGGGCAATACATAAATAAAAAAAACAACCCTCCACTAAATAATAAGTGTCATTTGATTTGTCAATGTGGCCATTTTTTCTTCCAATCCAGGTCCATGTAACGATCTTCAGGTGTGTTCAGACTTAGCACAAAGCTAATGTTACCAGCTGGATAGATAGTCAATGGAGACAGAAGTGGCCGCAAATTGACGGACATTTGCTCGATGTCACCTGTAGCAATAACATGTCTGCGCAAGTTGAAAGGGTTTCATCTTCAGCAAGAAACGTTGCATTCATCCTAAAGATATACGACCACATAAATGTGCAGTGTCACAAACTGGCTCAGGGAATGTGACAAGGAGGGAGGTCACGCAAGACTTAAAACAAACTATTTATTAAACTAGGGTTAACACAAAAACAATGTAGGACAGATCATCAATGTCAGCATTAAAACAAGTGCATGTACGTTTGGCATCTGTGCTTTGGAGAGGTTGATGTTGATGCATGGTGGATGGCAGCTGTAGGAAGGGGCAGACATATCAAAACATATCTCATTATGCAAATTAGTATTGTATACAAATGTCATTTTTAGGAGATGGGTTGAAAAATGCAGAAAAGTAGAAAAAAATATAAGAAAATATAAAGAAACAAAGGTAATATAATTGTTGTTTCTGTACAATGCAGTGACATTCCACTGCTGGGTTGAGCCCCAAAGGTCCACATAAAAGTCACTTGACCCTTGAACTCTACATACTGAACATTGATCACTTGCCATCCACCACTGACAATAACTTCTCTCAGCTTCCACTGTACAGATACACACATTCGCACACATACACACAAAATTTAATTTCCCACCGTCCTTATCAAAATATAAACTTGCCCCGGGTAATCTGTGGCTGAGCTAGAAACAAAATAATATAGAGAAACATTCATATTTGGAGACTTTGTCATTTTGGTGAATGAGTTACTTGGCAGCTGGCCTTCCCATGTTGGTATTGCCGTATCAGTCAGAGCCAGATTTAGTCTCTTTTATGGTAATCACCATCATTATTACTCACTTCAGGGAGAAGACACACACAGACACATAGACACACACACAGACGCCCTGAAGAAGATGGGCTGAGGAGAAATCATCCTCTATCCACACATACATTGACATTTTCTAATACCTCCTCACAGTGCAGGCTATATTCAGGTTTATTTTTGTCAGCCCTATAATTGTTTATTACATATAAAGCATTACATTATTACCACTCTTTCTGGTTCTTGTATCACTGTTACGCAAGATGACATACTTTTGTCAATAGTTTATATAGAAAGATAGCAAAGAGACATTTTATATTTCTTAGGGACTGTACAAGAATGTTTAGGGTAGGGAGTGATGGTGAACAGTAAGTGTCACTTTTAAAAATAGAAAACAAGCCCCCCCCCCCACACACACTCACACACACTGTACGAAAGTGTGTTTGTCAAGCAGAATGCACAATTTTAGCTTTTTGTGTGGTTCCTTTGCTAGCTAGCAAAGTGCAGAGGGAAATATATATATATATATAATATTTAACATCTGTTGGAGGGATTGCAATGCAATCCTGTACAAACATTCATAGTCCCCAGAGGATGAATCCTATGACTTTGTTTATTCCCTGACTTTTCATTGAACAGCCATAATAAGGTTGACAGTTTTGGTTATAATGTTGGTTATGTCTTGTCAACTATTTAATAAATAGCATTTGATTTGGAACAGAAAGGCATGTCCTTCTTAGTATGAACTGTAATAACTGTAGTGATGCCTTAACTTTTTATCTAGTGCCATCAGCAGGAAAGCTAATAACATTCCACTTAGCCTCAGCAGTAATCTGTGTTTGTTGCTAATTAGTAGATTTCATAACACTACACTAAAATGATGAACATAGTAAACAGTATACCTGCTAAAATTAGTAGGTTTGGATGCCCCGGTAGACTAATAGTTAAGTTGCATATATAACTTCAACATCCACCGAGGACCTTTTCCTGTCTCTCTAGACTGGTGACAGTACAATTGTGGAATGAGAAAAAGTTCAGAGATCCTCCCATGCTCCCCCTTTCTGAAACCCACTCCCATAATATATATTTTTTTACAATTTCTTTGCTTAAGAGGGGCTAAATTCGACTTTCAGAGCATATCTATGATTTGTAATCTGGGCCGGGATGTCTCCATACGGCTCTCAGCATGGCAATGGCTGAGCCGGCGGCTAGCAGCTAACAGTGCTAACAATGGTAACAGCGCTGACATAGCTAACGGTGTTAACTTGAGGGGGAGCCGGACAGAAGGCGTCATGCTTCCGCTGCAACACTACAGCATTATCATTGGTAACCGGCGTATGAACGCAGTGCATAGCAGCGGCCATTTGCCTGTGGGATACACACACAGGGGTTCACCTGTACGCACATGCATGTGTGGCCGAAGCGGCTAGAAGCTCTGATTACAACACACACAGTGTGCGAGTGACTATATTCTCTGCTCAGGTAGACATTACTATACTATATGTTTACAAAGCAAATGGTTATTTGCTGCTATGTAAACGCTCTGATGCCGTATATATAAACCTTTCACATTACTCGTGAACATTTAAATTAGCATATAAACTGTTGAGTTTAGGTAGATTATCTTAGCCAAACTTTATTCTCAGGTGTATAAAAATTCATTATGAGCAACAACTTTTCTGCTCTGCTCTTCTGATAAGCAAGAGTCCTGAGTCATTTCTTGCCTCCATCTGTGACAAACACCTCCTCCCACACACACAAATATGTATTCATACCCTGTCTCTTCTTCTGATCTCTGTTGCCCAGCCTATTCATCATACGTCCCCTTATAAGCCACCACTCTTCTGCTCCCCCCCAGCTCTTCTGTCTCCCCTTCCCTGCCTCTCAGCTGCTGTGTCATCAGCTGTTCATCACAGTGAAAGCAGCCTCACCGCAACAGCAGCAGACTGCCGAGATGCACCACAGCCACCTCCAACAAACACGCCACAGCTAAGATTCCGTGGCAGGGGGTCCGTGGCTGCTGACAGTTTCACACTAAGACTGACACTGATCCCTGCACACATGTGAACACACACACGTCATACATGTGTGTATTTCTTGTACTTCTTAGGGCCTTCCACTGAATACATTCTTCCACCATCCCCTTCTCTGAGTACAACATGCCTGTTCTGGGTAAATAACTAAATTAAAAACAATCGAAGCCAGAGAGGCTTTCTACCTTTATTAAACTCACAAGAACCCCAGTGTCATACAGTTCACGTTCACTCTCCATCACCAGTCGACTTAATGGTAATTCAACCATATGGCTACCACTTTGGTCAGGTGTCTTTATGAAGTATCATCATTGATAATTAGATACAATAGTGGCTCCAAAAAGTCCTTACCAGAAACAAAATCTATTTCAGTATTGCATTTCACTCCTTCACTGTTTTATTTAGGAGAAACAGAGGTCTTAAGCTGCATTCATTTATTTCCGGCCACCTAAGCGCAGTAGAAGTCACACAGACAAGACATAACCTTATGCTATAAAGTTGAAAAGGATAACATGTTAGTAATAAACAAGTGTGTACTTCACATCAGCATTAGCATTTTACTGCCGTTTCTGTCCCCTGACGAATAAACATATAAAGTCCACTCTTTGATCAAATTTGCATCCAGTTGCAGTAAAATGAGTGTAAGCAGGCAGTAAACCAAAAGCTTTGAATAAATGTCTTTGGAAAGCTATTGGTGATGTTTCAGATGCTATACATGTTTGTTTCCACTAAAACTAATCCAACTACAGCTCGTCATCTTTAGAATGTTAAGCTTGGTGTAGAAATGTTTCTTGCTGAAATGCACCTTGGGAGTCGTAGTTAACTTTTCTAAGTCTTTATAAAGCACCTAACCCTTTTGTTTCTGTCGAGTTTGAATGTGTTTTACCATGATTAACGAGGTAAAATTACTGTTTCTTTCAATGGAGTCTGCTGGCGTTGAGTAGAGCATATTAAATTGTATGTTTTGTACGTTAATAAATCATAATTGTTCAAATCCCTGTTGATTTTATTTATTATATATTCACATCAACGTGCGTAACATAGGGCTGGGCAATATATCGATATTAGATCGATATCATGAAATGAGACTAGAGATCGTCTTAGATTTTGGATGTTGTGATATCAGAATATGCCGTATAAGTGTTGTCTTCCTCTGGTTTTAAAGGCTGTATTACAGTGTAGTGATGTACTGTAATTTGTCCCGGCAATGAATGCAGATAGCAACCTTTTCCGCTAAAGACAAAAGGCAGATGTTAGTGGGTGTTAGTGAGTTTTTTGTCCAGTGGGAAAAGGGCTTGAGAAAAACCTTTCTTAAATGGATGAGGTGGCACAACTAATCTCTTGCTATCTGCCCATTCAGAAACTGAGCTGTATATTAAGGTTGGTGTTGTAGTACATTTCTCCAGTGAATACTCTGCCTTGCAATATAATATAATATAATACAATACAATACATCTGTACAATATATCTAATGTTCAAAGTAGACATTGTGCGAGTAACCAGAATTGTAATACACATTTTTCTTTTTAAAAGAGGCCTGAAGAACCTCAGAACTAAGGGAGTCATGGATGAGCTCAACATGAGCCCAAATATGGAAGATATCCAAGCGCCAGAAATACTGGTGTCAGAAATACAGTAAGTCTGGCCAAATATGGAAAATCCCCAAAAGCTCCAAAAAATACTAGTGTCAGAAAAAGCCTAGCCAAGGAGGAGCGATCACCCCAGACGTGATACCCTTATTTAGGAAAAGTGCTGGCAGAATTATTTTAAGAAGTGGGTGGAGAATACGCTGTTCTTCCCAAAGTAGGGTAGGGCACTTGGACTATAAAAGAACAAGCACTGGCAGTCTGTTTTCAGTTTGGCTCCGGAGCCAGCTCGGGTTTATCTCTGTGTTTGAAGAATAAACTTGACTGCATCGGACTCTGTTTGTCTCCAGTGGATTCTTTTGAACCTGCTAAGACTCCAATAGCTACTCAACTGTACTGAAGTTATGGTGTTGGTGAGGAGGACCAGACTCATACTCATAATTGGACTTCTTTCCTCCCACACTGGTAATTGTCCCATCTCCTTCATCTGTGTGATACCTCTCTGAGAGAAGCCTTAAAAGGTCATGAAAGTGAATGTAAATGACATAAGAGCGCTATGTATATCATGTACAAGTGAATGACGTTCATGTGCTGTAAAGGCACAGCTCCGGTGTGTATGTGCATGTGTGTTTGCTGATGTGCACTTGTGTCTGCTAAGGACCATCACTCTGCCTGTCTGACTTCAGCAATATTGCCACTAACCAGTATCATCTCTTGGTTCTCAACCTGGCGCACCACATATTACCATCAATCACAATAACAAGAGCGCAGCACCTCCTCGCTCACATGCACACAAACATCACAGCACGATATTAAACAGCAGTTGTGGAGCTTGAGACAAACAGCGGGCGGAGGTGAAGAGGGGTTTTTAAGTTTTATTTATTCGTTGCTTCTCCCATGATGATGGGGGTTTAACGGTATCAGCTGACAAGATGTGCACTTAGCACACCATACCAAATAAAAAGACATGGAATTTCAGCCTTTGATCTAATTGACTCAAGCCAATTCATTAGATTAATTCATCCCAGGCAACAAATTGCTTGGAGGGTTGTTTAAACCCCTCAACAATCACCCATGTTGACTCGGGGAGCAATGGGAGCTTGTGAAGCGCATCCTGGTTAAACTAATACAAATATACACAGAGAAATGGGAGAACAGGTTTGAATAACAAGGGTCAACGTTATACAAGTTTGCCAGCCACTTAGCTACATGCTGTTATCCTGGTAAATGGAGATACAGTGGCAGTTAGGACTTAAAGGTTGCAAGTTAAATCTAGAATAGTGCAAACATTTCTAAGACTGAGAGGTGCTCTGGAGGCTAAAGTCATTGGTAGAGTGTGTGGTTAGATATGCTGATGCCTATTAGTGAATTAAATGAGCCTTGATAGCAAGCAAAAATCATTATTACACTGGAATTTCTTTGATTGCAGACGGTGGTGGGAAGGAGCAGGAAGGAGCAAGTATGAGCAGGAAGAGTAGGAAGGAGCAAGTATGAAGCTTGAGAATATACGACAGGAGATACGAGAGAAAATATCTTCCTCACTGAACTATCCCAACGACACAACTGCACATTCAAATTACTCATTATTATTAAAATAAAAGAGTAAATTGCTGCTCACAGGATGGCCACTGATCACTGCTGGGAGCCCTGGGCTTCAGTGTTAATTGAGATGCTTCCTTGTATGGTTTATTCAAATTCATTCAAATTCGAAAACGCTTTATTTGTCCCCAGTGGAAAAATTGTCCACAACCTCCAACCACTCATTAAAGATGATAGTTTTCAAATCAACACCAATGATGACACAATGACCAAAGTTTCCTGATTTGATGTCTTGATGGCCATTAAAAATCTCTGATACGGCCTCTCTGATAATATACCGGGATGAATGAGGAGGGCCCTTGCAACTCTGTCTTCTCTTCTCTTTTAAAACCAAGAGGGTCCTCACATGGCAAAGCACAGTATTTGTTGTTCAACTTCTTGTCAGTTTTAAAAATGTGCATTACATGTTTGGACAAATCAACCGCTTGCAAATATATACAAGAAATGAGCCATGGCTTTTTGAATAAACACACGGTCTAATTTGATAGAAGCAAAGTCTGTTTATCTGCCATCTTGAGTGTAAGAATGTGCTTTGATTTCACAAGAACATTTAACTTGTCTTGTATCTTTCCATCCCTGCTTTATAAGTTGCCATTTGATTGTGACAATTTGACTATTTTGACTTTTTTAAATATTGGAAATAGCACTCATTATGGTAAATTTTACAATAGTTTATGACATTAATTAATACCTAAAGCCAGAGCACATCTCTATTCTCTGCCTGCCACCGCTATTTTCCTCATAAAATATCTCAATATCACAGTTAAAACTATTAAAAAGGTTCTAATTGCCTTTTTCTTGCCATTGTGCCCTTTTCAATGTTGTTTCTAAGTACCCTTCCTAAGTACCCTACCCTTCCTAGAACTCAGCCTAAGTGTGTGTACTCTCCACTACTGTCAGAGGGGAAAAAGCAGCAGTAATATAAGTTTGTAAACGTATTAAGCTATGACAGCAGTGCTGGTATTTGTCTACAAACTGTATAGGAAATGTGAAAAGTCAAATCTACATCTCTGTTCTACAAATGAATTTATAAATCAGGCAGAGGCATTTAGGTATGTAATCATCCATGAAAGCACCGACTCGCTGAAAGTCAACAACATAAAGCTTTAATTAGAAAATACAATTTATGGGCCTTTCTCCGACTCTTTCACTGTTTCCCTTACACACACACACACACACACACACACACACACACACACACACACACA
>CALSCE010000091.1:2674721-2708057 GCA_943593645.1 Bovichtus variegatus | reverse complement strand
ACACACACACACACACACACACACACACACACACACACACACACACAGGAACTATCTATTTCAGTAGAGACAATGAGACTGGGGCTTTGTTTTAATTAAAGGAACACTTCACCAATTTCCAAGCTCATTCCCATGCATTATTCATGAGAATATTGTGTCTGTGCTCCGTAACATCTTAAACAGAGTTATCGGTATCACTGTAGCAAACTAGTTTACCTCCACCATCCACAGACCTCTGAAGATGGTGGAAAGTCAAAACTGACAATCAAGCAGAAGCTGACTGGTTTCATGATCCACCCGGAGCAAACCAAAACAAATGAGTTCGGGAGACAGCGAGATCAAAAAGTGTCTGATGGTATGCCGCTCTTGTTCTAGTGGCATAGTGAATTGCTTATAAACGGAAAGTCCCTGATTTTTCATTTTAATATTATAAGAAAACATATTTTGGTAAATTTGGTAAAGTCAACTTCACATATAAAAGATCAGGTATATGGTTTAAAAGCAATGACTGGGTCATTATCTCTCTCCATCTCCCTCTCATTCCCCCGTGTTACAGCATCGTAACATGTTTAAGTGTGGAGTTTTCAGGCGATGTGAGATACAGCTGATACAAGCTGATACTGGCACATTGGTTTCTGTTATGGTAATGCCACAAAGAGACACGGTGGGAGTCCACCCAAGGTTATCATTAAAAAACATAATTTTTTGAACTGAGGTTAACACCAATGAAGAATGAGGTGCGTAAATCAGCAATATCAACAATGCACACAGTGCGTGGATGTGCGGCGTGTGCGCTGTGGAGCTGTTGAAGCTGCAAAACCAAAAAGGCAATGATGCAGGATAGATGTTAGCTGTAGAAAGAGAGAGACAGTGTGAATCCATGGGCCAACTTTTATAGCCTGCTGAGGTTGGCCAGGACAGCCTCCAAGACAGTAGGAGGGGCGTCATACCCCCACCCCCTTTAGAAGACAATACAATAAGGCCATATATATTTAAATGTGAACTCTTAAACATCAGGTCTTTGTCATCTAAAGCTGGATTAGTAAATGATTTAATATCAGATAATCAGATTGATTTATTTTGTCTCACTGAAACCTGGCTGAGACATGAAGAATATGTCAGTCTAAATGAATCCACTCCACCTAGTCATATTCCTCGAGGTACAGGCCGAGGTGGTGGAGTTGAAGCCATATTCGACTCAAGCCTATTAATCAATCCTAAACCTAAACTAAACTATAACTCTTTGAAAGCCTTGTTCTTACACTTTCAAACCCAACATGGAAAACAATAAAGCCAATCTTATTTGTTATAGTGTACCGCCCTCCTGGTCCATATTCTGATTTTCTATCCGAATTCTCAGAATTTTTATCAAGTTTAGTCCTTAAAACAGATAAAGTAATTATTGTAGGTGACTTTAATATTCATGTGGACGTTGATAATAACAGCCTTAATATTGCGTTTATCTCATTATTAGATTCAATTGGATTCAGTCAGAATGTACATGAACCAACTCATTGTTTAAAACACACTCTGGACCTTGTTCTGGCATATGGTGTTGAAATTGAACATTTATTAATTTGTCCACAAAATCCTCTCTTATCAGACCATTTTTTAATAACTTTTGAAGTCCTGCTACTGGACTTCAAGCCACTAAGCAAAATATCGTACGCTCGATGTCTATCTGATAGTGCTGTAGCTAAATTTAAGGAAGTGATTCCAGCGATACTTGGTTCATTACCATGTCTCACTATCAATGTAACGGAGGACTCCTGTGATAACTTTAGTCCCTCCCAAATTAATAATTTTGTTGATAGTGCTGCAGCCTCACTGCGAATGACACTCAACTATATCGCTCCTCTAAAAAAGAAGATAATTAAACAGAGAAAGCAAGCTCCATGGCTTAACCCCCAAACCCGCAAACTAAAACTAAAGTCAAGAAAACTTGAGAGGAAATGGCGATCTACCAAATTGGAAGAATCTCGTTTAGTCTTGCTAGATAATCTTAAAACATATAAGAAGGCTCTCCGTATACCAGAGCAGCTTATTACTCTTCATTAATAGAAGAAAATAAGAACAACCCCAGGTTTCTTTTCAGCACTGTAGCCAAGCTGACAGAGAGCCACAGCCCTACTGAGCCTTCTATTCCTATATCGCTCAGTAGCGACGACTTCATGAGCTTCTTTAACCATAAAATTCTAAATATTAGAGACCAAATTAATCAAATAAACCTCCTCTCCTCAATTGGTAATGATTTAGCTTCTAAAACAGGAACCTTAAAAACAACTGTAACACCTGAAATATATCTAGACTGCTTTTCTCCGATCGATCTTAACCAACTAAATTCAACAATTTCGTCATCTAAAGCATCAACCTGTATCTTTGACCCGATTCCAACTAAGTTGCTTAAAGAAGTTTTACCCTTAATTAACTTGTCGTTATTAAATATGATAAACCTGTCTCTATTATCTGGCTATGTACCAGAATCATTTAAAGTAGCTGTAATAAAACCTCTTCTTAAAAAGCCCAGTCTTGATCCAGAGGTTTTAGCCAACTATAGACCGATATCTAACCTTCCATTTCTCTCTAAAATTATTGAGAAAGCAGTCGCAAAACAGTTATGTGATTTTCTACATAACAATACTTTATTTGAGGTTTTTCAATCTGGATTTAGGGTTCATCATAGCACAGAGACGGCACTGGTGAAAGTTACCAATGACCTTCTACTGGCATCAGACAAAGGACTTGTCTCTGTTCTTGTCTTGTTAGACCTCAGTGCTGCTTTTGACACTGTTGACCATGACATTCTGCTGCAGAGACTGGAACATTTCATTGGCATAGCAGGAACTGCACTGAGCTGGTTTAAATCCTATTTATCTGAGCGATCTCAATTTGTACGTGTTAACGATAAATCCTCCATGCAAACCAAAGTCAGTCATGGTGTCCCTCAAGGTTCTGTACTTGGACCTATTCTATTCACCTTATATATGCTTCCTTTAGGCAATATTATAAGGAACCACTCCATAAACTTTCATTGTTATGCGGATGATACCCAATTATATCTATCAATCAACAGCCAGATGAAACCAATCAATTATCTAAACTTCAAGCATGTCTTAAAGACATAAAAAATTGGATGTCCTGCAACTTTTTGATGTTGAACACCGACAAAACAGAAGTTATTGTACTTGGCCCCAAACGCCTCCGAAATGCGTTGTCTAATGACATAGTAACTCTGGATGGCATTAACTTGGCCTCCAGCACCACTGTAAGGAATCTCGGCGTTATCTTTGATCAGGATATGTCTTTTAACTCCTACATAAAACTAATTTCAAGATCTGCCTTTTTTCATCTGCGTAACATTGCAAAAATAAGGCACATCCTGTCTCAAAAAGATGCAGAAAAACTAGTCCATGCATTTGTTACTTCAAGGCTGGATTACTGCAACTCCTTATTATCTGGTTGTCCCAAAAAATCCCTTAAAACTCTTCAGTTGATTCAAAATGCTGCAGCACGAGTATTGACAAGAACTAGGAAACAAGATCATATTACTCCTGTATTAGCTGCTTTGCACTGGCTCCCGGTAAAATACAGAATAGAATTCAAAATCCTTCTCCTGACCTACAAAGCGATTAATGGTCAGGCTCCAGTTTATCTTAAAGATCTCGTAGTACTTTATAAACCAACTAGAGCATTGCGCTCCCAGAGTACAGGGTTACTTGTGGTTCCTAGAGTTTCTAAAAGTACAATGGGAGCCAGAGCCTGCAGCTATCAAGCTCCTCTACTGTGGAACCAGCTCCCAGTGTGTATTCGGGAGGCAGACACCCTCTCCACATTTAAGAGCAGGTTAAAGACTTTCCTCTTTGATAAAGCTTATAGTTAGGGCTGGCTCAGGTTTGCCCTAGACTAGCCCCTAGTTACGCTGCTATAGGCTTAGACTGTCGGGGGACTCACTCCTCTCCTCTTCCCTATCTTTCTCGTTCTCCTCCTCTCCCTCTCTATTGACATGCATTCATGTCCCTTAAATGCATGTTACTAACTCACCATCCGGGGCATCATCCCCGGAGTTTCTGTGTCCCTCATCTGGCAGGTTGCCACTATTAAAGATTACTTCTGGACCGCGAATCGTGGCTGCTCCTGTTGCCCTGGTCCTGCCTGACACCAGGAAGCCTTGACATCCCCATAGATCCATCTTTTTTTTTATATACCATCGTATCATGTTTTCTGTCGCATAGATTGTCCATGCTGTATTTTTAACTATGCTGTTTGTTCTGTACACACGTCACCTATTGCACGTCTGTCCGTCCTGGGAGAGGGATCCCTCCTCAGTTGCTCTCCCTGAGGTTTCTTCCATATTTCCCCCACTAATTGTGGGGTATCTTTTAGGGAGTTTTTCCTTGTGCGATGTGAGGGTCTAAGGACAGAGGGTGTCGTACCTTGTACAGGCTGTAAAGCCCACTGAGACAAATGTATAATTTGTGATATTGGGCTATATAAATAAACTTGATTTGATTTGATTTGATATAAATGAGAATGTCCATTCTGTCATTTAAAATATTGCCTTTCACAAATGTCCCCATTAGACTAAAAAGGCTGCCACACAGACAAACTACCATATGGATAAAATAACAAAATACCTCCAGCCACCACATCTTACCAGCTCCATATCCCCTACCCAGCAACCTTGGATACAGAGGATGAGAAACTACAAGCGAAGCCTGTGAATTGGTACGTCAATAGTCACGTGACAGAACTCGTGGACAATTACATGGCATTTCTTTAATGAACATCCACAGGATACAATATTAAACAGCATCCACTTCACAATGCAGATATGTATGTTTGCAGGAACACAGAAAAGTGAGGAATAAAGAAAATAGAGGAGTATGGTGAGCAGGAAATGAGGTTCAACCCCCGACCCAAAGTACACATTATAAAGTTAAACTCTAAGACAGCCAAAGCTCATCACAAGTGTCTAACGCAGGCCTGCTGCTGGAAAAAGCAAACTCACAATGCTCCGTCTTCACAAAATTCCAGCTACCGAATGCACACAAAACTGCAATTAACATATGATCGAAACCAAAGTAGCACACCAAAAGCTTCCTCTAAACCAATGTTCACGAGCCAACCAAGTCGTCCCATGACGCACAACACAAAGAAGACACCAAGCGGACCTTAGCTAGCAGGTCAACCTAGCCATTGCTGACACTAACACAACAAATGAAGATTAACTTCCACTTCTTCACAGCTATTATTTTAGTTCCTCACCTACCATACCAAAGTTTGCCAGGTGCCTAACCATCTTGAGGCATGCCGGGCTCAAAGTTCATAATGCAACATAGAGTACCAGGGTTGTAACCTTCACAAAGTGAGAGATGACCCTCCTACTATGTTGTATAAGGTACAATGATGGGTCCTGAAGCTAGAATAAGAGGGGTTACATTTGAACAAGGTGGACAGTGAGGCCAACCTATAAATAGTATCACCAAAATGAATCTGCGACAGTAAAAGGCCAACTAAACGTTTTCTCGATCTCAAACTTCTTACCATTGCATTTGTTTAACACTCCTGAACAAAATTTCTATTTGCATGGCTTTTTTTGCTCACTAAATTATTAATTAATTAACAACTAAATTATTTTAATAATATTTATTATTATTATTTAGAAATGTTATTATGTAACTTCAATCTCAGAGAATTTTTGTTTTTATAATAATATAATATAGCAGCCTAAGAATAAGAAAAATAATATAAGAATTTAAATAAAAAATTTATATAATCAATATGTAGTATAAATACTAAATACTAAGAATAATAATCATAATAATACAAACAGAATAATAATCAACCTGCGTAAGGGACCTGGATAATGGATAGGGGGGCGCTGGCCCAAAAAAGGTTGAGAACCACTGATCTAGGGTAATGATGGAGAGGGTTGGAACATTTGTTCCTCCAGGGGAAAGGAACATAGTTTTAGTTTTGGTTGAGTTTAAAAGCATATTCCATTCCGATAGGCCATGCTGCGATGTGTTAAAACCAGTCTGCAGATCATCTCTGAGGTGAGGGCACAGGAGTACACAGTGCAAACAACACAATCGAGAGTGGACTGTGGTTTTGTAGTTCAGTCCTTGACAGGTATGCAAATTAAAGTGTACGGTTGCTATTTTAATGTGTGAGATACTTATTGAATAAACATCTTCTATCTTTTAGTGCTCGTCTCGTTTTCAGGTTGTGCCTGGTTGTGCACATGCCACTCTACTGCTTGTTCCTTCACAGCCACACATGTATGGTAAAAGCTCAGCCCAAAACTAGATTCAGTAAGGGATTCGAAAATATGTGAATTCCATAAGCAGATAATTTATTCCAATTTGATCAAATGCCGTCCAATCCTAACCCTATGTGTGTGTGATAACAGGGGCCTCCAAACCTTCGCAAGAGAGATAAAGTAAACTGCGCTGTTGCCCTTATTTTTCTGGAAAAAAACGAGAGAATACGGCTATCCATTCGTATGCAAATTATATTGTTTCCTGAGTTGTTCTGCCTGTCTGCCTCTGCTGCAATTTCTTGCAAAGAAACAAGGAAACAATTTTTCTTCAGAAAAATAACACCCCAGACTGTGCAGTGATGGATTATGGTTTCAGATTGACAAGAATATCTGCCAGCAGGATATTTGATGGAATTTTGATGGAGCTGGTTACTGAACGGAAGTCAATGAGCGGTGAAAAGTAAGCTGAATTATATTTCTCCGAGTATGCTATATGCTGAGAACAACAGCCTTAGTTGTTCAGATATTGAATAGAAATGATCAAAAACCCTTTTGGTAGTTTTACAAGTCAAGCTGCAATTAAAAATGTAAAACTATCAGGTTATTAAGTAATACTTTGAGAAGTTGTTTATTAAAGGTTGAGGTGGTGAATGTGGTCTGAGGCCAGACCAGCAAAGAACATTGATATAACTAGAGAACGATAAGATGTGTTGTAAAACAAAGCACTCAATGCTCCAACAGAGAGGAGGCAGGACAGGCCTTGAGAGATTTTACTGAGAAACGCTAACATGTAAATGCATAACAAACCACTGCAGGGAAATAATGCTTCATTTACATGAGCTCCTTGAAAGCACATCAGATGTAGCTGAAAAAAAAATGTTCATACTCAGCTATGCATAGATAACTGTGAATAATTAATATTCATGGAAAAGGGGGGTGCTATTAAAAAGTTGTTTGGAGGCTGATTCCCATGATTTAATGTTAGCAGTGTAAAAATCATTTATTTTTCTCCATTACTGTGCCCAATCTAATGAGTAATTGCAATGCATTCTTGGGTTGATGTATTCTAAATATCTGCACTCATTAGAATTTCCCATTACAAAGTGTGATGTGTGATGCTGGGGCTGCTATTGAACTAGAAGGTCTTACAGCCCTGCCAGGAACCACCGCCTTTTTAATAATGCATAGAGAAAAGACCTTACGCTTTGAATTCCTACTGAGATATGTTGATATTTACGGCTCTCTTTTTTTCTAATGCATTTCCAAGAAGGTGTGTTCTATCAGAAGGTCATCGTTTTCTCTGTAAAACACTCAATTAGGCTCCCAACTTTCATATATTCCCAATCAGTCTTGCGTTCGAGGATTTTGACAATCTGGCAGTCCTCACATTTGGTAAAAGTAGTTAAAACTATGACTGAATTTCTTTTCAAAGGCTTTTTTTCAACATTGTCAATATGAACTAAATGAAATGCACACTGTTTATATAAATACTTAATGACAAATTGCAAGACAAATTGAATGACAAATATAACAATTTTAGTTCAAAGTCTGTCTCAATGACCTGCATGCATCTGCAGAATCATACATTATACCGTCCTGGTTGGTCAAACAGTATCCTCAGCTTCAGAAGTTTGATATAGCTTCTTAACCTGATGCATTAATAAGAATTTCAATAACATAATAACCCTACAGTAATGTTAGAGATAAAACAGATACATAAAGAGATTCATATGCACCTAATATTTCACTCAAAATTAAACAAGAAAAAACTAAAAACTGCTGACCGCATCCAGTACATCATAATCAAGGGCTGGGGGATAAGAATGGAATGTTATTGTTACTTTCTGTTGGATATATCTTTTGTGTTGCTGCGGTAGGAAGAAGTACAGGATTAGTGTTGGCTGCCAAATATCTAAATCTTCAATTTCAGTCCGTTGGTCACCACTTTAGTCCTCCAGACTGAAATATCTCCACAACTATGCGGTGGATAAGCATGACATTAGGTAAAGATATATTTAAGGTCCCCAGAAGATGACCTGAAATAACTTTGTTAGCCTAGCGTAACCTCTAGCGCCACCAAAAGGTCAAAATCTTCACTTATGCTATGAAATATATCAACATCTAGAAGAAGATTTTTTTTAACACAATTATGAATTTTTAGCTTTGAGTGAAATGTCATCATTAAGAAATGTTTCCATTACTCGGCCACTTAGGGTCTTCGGAACAAGTCGATCACAACATTGACATATCATCACCTTTAAAGCTGATATGGAGAACTTCTGGCTTTTTAGCTGCTAAATGCATTACTATGTTCACCAGATAATCTGACTGGAGCCCCCCAGGGCTGTGTGCTCAGCCCCCTCCCGTTCACGCTGTACACCCACGACTGTAATCCCCATCATGAAGACACGTACATATATACACACACAACACACACCACCGTCTACATCAATGGAGCTGAGGTGGAGCAAGTGAACAGTTTTAAGTTTCTGGGAATCAGCATAACAAACAGCCTGACATGGTCATCACACATTTGCATTTGGTGAAAAAAGCTTGAACAAAAGAAAGCATCCTAACTGTAAACATTACAAACTGGCATGGTTAGTGCACGGCCCAGGACAGTAAGGCTGTGCAGGGAGTGATTAAAACTGCCTAGAACATCAACGTTATCTACCAATCATTAGTGGCATTGGTGAGAAAAGGTGCCTGCGAAGAGCCCAAAGGGTATTAATAGACAATATCCACCCCAGCCACAGCCTGTTCACACTGCTGCCATCTGGCAAGAGATACAGAAGTATCCACTGTTGTACCTCCAGACTACAGAGCAGCTTGTTTCCTCAGGCTGTGAGACTCGTTAACCCATCCTCCACCATAAAAAATTGTTTTGCTTTTTGTTTTTCTTGTGTAGCAGAAATGGACTTCAACTTCACATTGTCATTTAATACATAAAAATATTGATAATAGCCGCTTGAAACTAATGACATTCCTATCAGCCTTAACTGTACGTTGTGTTTAGTGTAGCATTTCTCAGCTCGGTGCTTTTCAATTCTTTGAACATGCGTCAAAGTAGAAAGCTAATCTACTTTTGAGCTGGCACGTTGAAAAACCGTGGGCAACAGTGCTTTATAGACAGAGAGAGAGAGGTCTCTTGGTCTATAGGTCAGTGCTTTGTACAGTCGTCTCTCCTTGCTCATTGTTAGATCATTTATGCATCGTAGCCTATTTAAAAAGTGAAACTTCGATTATTTGACTCTGCTCTTACTACTCTGTCTATCAATAACGAGACTATAAGTTTGAACGTCAATGTTCTAACCATTGTGTTGGGATACACAGCAGATTGAGCTATTGGGCTCAATTTCCCATGATCCTTTGTGTCAAGACCCTTCCTCACTTCCTGCAACCTGTTGTCACTTTTCGCACGTAGGTGTGACAACTCAGCTAATAAAACCAAAACACTGTGTTCACTCTCTTTAGGAGTAAAACGTAGTTAGCAAGGAGCTAACTGCATTCAGCAAGATAAACAGCACAAAGACACAACGACTCGGCCAGCAGCACACAACAAAGACAGAAGGCCTGCTTACTTTCATCTCAACGCATTTGCAAGCTAAACTAAGAGCTGAGAGTTAAGTAGCCTTTCCATTCATGAACTGAACCTCCACTAGGCAGAGTAGCCTACATTATTTAGTATACATTAACTTTACACGGCTAATTATGCATAGAACTGTTGTAAATATATGTATATGTGTTGATTAGTTTTTTTATTCACTGAACTGTAATGTGTAATCTGTAGTATTGAACTAATGTGTAACTTTAGGTTGTTTCATCAGGTGATGTGTTAGTATTGTACACACAGACAGAGTCGCATGCACACTAACCATCTTCTCAACCCGGCACCATTATTATACATATTACAATCTCACAATAATTTGTGAATTTGCCTTTTAACACAGCTAAGGACTCAAAGCTCCTGCTTCATATGTCCCCTTTGTTCTACACACATTTGTGCACGCATGGGCAGAAGCATGTAGAGACGGTCACAGGACCATGCACACATTCTTTTCGGCGTGCCCCCGACAGGGGCATGCACCCCCACACACTATCTCTCTTGCATACACACACACACTCAAATGTGTGTACATATTTCCTTTTGATTGCTTAGTATTCGATATTGTGTGTTTTTGCATTTATTATCTTATTAATACATTTTTTTGGAATATACATGCTGGTTTGTTTAATGTTGTTCACGAGTGAGTATTCTCAACCTTTACTATCAAATAATTACTACCTATTTTGTCTATAGTTATTAATTTAATTATTAATCAGATTTTATAATTCTCTGTCTAGATTGTGCCCCCACTGAGGTGGCTCAATGTAAGTCATATTAATTCATATAATTAATAATTATATTAAATATAAATAAATATTATTATATTGATAATTAATTCCTTCTGATAACCATTTTGATGTCTTTTTGAGCTAATGCACTTATTTCATTGTTGTGCCAGTTATTATCAACCCCATATTTATGATTTTATGAACATTAATAGTTTTCTAAATATTAATTACCATTAATATTTGTTAATAACCAGACTTTCTCATACCAGAACCCCATACATAATGGTGACACTGGCGTGAGGCGTACCAGTGTTCCACCAAATGCATTTGTTTAACACCCATAAATATAATTTCTATTCACATGGCTTTTTTTACTCTAAAACTAATGATAATGATATTCCAATGGTCCAGTTAAAGAATAATAATCAATAGTAATATATTTAGGGAAGACAATTACTGTAGATTTAGACATTTAATTGATGGATGCGTTAAGGGACCTGGAAAATGGATAGGGGGGCGGTTACCCAAAAAATAGTTGATAACAGCTGGTTTTGTGCTAATCATACTGACACACTAAAGATAGTGAACATGGTAAACATTATAGCTTGTTAACGCATTGTAACTGGTTATGAAACAGTCTCAATGTAATACTGATACCGCTATATGACCTTCAAAAGTGAACAACACCATCAGTGAGAGGATTGGCTCTTTATAAAGTTATTCTCAATGATTGTCATCTGTGCCACCGGGTCCAATTCCAGGGAGATCAGATGAAATCATGCAGGTTCACCAGAAAATCCTTCAGTTCCGTGGATGGACCCGGATCTGGCCGGCAGGAGGTGGAGAGCACCGCGCCCGGCAGCAGCAAGGCAGACTGCTGTTGATGTACACTACTTTTCCACAATGCAATGCAGCTCGCAGCTGAAAAAAATTGTGTGCGGCAGTGAAGCAGCTACAAAAATCATGGAAACTTTGTGACGTTTAATTTGCAGTATCATTCCTATTGTCACATGTATTTTTTTAATTTCCAGTATGTTGATATTTACTACTAAAACAGTATGCTATAAACATTTGTATAGTATACACTGTATATAATTTCTATGTAGTATGGGTTTGGGAAACAGCTTTAGTCTTGCTGTTGACTAAAACTAACAATAGTTAATTTACTTCATAAAATCAGCTGCAAAGTTAACAGTGTCGAGTCTCAAGCATGACACGTGCTGCAGATGGCGGTCTGTCAAGAGAGACTGTGATAGCAAACAGGAAAGAGACCATTAAACCTGCCAGTCCCTTGAATATGTTTGCTTGTGAAAGTGTCAATATGTCTCCCTGACTACTCCCCACACGTCTGCAGATAACTGTAATAGATAACACTGAGTGCTTGCAGTGCCAAGCAGGGGCGACTGGTAATGTAGGATAGACAAGGCGAAACCTTCACTTTATTATTGTTCCCTATATTACTGTGCACCACATATACAGTATGTAGACCACAGAGATCGGTAACAGAAAACGCTACAATTTACCGATGTTCCTAAACATCTCATATGCAGGCTACTGCTACTGGTAGCAATTTTCATGTCCAGAATGCAGCCTCTAACAACATAAGGCTGCTGTTTCATAATGAAATAATACATTTATTATTCAGAGCTCTCATATAAGAATGTAGCACTATCAGAGCGCTAACCATATTTTGAATTCATGAATGATTCTGTCTGAATCAGCAGGTCGAGGCTCACAGCTGCACCTTCTCACTACAAACAGCACCGTCCATGGTTCAAAACAACAACTTGTCACTGTCTGAACGAGCTGCAACAACATTATAAGTTAGCGTCGCAAGCTGAAACTATGCGACCTCTGAAGCTCAGTCACGTGCCAGGCCGCTAAGTTAGCAAGAAAAGTTACGTAAAATGGGTCTGCATTACATTGGTTTTTGCTCACAGCTACAGTATGTTATGCATCTAACAGGCTGTTTGTTCTTGTTGTCATAAGCTTTTGGTGTGCATTTCATTTGTTCATTCTAAATTCACGTTATTAATTGCGCTTGCATTGGCTAAACATTTATTCACTCGCATTTCAATTATGTAACATTAGCATATTAGCACAGGATCATTGAGCCTCTTTTTTCTGTAGGCTTGTGAGGTATTTGTTATTGTTTGTAGCGTCAAAATTCATTAGCACCTGCTATGAACAATCCAGCCCCCTGTAGCTCCCGTTGCTGGTCAGTCAGTGTAAATAAATGCTGTTATGTATCCGTGGTTGTTAAAATGATAGCTGGTCAAATAATATTCTTCCCTTTCCTCAGCCGTGGCCACCGCCTATGGTGCCAAGTGAGTTACAGTAAAATGCATCTGCTTTGCATTCATCACCACCTTCCTTTGTTGTTTAAACCTAAAAAGATGTTCTACTGGAAGAGATTTGTCTTCCTCTCCTTGTTAAATCCAAGAAAACCTTATGTAAACTGACTGTACATCTCTAAAAGGTGATACGAATTGTATATTCTACTTTTCCATGTCAATAGGCCACAGTTTCACTGGACTCATGTGAAGTTATATAGATAACAACATCACCTTAGCCCAAAACAACACATTCATTAACATGGATCATAGCAAACTGTAGTCTGTACAACCTCAAATATGCATATCAACTATTTATGCAGTTGCTGCACACACCTTGGTCTATAGTATTTATTATGCATGAGGACCACACTGTTGCTCCGAGTGTTGCAAAGTTGTAGGAGAATAATCACATAACAGAATAATGACACGTACATTAAAAGACAAGCATGCAATGAAAACTGTTAACCCCCCAGAAAAGAAAAAAGCTTATTGCAACCGTACTGTGCGGGCGGGGGGAGTGTTAATGGACAACAAAGCTTGATATGTATGTGCCCATGCTGTGACCCGCTGAGATTTACATCATTTCCTTTCCAGAGCCACCCACCGCATTAGCATCCAGGCAGGTCGGTCTGTCACTCCTTTGGAGACGAGCCCTGCAGGGAGGCTCTATGAAGCTTACTGCAGCATGGTGTGTGTGTGTGCGTGTGTGCGTGCGTGCGTGTGTGTGTACATCAGCATCTGTCTGGTTTAGGCATGCCAACACACATGGGTGTAACTAGCGGCAGTAAAGCCCACAAGGACATGGGCGGTTTTATGCTGCTGTCAATCCAACAAATGCCACTGTCAGTCAGAGAGTGTGTGTTCAGGAGGAATAACCGCCTCCTTGCTCAAACACAACTGTTGCAGATTAGCGTGAAAAGCTCTGACAAGACAGTGTTTAAAGAGAGAGAGAGAGCTGCAGAAACAGTGTGTACTCTTCAATCTGGCCTCCAGATAACTCTTGTACTGAGCAATGAGTACGCTAATAGCTGATATATCTAAAGAGGAATGAGCGACTCACAGTTGTGACTCTACAGAAGTACTGAACTGTACAGAACTGACTAAGTGGTCTGAAAAGACTAAATGACACTTACAAAGGCAGTTTAAAAAAAAAAATTTAAAAAAAAAGGATGAAGCACTTTTTAAACAGGGAATCCACCAGAAATGAGTCAAGCACTGAATGACAAGACATTAGGTTGGGGCTCTCATTTAATTGCTATTTGCCAGATATTCATAATTTCATTCACGTAGTTGGTGTGGATGAAAGTTGAAAAAATAGGGAGGGAGTCCTTGTGTTTTTTTCTGTTTGTTTGTTGGAATTGTGTTTAGTTTTTTTCTGTTGTTGCCTTCCAACGCATCAGGCGAAACGATACTAAAGCTATGCTAGCTACACTGCGAGGCTATGCTTTGGGTTAAATGCTAACACTAGCATGACAATATTACCATTGCTGATGTTAAGCAGGTATAATGTTTATGCAATCTTCATCATCTTACTTTACATGCTAACATTTGCTAATTAGCAATTAATACACTACAATATCCTCTGGGGATCATGAATGTTTGAACAAAATTCCATGGAAATCCATTAAATAGCTGTTGAGATATTTCAGTCTGGATCAAAGGTATGAAGTGTGCCATCCCTAGAGCCATGCCGCTAGCATGGCAAAAAAAAATGTATTCACAGACTAGTCTGACATAAGGAGAATCTCCAACAACTTAAGAAATGTTCTCATTCACAGTTCTTCCTGGTTTATTAAGCTGAGAACATATCTGCACAATTTGAACTGCCAACTCCAAATGTTAATCTTAATTCATGTTATTTCTATCAAAATCTTTTACGTGACTTTCTGAAAACTGTAACATGCTTATCAGTGCATCTTTCATCAACCTTTTTTTATGCATATATTGAAGACAACCCGATAACATTAGATGATTTAGGCACTCAAAACTCTGATACACTGCTGCCTCCCACATGGCATTTTATTAGCATATTTATTGAATTTGTCTCCTTTAATCTGATGTAATATGATGATTTTGCAAAATGTCTTTATTTATAGTATTTCCACTCAAAGTTTTAATGTACAATTTGAAAATATATAAAACAAACTGCCAGTGTTTTCATTTGTTTCACCTTGTTTATTAAGGTTATGTTTAGACAACTAAAGCTCGAACCTTAGGCTAAGATTAAGGAAAAATGATGGCAAAGATTATTACCACCGTATGAGCGGTGATGGCTTCACTTACTGTTGTACGTACTAAAGTATCTTTGAACTGTAATCAGGCGGCAACCTCTGGGTCAGAAAAGTGAAGCCAATGCTGGAGTGCCTTAAACCTGCATTCTCTCTAATATCCAGCAGGGTACGACTCCACTGGTTGTAAAAAAAAGAAGTCCGGTTGTATGGAAGTCTATGAGAAAATTACCCAACTTGTCACTTGATTTATTACCTCAGTAAACATTTTCCTAACGTAAAATAGACGATAAAGCAGTGTATGCTTTAAGGCTGGGCTACCTTGTGTTCGATGGTCTGGGTCCTCTCCGTGTTTTCATCTTAGAACTTTAACAATTTCACAATGTGTTTTAAGTCCATGAAAGTTAATTGTAACATTTTGGTAGCGAACAAATGTCTTGTTCGGTGTTCAGTTATACTTTCCTCCAACTTCTCCTGACACTTCTGGTTGCAAACAAAACAAGATGGCGACGGCCAAAACACAAAAACTCGAGGTTTCAAAACCGTAGTCCAAAAACCAAGGGGTGACGTCACGATGGCTACGTCCACTTCTTATCTACAATCTATAGCTGTGTCCCAATCCAGCCAGCTTTCCAAAACTGCATTTGAAGACAGATTGCGTCACAGCGGCAGCAACAAGGCCTACCATTTCGAAGACTCCTTCAAATGCAGCCAAGAAATGCAGCTTTCTTCTCCCAGATTTGGAGGACACAACTGATGGATCCTTAATGGCCGACATCCCAAGATTCATTACACCTCAAAAAACACCTTTTCCCATGTGAAGATTATGACACATCACTCTATCGGAACTGATAGATAGTCTGCTTGATGTGAGGCTACAGATGGAATCATAAGAATCACTTTGAACTGAATGGAACAACTTATTTGAATCAGCAACGATTTGTAGTCACTGACAATGCAGGCCGTTCACTAATCTACTTTAAGAAAATCAAATGCACTTCAATATGTATATCAGTAGGTGTTCAGTAAGTGTAAGTGTTCTTCGCTGTGTACAAAGGCCGTGTCCTTTGACGGCCGCAAAGGCCGAACCCAGTGGTCTCCGAAATGAGTCGGCCTGGTTTACAGAGGACTTCCTGTTTGAGTCACCTGACACCAGCTGTTCTGAATTGCTGCTCCTGTTGTCTAGCAACCTTGACACCTGCAGATGAGAATCAGGACACAGCTTGCTGAGTTGAAATGAAGCCTGAAAAGGAACTTTATTTGTTTTATCATTTACTTTAATGCAGATGCATGACATCTCAGGCTGAGAGAGAACAATGGCCAGGTAAAATAAGATCGGTTAAGCTGTCTACTTTCAGCGACAGTAATGTTAACAACAGTTGGTTAATGCAGTCTATATGGCTAATGTTAATGTCATTTAAGTTTTACCATATTTCATATTTAAAATAACCCACATTTTCTATATTATAAAAAAAAAAATTGTAATTAATCTGCTAAAGCTTTCAACACTTAATATTTAGCTATTTTTTACTTTACAGTTTTTTTTTCTTCTCCTTCTTTCCTTAAGCCAGGCCAGATGGTGTTCCACTGACAGAAGACACCAGGTCAAGCAGAACCACCAGGGACTCCGTGCTCAGCTGAACAAAAATATACAATAAAACATTTTCTAAGGCTTATATTTATCAAATTAAATTTAAGACTGTTGAAGGACATGCAGACACCGCTTCATTTCACTTCTTATGTACTTACTGACAACGATAACTAGCTAGCTCCCTGAAGCCGCTGCACTATTTACTGCAGATCGGCTCCTTTATTTTGGACCCATTTCTTTTGTTTTAGGGAGTAAGGAGCATACTGCTCGGTTTATTAAACTTAGTTGGAAAACATCCTGTTCATTCAACGAGCGTAGCTTGGAGGTAAGGCAACAATAGCCCATTTGTAATATCTCCATTTGATTTGACCGTCTTGTACTTAAGGTTACAGTTAAATTAGCCGTCATCCAAAGCCCATAATAAAAAGACATCCAGCGATTGGGCAATTCCCACTTTCTTTGTTGTTTTTTTGTAGTGCTGTCACAGCACAGGACTGCAAGCTGTTGCTGTCACTATTTTCTTTTCTTTTAATTTTTTAACCCAAAATAGGGCATCCAAGTAAATTATTTCTGGGGGATTTTTGTGTCTGTCCTACTTCTTCACCTTTTCCTACCTTCCTAAGTTTGCAACCCTGTGTTAGCATGATTGATTAGTTTCTCACTTTTCTCTTGTTTTCTCCCTGCGATTAGGAACATTCTCGAGAAAATGGGCTTGCTGGGGAAGGTGACTCCCTTGCATGCCAAAAAAATGGATGCTAAAAAAAAAAGTGTGTGATTTTATTCTACGATTTAAAAAAAACTGTCTAGCACATCACGAGGACAGACCTGCCATCCATGGAGGACCACGACACCCAGCGGTGCAGAAAGAAAGCCATGCTTATCCCTTATCAGGGACCCCGTTCATCCCATTTGTCACTTCACCTTAAAACAACCACTTTACCTTTACAAACTTTGCAACGGTATACATCTCTGTGTATATTTATTTATTACTTCTCATTATGTATATGCATGTATTAACTTCCTGTTTACATTCAGTATAATCATTTGCAAACTGTCAACACAGAAATGTATTATTTTATAATTTTTATTATATATCTATTTATTTGTTTATATCCCGCATGAGCATTGTTGGACGGAGCCTGAGGCCTAAGATTTTTATTGCCAACGGTTTCGTCTCAAATTGTTGCGCATGTAATAAGAATAAAGAACTTGAAATTGAAATGACAGTATATTTGTTGTAATGATGATTGATTTCCCCTACCTTAGAATTGCAGAGCCAACAACAAAGGGGGCGAAGAAAAAGGATGGATGAACGTATGAAAGATGGAGGGAAAGAGGGAGGAGGATGAGCTGTAATGGTCCCATCTTGGTTGCAGATTAGGCCTGCAGACAGGCTGTCCTGTGATAGGCTGTCTAATAAAAGAAGACTAAATAGAGACACATTGTGAAGCTATATAGTGGATAATTGAAAAGCAATTACAGTCTCTCTTCATACCATTAAAACATCTAAAAACAAAGACTAGCTTCTTCCAAGGATACTGATGTGCTCTCACTGTCTTCCTCCTCTAATATGGTCTTCTCACCATTTATTTTCTTCAACTCAACTTTTTTTTTCTTTCTCACCCAGATCCATGTGATGCTCAACCAATGCCTTTCTCACTTATCTTCAAGTGCACTTCAGTTTGCCGCATTAAACCCTAATCATCATTATTTTTTTTTGCTTTTCTTTTCCACATCAAAACTGTGCACCCAGCTTCTGAAAAATAAACGGATCAAAATAGGAAAGGCTTTCACTTTGTACTTTTTTGAATGAATATGAGAAGGGCAAAGCCGTGAAGCCGCAGCACTGAGCTGTCCTTCATTATTTACAGTAGAGTGTGCAGCCTGTGAACATTAGAAGTATAGCCACGGCGTGAGGTTTGATTCAAGTCCCGGTGCCCTGTCTCCAATCCTCTGAAGTATCATTAATTATAAGCGCAGACGTTTCCTTAGGTATTCTAGGCACAGCATGTGTTGGTTCAAACACGAGCCTGCTCGCATCAATTTCATGAGGAGTTATCAAGATCTATGGTTCGCTTTGGGTTATTGTGCCCTCGCCGACTCTCTTCCTGCTCCATTGGCAGTCGGTGCAGCTTGCAAGTTCTTCCCATCCCATCGCCTTGTTTCCCTTTTCTTCCTCCCAACATCTCTCTACCCTCTCTCTTTTTTCTCTTCCCCTATAGTTCTTTTTTCCATTGCCCACAGTAACTCCCCTCTTCGTCTTTGTCTCCATCTTCCTCTTTTTTTTGCTTCTCAGGAACTTTTCATTTACTCTGAGCACGACTGCTGCTGCTGCTGGCCCTCCTCTGTGGCTACACTGCAGCACTGCACTGGGGCATGCTAGAAGATATGGCAAGACGTGGGATTGATATTATATTTAATTCAAACCAACCCCCATCAGTCATCACGACATTGAACACATGCAAGATTCTCCCATCATAGACTCTCCCTTAATTAATCATTTGCATTTAAAAAGCGCTGTTTGCACCACAAGTTATTAGACAGGACAACTATGGCAAACAAGAAGCACAATTTCACCAAATGTGAAATCAAGACATGTCGAGAAAAGAAGATGCATTTTATTTGGTGGTCTCAAGTTCTGGAATCACATACGGAAACTATTGAATGGCATAAAGTATCAGAGGCTATCAACTCTGTAAGTTCAGAGTAAAGGACCCAGGCTGACCATGACAAATGGTCGGACTACAAATGAGAGGAAGACATAGCAGTGCAGACAAAGAAACCTTAATACTAAGTTTTCTACCTGCACTTCTTTGAGACAGCTGCGCAAATTATTGGAAAATAATATAATAATTCTGTTCGGAAAAACCAGACTTGCTGCCAATTGCATTTGGATTCAATGTGGTAAAGTGTGTAATTCTGAGCCACCTGCTCCAAAGAAATAGGGGGCAGTATTTCACCTCTAAACTGGGTCCATGCACTCTAATGTTTATATTTTAGTGTTAGTAGTGTGGCATATTTATTGCATTCCAATGTATTCTTTATATTGCATATTGCATTCTATATATCTCTCTCTACTAATGTTGATATATTTACTGTGTATTTTCTTTTATTTCCATGTAATGCCTGTCAGCCAGTCAGAGGGCGAGAAAATGCAAAATTCGACCAAACTGCTTGAGAGCCGGTCAAAAAACACTGCTAATAATCTTCATGTGGGGCTGATACATCTGTGTTCACTGAGGCACTAATGTTAACCGGGGGGGCTGTAGTCTGTGTAACGATACGTTTATGTTTATTGGACTAAATCCAAAGTGGCAGAAACTAGAAAACTACTCGCATATTCGTCTCATTGTTGACCAAGCCGGCACTCGGCAGCCGCCTCCGTCAGACGGAGCAACCGTCAGCGGCCAAAGAGACTTGCTAAGTAACTGCCAACTGAAGCTACGACAGCTATACACTCGCCCAAACAGCCTACTGGCAGCTGTGAGGGCGAAGCGAGGTGGTGCGGGGGGTTTTCTTGTTTCTGCCATTTTGAATTTAATCCAATAAACAAACTATAAAACAGACACAGGCCATGGAAGTATTATTGACCAAGGAGTCAGGCAGCTGCACTTCTTCTCCCTCTGTACTGAGGCAGACTGCAGCTACACTGACACACTATCACCTCTAGAGGAACAAGTGGTATTACAGCCTGGACGGAGCAGCTAGCTGTTAGCATGCTAACTTCAGTAGATATCTCTGCAACACAACACAGAGACGTCTTTGACACAACGTCAACACTGTTACCTCTTCACACTCTTTTGATAATGTTCGTTAATTTATTTGTTTATGTTTTAAGTTTAAATTCTGGTCTATCTTACACATTGAATATTTGGGAGTCTGATGTTCCATCCTACACTATGACACAGCTGGAGGAGAACAGTCGTTGGGAGTTTAAGGTTGTGAATGAGCGAACTATCATCATGAGTCATCGATCTGTAAATACTCGTTATCGAAGTAGTACAGCAAAAACTATAATGATAAAAAGAAATGCAAGCTCTGTGAAATTGGCTATTTTGTAAATCTTAAATTCTGTGTCTCACCTTATTTTTAATTTCAACTTCATTATATCACACTTGCTCTAGCCTGTCCTTGTGTTTCTGTTTATTCTTGCCCTCTGGTCTCCTGTGGTCTCCCTATGTGTCTTAGTCTCATAGCTGTCAAACCCAGCTCCTCGCTTCCGCCAATTCAGTCACTGGATCAGTCCCAAAAGCACTCGCCCTCAGCCTTGCCCATCTACCATTACCTCCATTCTGTAAACCAAGTTTGGAATAAACCTTTTAACCTGCTCTCAGAGTCTTTGCGCTGCAGTCTGAGTTCACTTAATACTGAACTAAACAGAACAATCTGGCAACAACATGGATCCAGCAGACACATACTCATTTCAGAAAGCTTTATCTAGTCAAGGAAATCACTTCATGGTCAGTCAGGTAACCAAAATTGGCAGATCACCTGCAAATCCATTGTAACATGAATTGCTTGTAGCAGATTCAATAATTAATTAATAATTATTTATTTAATTTGGTAGAATGCTAGCACTCTACTTCGGCTATGGAAACTAAGAGTTTATTTAAGTAATTACGGGGCACTACTCTCTATAAAGAGAGTTATTTGATAGGAAAATTAATTAATACAGTCTGAAAATCTGAAGTTATTAAGCAGTTCACTCGGTGTACAGACATCATAAAATCAGGTTCTTTATAAATGAAGGATTTATTTATTAATAAAGATATCCTTCTACTGAATAAACATAGGTATAAAATGATTGACGGTAATGAATGGTAAATGTATAGATTGCAAGTTACACAATTAATAAATAAATGGGGTAGTTGGCAAAGTACTGATAATGGACCAGTGGGATAACTTACACTCTCAACAGCTGAAAGACTACAGGGAGATTTTGGAAACCCTACTCCTAAATCTTATCCTATAATTAATTTCTGATAGAGCATCAAACCCAGATCACAGAAACTGCAATGTGTTGACCTACTCGGACCGGTGATCGAGTGACGACAGCGCTGGAGGGAGGAGGACGGTAGCTACAGTGTTGGGTTCTGGTGTACTGAGGCTTTCAGCTTTCTTTAACCCATGATGCAACCTCTTTCCCACAGAGCGGCTCGGCTGGGCTGAATTTCTCTCTGTGTGATGGTGATGGACTCTGTGGTTCACGACTCACTATGCTGGGGGACGGAAGAGGTTTCTTCAACTCTGAGTTGGAGCGTCAGAGCATGAAATGGAAAAATGGAGATGCTGAGCACTGTTCATCAGTTCTTCAGGTCCTGGCTTAAGGAACACTGGGATACAACAAACTGGAACTATTTCAAAGTCTAATAAAATTTTCTTTTTCTTCAATGTTGAGGTACTAGAACTCAGTGGATCCGATACTGGGCACAGTAATTACTTGCTTCACAAAAAAGGGAAACATTGAGAAGGCCAGAGAAGTTCAGCTAAAGCTGTGTAGGACGTGGAGGTTAAACAGGGATAAGAAAAGGGATTTACTAAGGTATCATAATTTGTCGGGGTGGTTAAGACGAAAACTTTTAGATTGGACAGAAGCTTTGGTTGGTGTTTCTGGAACCAACTCTATCCCCTCGCTAGTTTTGTGGAAGAGTTAAAGAAAGTTTTTGATCACCCTGTGTCTGTAGGAGATGTGGCTAAGCGACTGCTAAACCTTCGTCATGGGTCTACATAGTGTAGTGATAGTGTTAGTGCACCATGTAGTGTTCTTGCCTGGTTTGTGTGCACAATAATTGAGACAACTAGCTGCGGGTGAGGCACCGGGGAGAGAAATCAAAAGCCCCAATCCCCTGTGAACTCTCCAACTCTCGCAAGAACTGTCAATCGTTCTCTGTCTGCTCACAGTGTTTTTTCTGGTCCTGACGCTCAGACTGAGGAACCCATGCAGCTGGGCATGCATCTCACTCTGAGAGAGTGTCAGAGGAGGTTGAAAGCCGGTGAGTGCATCTTTTTCTTGCTGTCTGTCTTTTCTGCCCAAAAGACAGTGCTCACCAGTCGCTGTGGGGATACTTGTGGGCAAATCTAACAAACATGAAGAAACCCCACTCATAATGCAATTCCAAGCTATTTGTCTTAAGCAACTTATATTGCCTCTGTTAGCTCTAGTGGACTCCAGTGCGGAGCAGACTTTTTTTGGACTCAAGCCGGCATTTCCTCTGTTCCCCTTGACGCTCCTGTGAAAGTTAGTGCCCTTGAGGGTAAACTCCTGGCTCTGGTCACTTAGACTTAGGTGAAGTCCTCAGAAAGGAAAAAGCTCTGTTTCTGCCTCCTTATCGCCCTTATGAATGCACAATTGAGCTTCTGTCTTACTTCCTGGTTCTCCTGTCATCCGTGTATTGGTCAAACTCTCTCCATCCTCCAGCGGCATGTCTGGTGGCCAACTCTGGAAACTTTTTTTCCTGCTTGTACTGTGTGTGCCCAGGTCAAGGCCTGCTGCAATGGTCTGCCCCTTGCCCATTCCTGGTCGTCCTTGGTCAGACATTGCCCTAAATTACTGGATTGTTACTGGGCAGCCTCCATCTCAGTGTTAACACGTAACAGTGAGACTGCGGACCTCCAGTTTCAAAACCTCTTTCACTTCCATGGAATCCATGCTGACATTGTTTCTGCCCGAGGTCCCCAATTCCTTTCTCAACTATGGAAAGCCTTTTGTCAAGCTCTTGGTGCCACCATCCCTAGACCAACTGTCAAACAGAACGAGCTAACCAAGATGTGGAACCGGTTCTCCGGTGTGTCACAGTCACTAATCCCTTCTCCTGGAGTTCCCAACTGGTTTGGATTGAGTATGCACATAACTCTCACACTTCCTCTGCTACTGGCATGTCACCTTTTGAAAGCTTTCTAGGCTAACAACTGCAACTGTTCTCTGCTCAGGAAGGAAGAGATTGCTGTCCCCTTCGTCCGGTCCTATCTTCGACGCTGCCACAAGGTTTGAAAGGAGAGCTGGGCTGCCCTGCTCCAAACTGAGGCCCACAACAAACGCATCGCTGATCGCCATCGGACCCCGGCCCCTAACTATGTCCCATGTCAGAAAGTTTGGTTATCTTCTAAAGACATTTTGCTCAAGACTGACTGTAAGAAACTCTCACCTCGTCACATTGGTTTGTTTGAATTGAAAGGGTCATTAAACCATCCACTTTCAGATTTAAGTTGCCCAATACTCTGAGGTGACATGTCAGTTTAAGCCTGTATCCCCCAATACTTTGGTGGTACAATGAAATAAGTGCTTCTAGTTTTCTGGTATTTTAATTTCAGACATGTACAAAACTAAAGCCATGGCTGGAAAATACTATCGTGTTTAAAGTAAAGCCATCACAACTGTCAATAAGTTTTCTTCTAGAAGCTTATTGTATGTGTCCGATCACACCTCCACCTCCAACTCCACCTCCCTCTTCCCTCTTCATTTCTCCCATCTGCATCACTCTCTCCCTCGCTCAGACGTGGAGTGTAACATAACAGAGGCAATAGGGGCCTGACCTGATTTTCTTTTATTGCAATGTAATACTGGCAAGTCCCAGAGAGCAGTCTACTGTATTACCATGTCATCACTTATTCATGACAGCCTCCAAATAGAGCGCCTGAATCTACAGCCACACCATCCACGCACACAGCCACTAAAACTTCACACTCCTATATTCACACTGACACACACTCTCTCACACACACACACACAAACACACATAACTACTACTACATACTGTACTGTTACCCCGGAGGCTCAGGTTCACAACACAAAGGGGGATTCCTGCTTATTATTTAGTACACACACAAACGGCCAAAGGGGGAAAAGTACTGTGGGGTTTTGGTTCTACAAAGATTTGTTGGAGCTGCTTTGGGGTGAGCCAACTGAACAGACCAGGCAGCAAACATAAATACAGTACGTGGGTGGGCCTAATGTAAACAAAGATGACGTGGGCATGTGAGTGTATCGATCAGGCTTATGAGCACATCCTTCCTATCTATATGTAGCTTGTGCATCTGAATTTTCTGTGATCTGGAAACAACATGAAGGTGAAGTTGTTGACGGTTATATATATCAGCAAGAATTTAAATGTGTACCTCAAAAACTGTTGCTTACTTTCCAGATTCATTTTGAATTGTGATGATGATGATGTGTGTGTGTATGTGCATGTGTCACAATAAAAACATGATATTCCATACATTAATGTTGCAAGTAGATAGTTCAATACAAAATAAACATTTGGATAAAGCACATCAAATGACAACAATAATAATGATAATAATTCACAACCAAATAAAATAATACATATATAATATATATACACTATATGTACTGTATATATATATATATATATATATACATATGATAATAACAATATTAACTTCACTGGTTGCAAAAAAGTCTATGAGAAAAGGACCCCACTTCTTACCTCAGTAAATATTTTCCTAATGATTTTATGGTTTCAATCGCTAGTTTCAAGTCTTATTCAATACAGCATGATGTTCATTTAGTAAATGATGGTCCCATTTAGAGTAAAATAGACAATAAAGTGGGGCGTGACTACCTTGTGATTGGTCGGTCGCTTACACAGCGTTGTCCAGTCTGAGTGTTCTTTGTGTTCTGTCTTTCAACTTTAACCCTTTCACAGTCTGTTTTCACCAAATGAAAGTTAATTGTAACATTTTGGTATCGTAGAAATGTCTTGTTCAGTGTTCTGTTGTACTTAGCTCCACCCTCTCCTGTTACTTCTGGTTCAAAAAAACAAAATGACAACAGCCAAAAACTAAGATGGCCCGCGGCAAAATGCCAAACTCAAGGCTACAAACCAATGAGTGACGTCATGGAGACTACGTCCAGTTCTTATACACAGTCTAAAAGAAAAAATAACTCGACATCTCAGATAACTTGGTGCCTAAGTTATAAAAGGATAACAAACGTGTTTTTGATTAAAAAAAAAACAGGTCAATGACTTGTTGTATAGCCAATAAAAGAAAGGCTCTTTTTATACTTACAGCCATCAATTCGGCTTAAACTCATTGTTTGACTCTGTTTGCATTCCCCAGAGAACTTCCAGGTTTTGTTCTGACTGATAATACAAATAATAGTTTACCCTGTCTTCCCCCTTCTAAACAATTTATGACCACTATGATTATTTCACAACAACAGCAGTTCTTGAAAGCCGGTCAACATCCAACAGGGATTGTTGCGAAATCTATTTACACAAGTGTCAGTGTGCATTAGCGCTATAATTTCAGAGTGGGTACTGGAGCGGGAATCATTTTCGAGCTTCAATTCTGGCTCTCACAGTTAACTTCTATTGTTTGAAGATGAAGATGGATTTTCTCATCAGGGATTATTTGGATTGTTTCAAACGAGAGGCAATGTGGAGCAGTTTTACTTGTTTAGATGCCGTAAAATGATGAAGACTGGTATAATTACCGTGTGACATGGACTCATGGCTGTGACCACGAGGGTAAAATGAACACAATCTGTACAGGAACAAGCTGGACTAGAACACGCTGACCTTTTATAATAGATGGCATGAAGGAACAGAACGTAAGGATGTGAGATAAAAACATAAATCTCACCATCCACTCTATCTGGACCCCCTCTCTTCTGTCAGTCTTCTATTTTCTAGATTTCAGGTGGACGTGGTGGAAGAGTTATTGAAATAGCTTCTGTGTTTTCTTTTGTGACTCCAGAATATGAATGAGTGCATATTAGAGGGACAGAGAGGGAAGGTGCTACAGCACCCTACTGCATTTTTAGCTGCGACCAGCAGCTCTATAAGTTGCTCTGTTCCACAAACATTTCCCCACCTAGGAGGCTGAAATGTGCCATTGATGTCAAAGTGAGTGGTTGTGAAGGTGTGTTTGATTTCATGCCAATAGGCAAAAAAGGGTGTGCGGTAGTGAGAGTGTCCTATAACAAAAAGGCACATAACTCTTACACTGATTCATGTACCATGGCCCAACTCATGAACTGTGTGTGTGTGTGTGTGTGTGTGTGTGTGTGTAAATAGTACACAGCTATTGCAAATTTGCATTTGTTAACTTCGAACACGGATCAAACAGAAAGAAGTTTCATGTCAACTTCTGATATTTTTTAAGCTGAGTTTAAATATCTTTCTACGAACCCCTTTTTAGCTCCGACCGGCAGCTCTAGAGCTCGCTCTGTTGGTCGGTTGCTCGAAAGCTATAATAATCCCACTGTACACTACCTGTCCAAACAGCAGACAGACCAGCTAGCTGGTGTAGAAAGTGAAGCATCTAGCTGCTAAACAGCCCGATAGTTTTTCTCAGGAGTTGGTATAAAGCAAATTTCAGACTTCTCCCAGTGCTATAAACTACTTCATAAACATACAGAGATGAGAGAGAAAGACTGGCGGGAAATTACTGGAGGAATTGGATATCTGAATAAGTTTTGAGATGAATTGCTTTGTTGTTTTAAAGTGGCCCAAAAAAATCAATGAATGTAGCTTTAAAGTTTTAGCATGTTAGCATGAAGCATCAGCAGGACTTATCTGCCGGGAACACACGGATGATTTAAAGTAAAAAATATAGTCTAGAACAACTTGGGTTTTACTTCCGTAGCACCAGGAATGGATCGTCAGTTCACTTGATAACTCACCAAATGAATTGCTGAGATGTGAAGTCCAACGGTGTAGCTAACACCAGCAGTCAGACGATCTTCGACCACAAGGTTAGTCCGATTAGAAGGAAAATAAAGGCAAATGGTAAAATTGTCCGTTAGAAATATCCACCACATCTTACTTCCTCGTTCAACTTTGTTTTAATTCACTGTAATTACTTACTGTAGTTGAGCGCACTAAATTAGGGATTATTAATGACATTTCGGAACTGCTCACGTCAAATAAAGTGTTAGCTAATTGTGGTTTTTGCCCTTTTGTACCTATTTTTTAGTCACGTTGCTGCATTCTGAGATTTTAACATCGACTTTGGTGAGTACAACATTATCATAACTGAGAGGACCAACAGCCAGCTGTTGTACCGAATTTGTTCATTCTTCCTGACTGCCAGAGGTTTTATGCAACACATGGATTTCAATAGAAGTCCAGTTATTCCTGTGTCTGGCAGTGATCCAGAATTCATAGAACCATGGTTACGGTCATAACTTTCAATTTTCTGTGTTACAGATTACAATATTAGGGCATTATACCAGCACTATTGTGCCGCATTTCAAATAAAAAAAAGAACAGCTCCTAGTATATTCACATTCAGCAGAGAATGTGCTGGTTTAACACATCTTTAAGTCAGAGACGCAAAAAATGACTGCACACTAAATTATTGATTGTCTGGAAATGTCACATCGCATCACCCTGTGTGTACTCATCACACGGAAGAAAGGCCCGGCATGGAAACTCGGGCTGAGCTGCAATAACATGGAAAGAAAAGAAAGACTATTAATCAGTTTTAAAGAAAGACTTTACAATTACAATATGACCTTCCTCTTTTTCTGCATTTCACTAAAATGTCAAGGCAACACACCTGAGCTCAGTCAAGGGCAAACAAATAAAAAACAGCCTAAACCTCCTCTCACGCCATCTCCTCCAAACAAGACCGCACACGAGGGTGGTAAAGGGGCGCAGGCAAACATTGTGTTTGACTTGGCATCAGTTGCTTATCACTGTATGAAGCTGCATGACTCAATGTTAGCTGTTAATTATTCCAAATGTAAAGAGGCGCCAATCAATGGGCTAAAGGACTAATAAAAAGCGTGTCAGAGGAGAAGGACTGGATAATTTCCTCCTACTGTACAAACCTGATGATTCAGACTCTAAGACGGCATATTTTGTTTAGGCTTTCCCTCCACATTGAGTCCTTTAGGACATTCAGACAACACTTGATTGACATAATCAAACACCCTGTCAGTGTTAATCATATGTTTATTTCTCGCAGAGTCTTCAGCCGTCACATCAGGTGTATCGACGACAGACTTCTAAGCAACTCATCCCAAACCAACACTGCCACCTGTTGTTCAATTGCATGCTTGTACCCAGACTCAGGCTTGGCATGCAATAAAAGTAAATAATACAACACTGTAATACCTTTAGTCACACAGTGTAAAGGATGGCCATGTTGCACATCTTATAATGACAATATTATCCCTCATAAATCCACTGATTAACATTGTGATCACGGATCATCTTCATCAGGGTGTCACCATGAAAGTCGCAGGCGCCTGACGTCACCAGAATCTCAATGTGCGGCAGTCACATGGGAGACTTGGAGAGTGCACGCGTGCAAGTCAGCGGCAGGTCAGTCAGAGTGTACTGCTGATCCCTCCGTGCTCTGCAGCTTGCATGCAAACATCACACACATTCCAAATGTGTGCATGAATAATAGAGCAGCCTGACAGGAAATTAACAAACAACAATGACCCAGTCAAGCTTCCGTCTAGTAAATTAATCTGAGGCCCACTTCTGTCTGACTCCACCGCTTGCTTTTTTTTTTTCCGACAGGCTTTATGTATATATATAATATGTGTGTGTAATGCTGTGTCTGCCAAAGCCTGTCCAGGTAAACCAAACACACAGGGCTGGGTAAATAGAAAAACATAAAATAAAAAAAAAAAAAGAAGAGAGAGGGAGAGAGAGAGAGAGAGAGAGAGAGAGAGAGAGAGAGAGAGAGAGAGCACGCAGCAGAAGCAGGCGAGCTCCCCAGGAATTATTGCAGAGCGTCTGTCAGTTTGCGCCTGCATTCTAAATAATGGATGAGATCCTCCAATGAGATAAAAAACCAAAACTCCATGCCGTTACAAGGACATAGGCTGCCGTGAATACCAACTACTCTGTGTGTTTTCGTTTGGTTTACTGTGTGATCATGCGGGGCCTCCTCGCCATCCGAGTGCCAGGTGCTCGTAGAGTTGCGTGTATCATCACCTGCCTGCTGAAAGAGATCTCCTGCACTCTAATGAGCTGGCGGCTGCTCCCGCTGTCACATAAGAAGGTACATTCATTCTTCATACTTCTCTATTCTCATATACACCCCGCTGTTCTCATATTCTCTCCTTGATAACCCACCTCCTGTTTACTTATTTATAAAGCAGGTATAATGAAAGCATGCTGATATGCCAGGCGTATAGATTCTGTTCAGTGTTGTCATCGCTCTGGCCTGCTGGAAACGTGTCAGATCCACAGATTTTGGTAGTTGGGGGTCTAAACAACTGAGATTGCATTGCCTCTATAAATCAGCCTGTGATGTTCATGGCTACATCCTCTGTAAATGCATGTATCAGTTCGGAATACACAAAGATAAAGCTGATTAGAGGCATCACTCTACACTGTGCGTTGCCCTATGTGTTCATTCTGAGACTGTAGATCATGTAAAGCTTCACTGATATGATCCTGAGAGATTTCATTCTAAGCCTTACTGGGAATCCACATCAGAAAGAGCGGCATAAGTGCTATTGAAGCGTCCGTCCATTCAATCCACACCGACTAAGACCGACTCCATTCAGCCGGCAGCTGTCTGGTTGATTAAAAGCATGTAAACTACCAAGTCCTCAGGCAAACAGAAACATATGATCCAAAGCATTTCATCAAGGTTAGCTTCGGTACACGGTCAGATCAGGGATTTAGAGACAATCGTCAGTCATAAAAGAGGCAAAGAGAGAGAGAAAAAGAGAGAGAGAGAGGGAGAGAGAGGAGAGACAGAGAGAGACAGAGAGAGGGAGAGAGAGACAGAGAGAGAGAGAGAGACAGAGAGAGAGAGAGAGCGACACAGAGAGAGACAGAGAGAGAGAGAGAGAGAGGGAGAGAGAGAGGGAAAGAGAGAGAGAGAGAGAAAGAGAGAGAGGTAGCCACTTCTGACCAAATATTACAAAGAGAAATAAAAAATAAATAAACTCACCACTTGGATAAATTTGTCATTATGTGAACATAATTCTATGGGTGGATGTTTCTTCACAGAGATGCGAGATGGGGAAGTCTTCACTGTATGCGGCTGAGCTGCCCTGCAGTGATCGACTCTGTCCCAGGCTCAGTGTACATTGATACACGTCTGTGGATTGGCCTCTGGAAATGAATTGTGATTTAGGACTTATTTTGATCGAGATGGAAAGAAAGGGTATGATGGTCTTCTTTTTTTTCCTCCCGTCATAATTCCTAATGCTGTGACTTGATCATAAACATGTGTTATTCTGGGGCACTTGCTGACACAACTGAGGTTGTTGTTTTTTACTTGGTTTTCAACAACACCCGGCCCAACCACCCTTAATCGTAGTTTTATTAGTGATGGTTAGAGGATTTTGTAAAGGTTGGGCGAGGGTCGTGGGATGATAGGGGTCGGGGGGGGAGGAATGAAAAGGCTTGATCGGAGGGGGGTGAACAAGGCGGATCGGGGTCGGGGTGCAGCGATAGTGTCTACTACCTGGGGGTGGAGACTCAGAGTGGGGGTACGTCTCGATGAGCTCCGTGCTTCATAAACCCCGCCGGGTACAATTTCAGGACTTTCTCTTGTGCCGCCCGACTGGGAGAGGAGGAGGAGGAGAAAAACAGGGTTTTGGGGGATATGGTTGTGAAAACTGAGGACTCACTTATATAGGTCTGCACAAGTGATTGAATTAGGGAGGAGGGAAGATCCTGAACTTTAGCTATCATCATAACTCCATTTATGAAGTGAACACTTAATGTGTGTACACCAGTGGTGATCATTAGGCAAACACAAATCAATCTTTCTCATGTGTCTCCCTCGTAAGACAAGCGAGATCCCACCCACTCTACAGTATGTACGTGTTAACCTCACATAGTAATAACGAGTGTATGTTGAGGGTTCTCTGCTTTATCCTCCACTGCATCTCTGTGTGTTGACAGCACAGCATCACTCAACCTGTCATTCTGCTGTATGGGAGCATCACTGCCAATAATAGAGGTGTCACTGTTACTGCTGCAAGACCCCCAACCACCACCATCACTGTTACCACACACACACACACACACACACACACACACACACACAGCTCCACAGTGCTTCAAGGTTACGCAGCTCCCTCAGTGTATTTTCTCAATCTACTCTCATTCCTTTCCCTGCATCTGGTGTAAACACATTCGGCAGGGGGATTGTGGGAATCAGGTGTCACCGGTGTTGTGTGTAAAATGGCAACAAGACTGACAAGCCAGTGCAATATAGGTCAATGAAAACCGATCCCATTTTCTGCGCAAAACAAATGTTTGACAATTCCGAGCCACTGATTAGACTTCACCACTAACGGCAAAGATATGCAGACAGAGACGAAGACGTTTCTGAAGTGAGAGGAGAGAAAATGAAATGAGAAAATCTTAGCCATCACTGGATTATTAGACAAGCATAAAGGTTGTAGCTGGGCTGTGATTTGTCTTAAATGAGGCAGTTAAAGGAGACTTGTTTTACCTAATCTATTCCAAAGAGAAGTGATTTGCCATTCAAAATCATAGAGGTATAACAGGGTTTTTAAAAATGACATGAAATATGATAATGTTATGAACTTGCTATCAGTACCCCATAAACACCACCAATGCCTGTAGGAACACTGCGGGAATATAAGAAGTGATCCACAGCAAATAGAACAAAATTATACACCAAAGCAAAAAGACACTACAGCAATAAGGTATTATTATTATTATTATTATGGGAAGAGGTAACGAGGGTCTTTTCCCTGATTTGTCTTTGATGAAGGATGTGTGGGGTACTTATTTCCATATAAAGTCAAGCAGTTCAATTATTTGCCAGTAAATGTCACAAAAAATATTCGAAATGTAAAAGCTCTGTATTACCTTTTTCCCACAAAATAACATGTCAGCTTCTGGCAGCAAAGCAGACTTTTATCCTGGGAAGCCAACATGTCACATATTGTCCCTGTGTAGGGAAACCTTGTATTGACCAAATGTGTTACTGAAAAGTTAAAGGGTTACATGCACGTGATTGCTTACGCTCTTAAAACCCTTTAAAAACTGTTTTTCTAACCTCCATATAATTCTATTTGATTGCATCTTGGGTCTTACTTTCATAGTTTTGACAGCATCAGTTATGATTACTTTAAACTCACCAATCAACCGCCACATAGCATCCAACAGTCAAGAAATACAAGTAGTTTTTTAGTATTTGGAAGAAAAATCCAAAGTGAGTGTGGGGAAGCTCATAGGGGTCGGAGGAGGCAGACTCAAGAGACTTGTTCTATGACTTGGCAAAAGCATTTTATACACATGTAACACAAGTGTAAGAAAAAAACAACGACTTTCTCGCAATGTGCGGTTCTAAAATGTGTGTAAACTGTGATGAATGCTGAATCGCTTTTGTTCTCCTATGGGACGTATGATTACATTTAATTGTGAAAGATTACGCTTGTAGTGACAAACCCACAGATAATTATCACCAACTATACAGTTCTCCTCTGCTCTACGGAGCGTTTAGGCATCTTGCAGCTCTTTGTCTATGTTTTACAGCCCCCAACTTTACTGTTTTGGTTCAGTCTCACAGCTTATAAACATTGTTTCCAGCAGCAGCAGCGCAGCAACAGAGCAGCAGTAGAGCAGCAGCAGAGCAGTAGAGCAGCAGCAGAGCAGTAGA
>CALSCE010000091.1:2649645-2662312 GCA_943593645.1 Bovichtus variegatus | reverse complement strand
TGTGTGTGTGTGTGTGTGTGTGTGTGTGTGTGTGTGTGTGTGTGTGAGAGAGAGTGAGGTGGGGATATAGTGCTTTAGATAAGAGATACAGCTCTTGGCTTCTATATTACAGACTACATTAAGGTTGTTTCCAATAATGTCATGCAATTTATGCGACTTTATGATTAGTAGCTCATGCCATGAGAGCCATGAGCTGCAGATTTGAACCTTTTAAAGCTGCCTTTTAAAAAGCTATTCGCCTGCAGAGTGTGCTTAAAGTGCACGTGCACTTGCATTTCTGTTATGTGGCATTAACCACCAGGGCATTATCTTATCATGATAGTAGTATTGGGTAGCTAATATGTTCAGCATGGAAGTTTACCATGGAATGTCCAGACTTTTTTAACACTCCAAGTGGGGAACTGACTCATGCAGGGGTGGCATGAAGTTTGTATGCACATGCACACATATCGGAACAGCAGTAATTCACTATTTCTGTCTCCACGAGGGTGTAGTAGCCCGGACACGCTCCTGGAATTTGATTATGATGATCAACTCAAAACAGACCACTGTAAATACATCCATTTATGTTTATGTTATCTGGCATGATCAAGGATTACAAGGTGTTCAGACTAGGAAATATAATTGATCAGAATTTAAAGTAAGAAGTTGAGTTATAGCTACAAAGCAGACCTTCTCTCAGCGAGTCCTGATACTGCACAATCTGAAGCTGTTGTTCATTTCAAAGCTAATGAAATGAACAACAGCTGTTACCGCAACTCAGGTTGTTTTGTGGAAACATTTTCCCTCAATTAAAATTGAAACTCTCCAGAAATCCTTTATTTATTTAATTTTAGCAAGGTCACTATGGATGCTGTAATGTGTGTGTTTGTACATATACAAAGTCAAATCAAACCATGATGAAGACAACAATCCAATGTCAGTGCTTGGATGTCACAAGCATCAGCTAAAGCTGATGGGATAGTATGGTACGTGGAGAAATTGAACCAAAATCTGCTTGACATAAATAACAATTTAACTGAACAGTTGTTGGCTCAGCTTCATTTCTTAAGTTTGTCTTCTTTAAATGTTCCTGTTATCAAGACAAAACATTATCAGTTGACTGAACTAGTCATTTTAAGTTTGACATAACTACCACAGAAGTTTGAATGAACAAACATTAGAATCATTCTGTTGAGATTCTTTTCCAGATAAAACGTTAAATGGGATAATTATGAATGTACTCATAAACCATTCTGCTATCAGTATAAGCAGATTAAAATGAAAAACGTGTATTGAGAAAAGCAAATCAATTCGCTGTAGCGCTTAATATTAACACGATTGACTCATCTGACCAACCTTTGGAGTAGCAGCAGTTAAAAACTGATGTAACACTGATTCCATTTCAGATTTACAAAATGAGAATAAAGAAGAAATATCTTTATAGTCACTAATGATTTTGTTCATAGAAAAAGTTGATGCAGAATAGTCCACATATTTAGCATTGCACTCCTTTAATCACAAAAACAAATATCAGTATTTTTAACCCCATACCTCTAGATTTTTTTAATTTTCAAGCTTGTAGTCTTCAGCGCCAACCGATGCGGACTCAAGTAACTGCATGTGTGTAAACTTTTTACACATATGCAGTAGAACTCTGGATATACACTTTGATGTGTAAAAATCAGTGGCGTTGCCCTTTAAGTGAATCTCCTTCACTTCATTGGCTCTAAGAATGATGGGTCTTTCCAAACGAGTTGTTGCATGAATGAATGAAAGAAATAAAGAAAATAATGTTGACCTTCAGTATATTGTTTTCAGGTGATAGCTATTGAATATTGTGATCATTTTTAATAAAACTAAATAGACCCTTTTTCACAGCAAACATTTTGACTTGTCATCAGTGGTGAAATGTAACTAAATACATTTACTCTGCATTTAAGTTCTTCACTTGAGTATTTTTTTTTTTTTACCTCTACTGCACTACGTTTCAGAGGGAAATATTATATGTTTTAATTATTGATCTGGGAACGGTATTTACTAATTGTTTTTCTGGTTAAGAACATTTTCAGATAAAACCATATGATAACATTATAAAATACAACACATTATTAAAGAATAACCCAGTGATTCTGAACCATTTTGGCTTGTGATGACATCCATACAAGTTAAATTATCAACAAACACCAGGAGGGCGGGGTTTTAGATCACACAGACCTACATTTTGTGTCTTGGCATTCCCTATCCACCCAAAACTGTAAAATGTAGACTCATTATGCTCCCAACATTCCTGCAAGAGGCTCTTTGTAGGGTGAAATCAACTATGTCCTTGTAGATTTCTCTAATATACCAACAATAGCTTGACCCTTCCAATTCGGAGATGCATTTCCCCTGTTCCAGCTTTCACGTCACTACAATGCAAACGGCTCTTTATATTTTTGACCCAAGTGTCTTGCCGTAGCACCAGTCTCCGCCCACAAGAATAAAAAGCGGCCGCGCGCTCTCCTTCGCTCTTCTCCCACGCCAACTCCAACCGGAGGTATTGCAGTATATCACGCAACCTGAGCGCCATTGTTAAGGTAATGTGAGCATATGGTCCTCTTTTGTATGCATGTGTTGCTTCTGTATCAATATAAATCCTCCTCCGATTCCTTCTGTAGTTGTTACGCCCGAGCTAACGTTTGAAGCTAGCGTTTATTAGTTTCTGAAAGTATGATTTGTACAGCCAGTGTGTGCTGTCAGTGACTTGGCTTTAACACATTCGAGCTTCTGGCTAATGTGACTGTAGAAGTACGTTAATAGCTGAAACTCTTATGTAGCGTTTCACTGTGGACCTGACGAGAACGGACCGTGCCGCTGCCCCGACATTGAAGTGGGGTTTTTTTCCGCATCGGCACGAACAAAAGAGCATGTGGCTGTGAAGGCCTGGGCCTGTCCTGCCATGTCCTCAGAACTTGTTGTTCCGCTCGCCCTGTCACTAAACGAAGTGTCTGTTTCGGCATGTTGGCGGGCTCCAGTAATCAGCTGCTCGTTCAGGAGGATGAAACCCTTCTTCTTTTGGCTCGAGTTGATTGTGACCCGGGTAAAGACCTGCTGTCAGATGCAGCCGGCAGACTACACTGCGTTGACGTCAGTGAGCTGACAGTGCTAAAGTATACTCTTCTCTTATACGTGGCGCACGTGCAGTCAAATGCCTTTCAGAAAGCCAATACGTCCGCTGTGATTTATTAAAGATTTTTTGCCTATGGCTTGGCGTGCTGACCTCACAGAATGACTTGTGATACTACATGCTATGCTAATGTAGCTATGCCTCAGCTGGATCCAGAAACTACTACAGCAAACTTAAGTAAACGTCAACTTTAGCAACTGGCCCTAACGTGTTAATGGTGACTAAGTTACGGTCCAATAACATTAACGCATTATCCAGCCATTCACACATTCATTAATTATAGTGATGCATGTTGCTGTATTAATTGCATTTGCGGTATACTTGTGTATATTTTTTTAAATTTACTGGAAAGAAGAAAATGGTCACGTGCTTATGAGGAAGTTAACTGGAACAGCAGTGAATGTGAGTGGGCATGAGCTGGCAATCAGGTTATGATTGTATGGTTATGCATGTGTCGCTTTTGTATCCGGTTTGTATGCACTTTCGTGACAGTTCTTAAAAGCCAAAAGATTGAGATTTGACTGAGTGTCTTTTTAGGCCTTGTTGTACATCAGCCTGCTGCAGTGGTGATTTGGAGTAAACTGGGGAAACGTGATTTTTTTTTTAATTTTTTTTTTTTTTTATCTGTATCAGAAACTATATATTGTTGGCAGCTTGTCTATCCAATCGTTCTGACTTTGTCATATTCAGGCTGTATTGGTATTGGCACTGTACAAAGTCTTTACTCTGGGCGTGGCCGGACAAAGTCACCATAATCCAGTTTAGGTGATCACTTTCAGATCCACTCCGGGTCGTGTATGTCTTCACTGTGCAATGGGGTCGGGGCCCTCTGCAGCCGGCCCCACGACTGACTGTGCCAAATGCAACAAAGAGGCGTGAGTGACTCTCCAGGCTTCTACCTTGTGCAGATGGCCACTTGGTTTTCTTTCATCACTTTCCCCCCCCCCCCCTTTGTTTCAGAATCATGGCCGAGCAGAAGGAGCGCACCTTCATTGCCATCAAGCCTGATGGTGTGCAAAGGGGCATCATTGGCGAGGTCCTCAAGAGGTTTGAGATGAAAGGCTTCAAACTTGTGGGCATGAAGATGCTCCATGTAAGTAAACTATTATTTATCTATAAGGTTTAAACGTATATGCATTTGACTTGGTTGCTTTCATAAATCGCTTGTATTATTAACATCTACAGTATAGGCACATGATGGTGTGAGGGAGAGTTGGGTCATCCGGTGAGCTGATTAGCTTTCTCGTCTATTCCTGACGGTAGCAAAGATTACCACTGAGATTCGAAGTCTCCTGATCCGCTAACATCGGATCTGTGACAGAGTGGGACGCTGCGTTACCATGTTTGTAACCCTTCATTATGCAAGAATGTAAACCAATTCATACAAAAGTCTTATTTTGGATAATTGAGGTGAAATGTATATTAACGCAACTTGAATCCTGATGTCTGTATGTAGTGGTGCAGTCAGAAGTGAAATGTAAATGGCGCAGAAAGCTGGACTGATTATTGAATGTAGAGCTGCCAGTTGTATTTTCATGCCTTTTTGATTGGTAATGCTGTTGAAGGCTAATCCATCAAATTGACCTGTGGTCAATGTCTTCTCACTTACTCTAGCAGGAGAAATTATTTATATTCTGGCATTATCAGACCAGCTGTATGCATGCAGGATTTCTGGTTATTAAAGTCTTGTGACGTGAGCCTTGACGCTGGAGTGGGATGTATTGACTGTGGCGGAGGTTGTCGTGGTACTTGGAGGAGGGCCTACCTCAGATGCTGGTTCAGACTAGGGTTATTGGGGACATCACTAGCCAGTAGTGACCTGTAAGCTCTGTCATGACTATCTAGGACATGACTGGCTGTGGGTTTTATTGTGCATAGAGCACGCTACTCCCTAATTGCAGAGGCAGGGATGCACCATCCACCTTCTATGGCCCAATCTCCATCCTGAGGCCTAAACGCCAAACCTTGACTCATGAATATTTGAAAGTTCATATGATATGGCATATTTGTTCAATCATCTCAAATTGTCTCTCGGCATTACTGTGTCTACAACTGCAGTTATTGTACCAATTCTTTTTTAGAATAGTCAATGCAGTGGAGGATGTGAAAATGAGCTATAACAAAAGTGAACTATTGTACCAGTGGGTGGCATGTAATGTCCAACCCTGGACTGGAGAAACTCTTAAGATCAGCTCTTTACACATTCACATCCCTCCTGTGTCCACCTTCACATGTCACACTGCTTGTGAAAGGTTAAATCCTTGCAAAGATGCGTGCAAGCCGTACTCTAAGCTGTTGTAACTGAGATTTTCACCATACGATAGCAGTCACGGTATATGGTATTCTATTATTGGGTACGATGACCCTTTTTTAAAGGATTGAGAACAGTTGTAGTAAACACAATTGCAAACCCAATTAAATAAAAAAAACTTGTATCTAAGATGTATAACTAACTTGTTAGTTGGCAGCACTACAGCATGTGCTATGAAAAATGACATCAGCTGTGAGCTTTTTAAATGTTTTAGGATTATTAACAAGATTGTGGTCCTGGTTCAGACAACAGAGCCTCGTTGTTGTAACTTCATCATGAAGTATAAGTGACTCTTAAACCTCAGCAGTTGCCATATTTTGCAGCATTCATGAGAGAAACGCGGCCACTATGCCTTCAGGGAGTGGAAGCCTGGAAGTGTTGCAGTCGCTGCACACTGCCCCGCTGTCGCACATCGGCGCAACTCATAAATACAGCTTTTATTAAAATACTGTAGATCTTAAAGTATGGCAGGCTAGCAATACTTTTCTACTCTGTATACTGTGCAACATTAGCCTCAAAGTCCCTGAGTGCAGAGATTGGGTCACTCTAGATTCTGTGATTTATCAGCATAGCTGCTGTTTCAGTGGACTCCTCAGATTGCACCTTTTTTTTTTTTTTTTTTTTTTGACGCAAAAAACATTCAAATGCAACATGGGACATGATTTGCTGTATTTTTGAAAAGTGAGTTGGCAGAACCCTGTGACCAAATGAATAAACTCATAGCCAGAACATTTTTACAGCATGGATAAATCATCTATATTAAACTGGTTTCTTAAGGTCAGTCTCCATTGTCTCCCCGCTCCAGGCCTCTGATGACCTCCTGATGAAGCACTACATCGACCTGAAGGATAGGCCATTCTTTCCTACCCTCATCACCTACATGAGCTCCGGTCCAGTGGTTGCCATGGTAAGAGACACAACAGATTGACCAGACTGAGTGATGGTAAAAAGCTTAAACCAGTAGAAGAGTTATGAGACCTAAAACCTGCTCTGCTGCCTGGCTGTTGTGGAAAATAATACCCACCATTTGTCAGTTGTTAGAGAAATAATAAAGTTTATTTATATAGCACTTAACAAAACCACCATTACAAAGTGCTTTACAACAAAGCAGGTCGTTCCACAGCCGAGGAGCTCAACAACAAACACTGTTCATTCCAAATGTGCTTTTAATTCTAAAGACTGCTGGGCAAGGTTATAATAGTTATATTATATAATTAGTTTTTACTTTTTGTGGCGTGCATTTGCTTGCCAGCTTTGTTTCAGATTGTCAAAGGTTTAGAGTTGAGTGTCTCTGAAGTATGTAGCTACATGTAGGGGAACTGTGTAGGAATGGCCATAATGTTTAAATCTTTTGATTTCGACAGTCCTCTTTCACTACCACTCTGAAGAAAACGACCCCCGCTGGTTAACATTAGACCTGAAGCGCTTGGTTAAATGACATTTTAAATCTACCGTATTAAAATGATGTAATTTTAATTCTAAATCTGCTGAAGCGTCAAGTCGGTTCAGTTTTTCTGGTTCACAATGTTACACTTTATTTTTTGTTTTAATTTACTTTAATAACCCTGAGGAACAAACTACTGGCTTCATCCCTCTGTTCTGTGTTCCAGGTGTGGGAGGGCAAGGGTGCAGTGAAGACTGGCAGGGTGATGCTGGGTGAGACCAACCCCGCCGATTCCAAGCCCGGAACCATCAGAGGAGACTACTGCATCGACGTCAGCAAGTGAGTGCATACTGTGTCAAATAAATCTGACTTTAAAATCCATTCTGAAAGTTGCAGTGGGGTAATGTGACTAATTTTCCCTGTTCATGGTTAATACTCTGGCTGCAGTATTTTATACTAGCTGTAGTTTTCTTATACTGTGAAAAGGGAATTTATGCATGCAGTTTACTCCTTGTATTACTAGCCTTCAGTCCGCCTCAGCACTTTTGGGATATTAGTTTGTTTGGCCTGAACTCTTTATTTTCTTTCCACAGGAACATTATCCATGGCAGTGACTCTGTGGAGAGTGCCAACAAGGAGATTTCCCTGTGGTTCAAACAAGACGAGCTGTGCAACTACTCCAGCTGTGCTGCCAGCTGGCTCTACTGAGCACTCTGTTCCTGCAGCAGTCCTCAGTGAAACTTTTGCCTCAGATTTCCTGTTTTGGGTTTTTCTTCATAGAGTAAAATAACTGCTGTTAGTCCTCACCTCCCCTCATGCCCCGCTCATCATACTGTACTTGGATCTGATTTGAGGTTCATGTCTAGACTAAATTGATTCCTCCGCTCATTCCTCTTTTTTTTTTTTTTTTAGAAACATTCCATCAACCCTTGAATGTACAGTTAATGACTTGAACTGTCTTTGAACTGTCTGTTTTGTTAAACAGTGATCTGCTTTCCAATAAAATGCAATAAATACAGCGTTCTCTTCACTCATTGGTCAGATTACACAAAGCACTTAAGTGCATATGATCCTATGGTGACATGCTGAAAAGGGATTATTTCATGATGCAATCATAATGTGCTTATGTTTTATCTCCCAGGCAGGATTGGAGGGAGCCATAATCTCAGATTATGTAGTTTGCTTTAAGATGTTTTTTGCCGTGAGGACCTCTGCCAGCTGGTAGATGACTTTGCTATTGTCGAGTTGAACTCTGCTGCATTTTTACACAAAATTATGACTAGATTTTTGTCTCAATCTCGGTGTGGTTGTAATCATGAAGCGTCCTCATACAAAGAGTTGCTCCTCGTGATGAAATTCTAAGAAAATTGACAAAATGTAACTTTTGTAGTTGAGACCACATCTTGGTAAAGAGTTATTCACACAACAGCTTTGTCCTAAGGGCTACGGGGAGAAACTGTTGGACTTGTATGACGGTTAAGCGTTTCTTAAATGGGAGGAAATGTCTTGTTTATAGATTTACATGCCAACTGATTTATAGACAGCCAGCAATACCAGAAACTGAAAGATGAACTTCATCAAATTAAGTATTTACAGCATTATAAATAAACTTATACAAGTAAATGTAAAACTCAAAACTTATTTCTGAAGCTCTAAGAAGCTGCAGCAAACTCTATCCTCTGAAAACCCAGTCTAAGTTCTTTTGCCGTAACAGGATAGAAAGATATAATTTTACGTTATCTGACCAGCAGTTACAGGTTGTTTAACTAATGCACGTATTTGATGACCCATTTTACACACTAGTGATTAATTATATTTAATACTCTTATTCCAAATGTACTTTTGACAGACTACTACTTTTTATGACATTCTAAACAATTACCTTTTATGACTTTTTATTACATACTACTATGCTATGACTTTTATGGCATACTAAACTATAGCATTGTATATAGCATACTATGACTTTCTTTATTAAATGCTAAGATACTATGAATGTTTTATGGCAATTATTGATTTTCTTATGTCATTTTGAATTGCATACTTTACTATGAATTCAAAAAGAAAACTAGACCGTTGTATGACATACTACATTAGGTGTTTTCTTTTTTTTATTAATTTTTAAGAGGCAAAAAAACAAAGTAAAAATAGAAAGGACCACAGCCAGGAAGAGAGGAAGAAGAACCAGAGCTGCAGTCTCTCAGGATTAGAGCTACTGGAATCCATCATGTCATAAAACATAGTTTATGAATCAGAGAGGCTGTTCTGCCAAATCACTCAGCTGTGATATCAATTGTCCAAAACATCTGTTAAAGCAGCGCGATGTGTTCTATACGAACATCTGACTGAGGAGCAGATCAATGAAGCATTTGTGTGTGAGATCTCTTTTTAGATGTTCTGCTTCAGGACCCCTGGATATGGTCATAACCACATTATGACCATATCCAGGATGAAGCAGTTGTGCACCGTCAGGTATGGAGCAGCTCAGGTATGTGCACTGCTCCTTTAAGGGCCTCTGCCGGAGCGCCTGGATTAAAGACTGAGCTGAAACTCCAAGAAACGGTTGCCAGTGTTTGAAGTCATAAGCCTTTTTTATTCAGTGTAAAAGTCAAATCTTACAAAAATCACCAGATAAACTTTCACAGCCATGCGGAAACAGTTTGCAATGCTTGTAAACAAAGAAGCCATCCATTACAACCAATATTATGATCCAAACATTTGGCTTTATTTACAAAGTCTATGAAAGCTCCATCACAGCACGAATTTACCATATGAAAGGAAAATGGTATACACTATCAAAAAGATGTACAAACTTTAAACTGCGATCTAATAATGTACCTCAGGGGGTCAGTGTTAATATCAATAGATTTATAATTATCAACATAGATTTTTTTTTTTTCATTTGTATCCAAAATAAATTTTGCACCATAACCCTCTCAACTCACAATTATTTTCAGACAATAGTAATCCCAATACATTAAGTCATTTTTATCAAATATATATAGCACCACAATATAATGGTTTAATATAATCGGGGGGGGGGGGGGGGGGCTATCACATACAAAAGACCCGTGTTAGTATCCAAGAAAAAAACAAATATCCAACTCCAGCCTGCTCCTCACCGCTGTGCACATCTGGCACATCTGCAACCACAACAGAGCACTTTGTGGAAGCCCATCACCGCCAGGGGGAGAAACACAGACACAATGTAGTTTAGTGATGAGACGCCTAAACGTTTGGATGCCTACATTATGAAACACTATATCAAAAGTATGAGAAAGTCCAAATTGTGAGGTACTATGTCAACATTTTTGACTTACCAAGACAAAATTTGGATCAGTAAAGAGGTCAAAATTGAGAAAAGCCACATTTCTTTATTTAAGTAGACTATAATCGTGACTTTTCATGTCCCTTAGTATCTGTATCATTTATTCTTTAAAATGTGGATTTGGCATGAGTCTTTTTTTTTTTTTTTTTAATCATTTAATGTATGGTTTCTTTTTGTTGGTGGGAAGGGGCTTCCATACATTTTCTGATCACAGCGGAAGAGGAAAAACACACAGACCGAAGAACAACCAATGACGGTTACAACAAAACAAACAAAGAAACAAGCTCAGCACGACATCAGCACAAAGTGTTCTGTTCGACATGCATTCAGATGATCAATGCACCCGATCCCAAACCAGCTTCCATCTCCAGCTACTGATGCCCAACACTTTACACGCACAGCTACCCGTGGATGGAGCTCAAACTTGTTCCATTTTTAGATATGGGGATCAAGGTGAAACAAGAAAGTTTAATATCTACAAGGAAAAGTGAAAAACAGAAGATCCAAAAACAGTGTTGATTGTGCATTTGATTATTTAGGGTTAATCTAGAGGGTAGCAGCAGTTAGTCCATAGAACAGTCTTCTTTCTTGTTTTTTTGTACTAAGATATTAATGCAGTTTGGTCATGAAGTACTTTTCTGCCTCCAAACATCAGAGGAAAGCAACTCCGGTGACAGATCTTAACCTCAAACCTATCTGCTTCGAATGATTGTGAGACACTGTCGTTTATTGCTCATTTGGTCTTAGAAGCTCAGCGTTTCAGCTGAGCTTTGTATCCAATCCGCTCAGGAGACACAGGACACACAAAAAGGAAACTGGTCGTAAACCAATCTCACATCCTGTGAGAAAGAAAAGGAGAAGAAAGCAACAAACATCTGTGTGTTTGTGTTACACAAGCACTCAAAATGTAAAATAAAGACATTGACGACCTACACAACATGGACACAAATACATGAAATGGTTAGTGAGATAAGACCTTTGTTGTTTGAATAGCATGGAAGAAAATAGGGGCCCTTGTAATTAGAATATTGAAAGCAAATGAATACCTGAATGTGAAATTTAAGCACTACTGAATACTTGATGTTGAAACTTAAACAACACTGAGTTTATATGAATATACATTACTCTGAAAATAATACATTTGAATCTCTGTGATTTTAAGTGTCGAAATATTTGGGAAAAACTACATTCAAGTTGCCCAATTTTAACTTGAAATGAGTCCCCAAAGTCCAAAAACACATATTTGGGCTCTAAAGTTTGATTTCATTCATCTTGAACTTTGGCTCCCACCCGACATCTCAAAAGATGATATTTTTTATCTTGGTCATGATAATAAAGAATGCACACAAAATAAAAGATTAAAATTAAGTAACACATACATTTTAAACCAGAGAGAGTTATTATCATAATGCACCATGTGAAATTAGCTACTGGAAATTTCAAAGATGGGAATTAAAATCACCTAAATTCAGACCGCTGGCAAAACAGCTGCTATAATGACTTCAGTGGTATTTACATTTCAGCATTCGTCTCTAGTTATTACGGCACTTATTTGCTTCCACAGAAGAGATGCAGATGATGAAGACGCCTTTGAGCTTTTCAAACCAACCACAACCACACGTGTAGTTCTGACCCTTACAACCAAAAAAAAAAAAAAAAAAAAAAAAAAAAAAAAAACGAAACGCAAACTTCCTGAGAATCTAATCATGAACCTTACTGGTAGAAAGAGAAATTATGGATCTTTTACCGTCACTGAGAAGTTTTTAATCTGCTCTGCATTTCAATACAGCCTTTGGCCATACAGCGAGTATTCCGTATGTGAACCCTTGCTCACAAAAATCACAGTTATACAATACCATTTTGTTAAATTATCTCATATGTTAATTATATTAATGTAGTGATCATGACATTTGAGGGTGCTATAAGTTTTATTTAACATAGCAAAATTATATGCGATCTATTATTATTGCATATCATTCAAATGAGAAGACTGACTCGTGTGCTGTGATAAAATTCTTCCATGTTTGCCGTCTAGTCTTCAAGCGGATAATTTGCCGGTGAGCATTTTTCATTTGCATACGCTAACACACTGCCATAGTCTATTTCACACTGTTTTAGCTAAACGTGGCTAGCATCAGGAGGTAGTAGATAAACAGCTGCAGAGATCTAGCTCTAAGAAAGGAGTCCTGTCCACAGCTAAGCATGGATTTCTGACTAATCAGGAGGATTTGTAACTCCATACCATCATAGTCATGAAGAATATATATATATATATATATATGAATATATATATATATATACACATACATATATGAATATATATATATACATATATATATATATATATATATATATATATGAATATATATATATATACATATGAATATATATATATATACACATATATATATACACATACATATATGAATATATACACATACATATATGAATATATACATATACATATATGAATATATACATATATGAATATATACA
>CALSCE010000091.1:2620541-2646953 GCA_943593645.1 Bovichtus variegatus | reverse complement strand
AAAAAAAAAAAAAAAAAAAAAAAAAAAAAAAATACAACATTAAAGACCTGGCTCAATAAATGGTTCTCACAGTTTCTACAGGTCTCTGTGCACGGCCCAGATTGTGGCAGAGGCAGGGTGGGCTGGCGTCGACTTGCAAGACTCCCATTTCTGTGGAAAAAAAGGGTCGTTTTTATCCATCCAAATATCTCTCGTCTGATTGGATGTTTCAGACAGGAGAGGAGAGAATTATGCTGCGTCATCCGTAGGTGGTACGAAAGAGAATGCCCAAACATATGTGACCCAGGTGTTTGTGAGTGAATATGTGCACACACAGCTACAGGGTTAGAAAATGTTGTTCTGAAAAATCCTGAAGGAAACATCCCTCTGAAGTGTGGAACAGACCCCTCTTCTCCTCCTCATCCACATCTCCTGTACTGACTCCATAGAAGGCCTGTGGCATTGGTCTGAGTGTGATTTGAGGCTCGATTGACTCTCCACCTCCCTGATCCTTGCTGGGGTTTCCCAGAGGCGAGTCCTGTCCCAGTTCGTCCTGCTCCGTCTCGACCTCAGGGCTCCTGTTTGATGTAGTAGCTGCCCGAGCCGTTGCTCTCCTGGTCGGAGGTGCCCTGTGAGAAGGTAAACTCGTCCACCTCGGCCGTCTCCTCCTTCATTCTCAGGAGAGACTCTACAGACGGAGGAGGGGGGGTGGGGGTGGGGGTGGGGGGGCATGACATGAGAAAATATTCATGCGAGAACAATGACAATGAGGTTGTTTAAAGAGAAGAACATGCAGCATCAGCAGCATCCAGCTCCACGGAGAGTCCCTGCGAGCGTGGAGCCTCAGCACGATCTGCTCCAGCCTGGTTTTATCGTGAGCGTGACGTTACCTGATTTGTGGGTTTGGTGGAGGTGTGTTCGGGGCCGAGGCCGGGGCCGGGAGGGCCCCTGTGCAGGGTAAGGGGGTGGACTTTGCTCTTCGTCCCCGGAAAAACTGCTCCTTCTCCTGCCTGCCTGACTGAAGGGCCGTCGACCGACCGGAATCTTCCTCTCTAAAACACAAAGGCAGACTCGGGTAAGCTACCAGGGGCTTAGTACACACACAGGTTCAATTCAACCAGAATTCGTGTTTACATTATGTATTGTGAAGAAAAGTGAAAAAGGTTCCAGGTTATTCGACCTCCCACTGCTGTCCCCTGCACTGATCTGGCCTTCTGAACGAGCCCCTGCTGGCAGTTAGCCTAAACAAGCCCAAAGCAACTCAACTAAATGTATGAAAGTCTGGGGCTGCCAATATTAGAATGATTTAATATTATTTCAATTTTAATTTTCCATTCGTTTGCATGCCCATGAGGTAACCCTGAGAACAGCCTGTCAGAGTGGACCATCATACCAGTAAGGTTTCTCTTTTATACAACATGCCCTGCCGCTCACGTTCTCTCACACCATGCTCATTTGTTTCTCATTTAGTATTTCTTCACAACTAAGGTTTTACTGAGCAAAAGAAAAGCTTTTCATCTCCACAGCTTCATCATTTCTGTTCAACATCACAGCATCAAGACACCGAAATATTCACAACGATAACTGTCCATTCTTTTGAATATAAGGAGACAGTTGTTTTCTCCTGCTGGACTCCTGCTACAGCCAGTTGGTGGCATTGTGGGAGTTGTGATAACGGAGATAGGTCTCTACTAAAACTCCACATGAAGCCATCAAAGCCACCGGACACTGTTCCCTCATTAGATGTGTGCTTTCCTCATAAAATTATATTAGGCTTATCCTAGCTAATGTAATCTATAGTAATCTACAGGCACGTTCACCAGCTGGACAGTAAAGGAAGGTGGTGCAAAGGTCGGTTTGGGGAAGGAATATAGTTCAAAAAATAAAAAAAGTGGTTGTAAGACAAAGATATTTCCCACAAGGCCCACATGACAGAGCTGAAGGATCCACTGTGAGCTACCAAGAACAAGCTTATGGCAACTCAACTAAAAGGTACGAAAGCCTATGGCTGCCAATATTTGTATTATTTATTATCAATTCAATTTAAAACTTTCCATTTCTATGCATGCCCATGAGATATAATATATACATATATATACACATTTTAATAATAAAATTTTCATGTCTACAAATCATAATTATAATACAAAATAATAAAAATCAACATTATTTTCACATACAAATTGGAAGACAATGTGCAACCTAAAGTGGAATGAAATGGCCTTTTCAGTGTTTTCCTTCAAGCATGCATCAGGATTATCCACCTGTTTCTGTTCGTCGTAGTCACTTTAAAAAAGGGATTTTCTGAATCTTTCTTCATCGTCCCCATTTTGAAAGTCATTTCTGCACCGCTGCTGTTCTGGTAACGTAGCGTTACACAATGCATTTCATAACGCTGTTAGACTTATTTGTTATTTTTCTGGTTTACTTTACTGTGTATGAGTGAGAAAATAGCTTAAACTAACGTTACAGACTGCAAACATTGTTACAATCTGTAAATAACTATATAACTATTTTCCTTGACCCACACTGAGGCAAAACAACATCTGCCAGTGATTATCTTCACTGCATATTCCTTAAATTATGAAATAAATAAATCATAAATTGAAGTTTTAAGCGAAGAACCAGTTCAGGGAAAGGGTTGCTATGACTCACACTAACTAAATGAATCTGCGTAACAAGCGTTTGACATTATTTAATAATCGTTAACTGGGTAATCAAAAAAATTATCTTTAGAATTACTGATAAAGTAGTCGTTAGATTAATTGAAACAATAACCATTAGGTGCAGCGCTAGTTAGTTTTAATATGGTTAACTTCATCATGCTGGACTTTGACAGGCCCGGGAGAATCCTTCTATTACAAAACATTTTGTTTTCATTAGAAATAAGCTAAAAATCAAGACATTAAATCATTTTCAAATGTGGAAGTTCAGTTCAAATATAGTATGAAAACATTTTATTCTATTTGATTTGAAAATTAGCTGAAATCATAATTCAAACTCAAAAGTTCAGTTTGCACAAGTCCATTTCACAGAACCAGTGCACAGAAAAGTATTTGTCATTGAATTTTAAATTTAAAATGTAAAAATTGACAACAAAAAACTTGATTAAATAAATTTGTATTTCATACTGGCAGCCATATACTTCCATATAAACTGCTTGTGTTCAGCAAAAATTGTCCCAATTTAGCATTTGAGATCAGAAAATGTGGACCTAATGGGGAAGCAACAGCAGGCGTCGTGTTCTCGAATAGCTGAAGAATCTCAAACACTTTGCATAATTACCCCATATGTTCACAATTACCCCACTTCAAAACAGAACTTTCTTTACACACCGAGTTTCTACCCCAAGTGGAGTAGGAGGAAGAGGAAGAAGACGAGAAGAAGCAAGTAAGTGATTGAAATGAATGGACAGTGCGAGATGGTTTACTCACTTTTCTTTTGTCCTTTGTACTGCTGGGCCTTTTTCTTCTGCTTGGGTACAGATTGAGGCATTTCTCTGTTGCCTGGAAGAAGAGCAGAAGAAAGGCAGCTGTGGGACATTTGTTAACAGTGAGGCATGTGAGGCGAGGCATAAACGAAGGACACAATTGTTTAATATGGAAGCATTACACACATAATATCCACGTGTTTCTCCACCATGTTCATATTCAAATGTTAACCCTTCCTCAGAAATGGAGCTTGTCACATTGCTGTTAAAGTTATGGCTTTTCGGCTTGCAAACAGACAGCAGGTCTTATTTACACCAATGTTCTATAATGGCTCCATCAAAACATGGCCGAAGCATTATGAATAAAGCTGCTGCTTGGATGATATCTGCTTTACATTTCTTTTTCTCACCATCATGGCAGAACTGAGTTAGAGGACAATGACATCTCTGAAGATATTCATGTCATTAGTGTTAATATTGTGAGTATATACTGCAGACTTCTTATTCCATTCATTCATCAGTGTCATCATTTACAGGATTGCCTATTTTAAGCATTTTTGCTCACATGCTATACGTTAAGGATAGTTAAGATGAATGAAAGCTGCAGATATAACAAGACTGATGATTAGCCTCAAGGTTTTTTCAGGGTTTTTTTTAATTTTTATTCCATGGGTAAAAAAAATGAATGAAATACTTTTTTTATAGACTGATCTGACATAATCTCTTCATTACAACAATTAAAAACACCAAATGCAATCTGTTTGTTGTATCTGACCAACAGTCCAAAACCAACTTAGAAAATAACTTTGTTATTGTCAAAACAAGGAAAAGGAGCAAATGTTCACATTTGAGAACCTTAAACAAGGGAATATTGGCATGTGATGACTTCTATGATTACCAAAATAGAAGTGATCACATGTTTTGTTGATGGACTAATCAATGAATGGACTAATTGTTGCAGCTCTACTCCTCAACATCTCAAGAATAACTTTCTTTTCTTTATCTAGCTAAAATAAACAATAAATCACACAGTAGCTCTCTCTGTGTATTTAACCATGTGTGCTGTATCTTTTCTGCTAATGTGACAGCATTTAATACGGACTACCATGTTGGTATAACGCAAATCTTACCCAGCAAAATTGCCATTGCAATTTCTTTCCGAAAACGTAATAAAGCAGACATGCTCATACACAAGATGTCATCAAAAAACTTCTAACCAACAACTTCACCTAAAGACAAATGGTATTCAAATATAGTATCATAGTGACTATGTATGGAGAATTAAAAGTGCCTAAATAAAAATGCAAAGTACAGTCATCAGGAGACTGAAGGGCACAGGTTCTTTTTTGAGATGGAGACACGTTGTCTCCATGTTAACATGAAGAGGAAGAAAAATAATCTACCGTCCAATCTGTTTGCAGCCATGACAGACATTAAAACAGGAACCTGTGTGATTAACCAGTCGGACGGACAATCCTATTAACTGGACTTTGGTATCGGAAGCTTTCTGGTTTTTGTTTTGTAGTCAGAGTGGTGTTGACCAATCACGTTTGAGCGGGCTTTGGTTGTATGCAGGTAACCCATCCGAGTGGCGAGCAAAAGAGACGGAACGCATTGGCTGAAATGCAATCTTGTACAAGGCAGACTTGCTCATACACAATATCGTACATGGAACATAGGCAGCGCATTTACAGAATGAAGTGTAATTCTGCTACCCTGACCTCTGTAAGTGTCAGTCTGCCATTTAGATGATTAGATATCGGGTGTGTCAAGTTCTTACTCTGAGAGGCGGGGGGTTGGAGCTGGTACCCCGTCAGCTGACACCAGCCTACAGGGTAGAGGTCAGGTGACTCGCAGTCCACCCACTGGTCATACTCATCCTCCCAGCCGTCAAAGTGGATCCTCAGTAGCCGGTGCACAATCCTTGTCACTGTGGCGACACACACCAGTCGTGGTTCCATGAGATCAACCGCCTCCAGCTTCATGCCTTGCCGAAAACCGTGATTGGGAACTTCCTAGGAGACGCAGCACAGTGAAAAACATGAATTACTCATTTACATAAAATAAACATTTGTAAGATAATGTTCAATATATGTTCCTTAAAACAGAGGATAAGCACTAATAAATCCTGAATCCCATTAATCAGTCGGAACAAGGGAAAGAAAGACGAGGCGCTTGTGAACACAACAGCTTAAAGCTTATCGCTATAAGAAATCTAGCAAGTGGTACCTTTAAAAAAAGACTCTAGCAGCGGTATTATTAACTTACAATGACATCGATTTCCCAATTCAAATGGCGCTGTTCTTTTTGAATGTGTTTCACTACCACAGGCCCATTGGTTTCAATTAGTTCCGGCACACTATCAAAATCAGCATGCAGAGACTTGAAACTTGCTCAACATCAGTTTGAGTATACCGAGGAGAAATTAGTGGAAACAGAAGGGACACTGCTGCTACATCATGGGATCAACCAGAACACCAGCCTCTGGAACCTACAGACAAACAGCAGCTGCTGGTGGATCCCTTCCAGGTGGAATGTTTTGGTCAAAAACGTGGTGTGCTTCACGGAACAGAGTCTGTCCAATCAGAACTACTCGTAGGCGGGACATATGTCCTGCGAAACGATTTAACATACAGCATCTCAGAAGGAATGTCTTTGCCATAGAAATTAGTCAGGAGATAATAGTTATAGGAACTAAATTATTATTACCGCAAGCTAGAAATGTGGATGCGCGTTTTGGTTGGCGAAGCGTTGAATTAAAAAAAAAGTGGGTGTATCAATGGAACTTTTTATTTTGAAAATGCATAAGGTGCAATATGCAAGATATGTCTAGAATTTAAGTTTATCTTACATTATCAACAGAATTGTGTTACGGAGATATCTACTTAAATTAGCATGCTAACTGACTAGCCCCGGCCAGTCCTGTCCTGTAATACCACTTGTTCCTCTAGAGGTGATAGTGAGTCAGTGTTTCGCCAGTCTGCCCTCAGACCAGAGGGAGAAGAAGTGGAGCTGCCACATCTGGCTTGTCAATAATACATCCATGGCCTGTGTCACTTTTATAGTTTGTGTATTGGATTACATTCAAGGGGGAAGAAACGAGAAAACGTCCCGCACCCTCGCCTCTTCATCACAGCCGCCGGCCGTAGAGCTGTTGGACGAACGTAGCTTCAATTAGCAATTAGCTCGAGTTCAGCCACAGCACCGATGGAATAATCCCGGGGAACTGGAAACTTTGTGTTGTTGCCGTTACACATGTTAGACCTAGCTCCTGACCTGCCCGTTGTGACTGCCAACGTTGGGGCTTGTGTCGGCTGAACTCGAGTTTCTTCAGCCGCCGTCGGGGGCCCTATCTTACAAAAGCTAAAACATGGCTGCATGCCTTGGGAAAATAGGTTCAAACATGCAAAACCACTGGTATGGTTCGGACCTTTAAACTCAACAGCCGGAAATTCTTTCCAAAAAGGTTTCAGCATTCTCACTGTGCTATACCGCAACCTAGTTTTTACATAACGGGCAAACATGGCCTTTGGGTTTTGGTGACCTATTACACTCACTAACATCTGCATGAAAACTTCAAAAGAGTCAGATTTCTCAATGAAATCACTAATTATGGGAATTTCATCCAATGCAATAGTAATAATGGTGGTGCCCCCTATTGCCTGCCGCTTTCTGTTTTGAGATGTAGTGGTACGTATGAAGCCCTGTTGCCGTTATTAATAACCAGAAAATGTATACCAGAAGACATTAAAACTCAGAATGACAAGATGTTAACACAAAGACAGTGGGGAAACCATGAATACAGCCTACCTTGTTAAAGAGCTTGACAGGAGCAGCTATTGAACCCGTTTCTCTGAGGTAGTCAAACCATTTAAATGGCAGTTTAGTGTACCCTGGGGAACATAGTCAGTGTAAAGACCAGAACATTAAGAAACCATACGCAAGAAGATGTTATCAAAAAACTTCTAACCAACAACTTCACCGAAAGACAAATGGTATTCAAATATAGTATCATAGTGACTACGTATGGAGGATTAAAAGTGCCTAAATAAAAATGCAGAGTACAGTCTTCAGGAGATTGAAGGGCACAGGTTCTTTTTTAACATAGAGACACGTTGTCTCCATGTTAAAATGAAGGGAAAAAAAATTATCTACTGTCCAATCTGTTTGCAGCCATGACAGACATTAAAACAGGAACTGTGTGATTAACCAGTCGGACGGACAATCCTATTAACTGGACTTTGGTATCGGAAGCTTTCCGTTTTTTGTTTTGTAGTCAGAATGGTGTTGACCAATCACGTTTGAGCGGGCTTTGGTTGTATGCAGGTAACCCATCCGAGTGGCGTGCAAAAGAGACGGAACGCATTGGCTGAAATGCAATCTTGTACCAAGCCCCCGGGAAGAGCGCCATGCTTTGAAGCTAATTTTCATAGTGGAATTACAACTTCCGAGTAAGTCACGTGATGTTATGGGGCCCAAAAAGTATTTTTCCCATTGACTTACATTGGGAAAGAGGTGTCTGTAAATCAGCGTATAATGTTTTATGAGGTAAATCAACTTCCCAGCACGAACACTTGAATAGCCCTTATTTAAAATCACTAGGTCCTAAAAGTTGTAAAATGCGCTAATAGCCGAATCCAGAGTTATCGTCCCTCCTCCATTCATGTGACTGAGCAGAGACCGGCTGAGACGGAGCGTCTGGGAGAAGAGGTTTAAGGAAAACGCAAGTGTGCATGCTCTTTTGGCCTCATGGATGCGGAAGATCGGCAGAAGATCTGCGTAATTTTGTACTCGAAAGTCGAGCCATTTTGGCTTCATGCGCCACTGAACAACTTTCACAGGAATGAACAGGGCTCCGCCTCCAACGCTGTGTCCACTTCTCTTTATACGTCCATGCTTGGAACCCATCGGCTAACGTCTGACAATGATTTAGCTTTTTATTAGCTCAAAATGTGCTTGTAAACTGGCTACTTGTAAACAATCCGGTTGTAGACGTCGTCTCTCAATATCATACATTTGTAATACAAATTGTGTTGCATTTATTCATTTCTTTGATGGATTGTTTTTATTTAGGCATTTTTAAATCTTCCATACCTCTGTGGTCCCCTCATTGGGATGAAATGCTCATTTACATTTATAAACAAAGACATGAGGGTACAGTACCTCTAGGGGGCGTGAGTTCAATGTTGTTGATTTCACAGAAGCCGACAGGGTAGATGGAGGGGGAGGTGCCGTGGTAGCAGAACCAGTCTGATCCATCCACTGCCTCCGAGCCATCGATCCCGATCATGAGGTACCCGTCTGCCAACACCTACAGAATACCACAATAGCATTTGAACATGAACAACAAGAAGTCGTTTTTTCCCCTGACACACAGGACTTGATCGCTTGACAGTAATGTGGAGTCTTACCTTTCTTACAGTGGCTACACATATAGCTGAGAGGTTGAGGGGATCGATGGCTTCTAACTTCATCCCATCTTTGAACCAATCCCCACTCTGGTCCACATCTTTCACCTGATACACAAATTGAGGATTATTATTTGAAATAGTATTTATTCAGCCATTTCATTAGAATGCCATAATAATGACATGTGTTGGACACATTTTAAAAACTGTGTCATTGGGTCTTATGTTTTTATGGGATTTGCCAATCCTGGATAGTTATATTGAACAACAGTGTGCTTTTATTTCAACATAAAAGGCAACATGTGGTTGCACTAGAGGAGGTAGGTGTGTTGGAAATCCTACCAGCATGCACTGTGGCAACAGATTTGGGGGGGGACACGTGTCATTGTGTGTGTGTTCCTGCATTGTTACAAGTTATTTTGTTCTACAATGAGGTGCATAAAGTTTCCACATTTTCATTCCTGTTAAACAATTACATATTACCAGATAATGTGGTTGGAGACTTTTCTCTGAAATATCTTTAAAAGCCATTTTAATGCAATGGAAAATTTAAAATTACTTAATAGGTTTTAGTGTTTTTAGTGTAATGTCAAATGAATGGCCATATATTCTGGCTCCATTGATCTTTAACAGTCGAAATGTTTTATTTAAAACAGATATTGGATCGGTTATACCATCATGTATAGTAGAGTATATTGGTAATATAGTATAGTATAGGTAACTCTTCATTATGACAATTAAATTGTGATAATTATACCAACGGATCCTAATAATTTCTCAATGACCTGCATGTTCACATCTAAGATTCAAATTCAATTCAAATTGTCATTTTTCTATTATGGATAACTAGATTATCCATGTACGAAGAACGGGGCCCAGGTCTGCAACGACTGATAATGACATACCTGCATGTCAATTCAAACCACAGCTGGGGGACTCTTTCTTAAGAGAGGCATTAAGGATAGAAAAAAAAATTACCTTATGGAAGAACAGTGCAGGAGCATCAGCTTGACCCTCAATTTTCTTTGAAACATCTGAAAAATAAATAGAGAGAATGAGAATGAGCCTCGGCTTCGAGGGACACCGTATGATGAGAATAGAAATGAATGATTGGATTAAATTTGAGCATAAGAGTAACTTTCATTAACAGAAAGCACCCACGGGGCTTTTTAGTTATAGCACTTGCAGGATAACCAGTGCAGAAAGTCTGTGCAGATTTCAAACTGCAATTTAAAGTCAGGGTAAAGTAAAATCAGAGATGTAGTCCTAAACACATTATACATATTAGAAAATAGTTGCAGAAAACATGTGAAAAGACTTTTAACTCTATAGTACTGAATTGTGGCGTTTGACTGTTTACTGTGCTTTTACCATTTCTGTGTTCAGGATTTCTGCCACCCTTAATGTAACCCCTCCGCTATCACTATATAAATAAGCTAAATACGGGAGCTCACAGAATCAGCGGTGCTCTCGCTCAATTGCATGTTTCAACACTTGCTTACTACAGCCGGGTATGTACTGGCCATCTACCGTCTACCCTTTCAAGTAGAAGGTTTTCTGCATTTTTCAATACATTTTTATTTAAATGATGAGTCCAGTGGTTATTGGTTATTTTTCTTTAACAAATCTTATGAAAGGGTGAACATGGGCACTGAAGTTTATTAATAATCAACTGAATGGAAAACCACCCTGCTCTCTGAAAGCAGCTCCTATGAAATGCACTATTTCCTCCTGTTGATTAACCTTTAAAAAACTACAGCTGTTTTAGGAAATTACGGAGCCTTTAAAAAAACGTGTTCTGTTGTGGCTAAGAGCCACAAGCGAGGGGAGGTTGGAAAGCATTGACCGACAGATTAACAGTGTTAATAACACATTATAACCCCACAAAAAGCAAAAGATGGAACCAAATTAAATGTCAAAAACAAGATTCAACACCTTCAATGTTTTGCCCCACCAGTGTTTATCAGACTCTGCTTGTACCAGTAATGCTAAAAATGGAAATAGCCTTTCTTACCACACACACACACACACACACACACACACACACACACACACACACACTTAAGTGTTACTGGATTTTCCAAACGCACCGGATCGTTTGAAGCGGTGTCCGATGCCTCGTGACCAGCCTATATTATGGATGAGAGGGCTGTACATGTGGCACCAGAAGTCATCCGACCCGTCCTGGCTCTCCTCATAAACCAGCCGGAGGCGACCTCCGATCACCTGCTCCACCAGCGCCACCCGTGTCCGGCACAGGTAGTTCTTATCCACCACCTCTACCCGCATCAGCTTCTTAAAGGGGAACTGCATGTTCTCGTGTACCTGTGGCGGAAAATTCATACATGGATTTAACAAAAGGCAAAACAAGGGGAGTGAAAAATGTCACTGACATTGTTGTTTATAAAAGTGCTTTTAAGAGGAATTTCAGGTGAAAATTAACATTTAGAGTCAAAACTGATTACTTTTGTCAAATAATTTCTGAAATCATAATCAAAATTTGGAGACGATTAATCAACATAAAAAATATCAGCTTCCGATTTGCTCTTATTTAAAGATATTCGCACTGGCCATCAAAAACAGTATTGTTAAAATGATGAGTCACTTGTAGGTCTCACCTTGGCATTAAAGTCCGGTGGCAGTGTTTTAGCTCCAGTGAGACGCTTCACAAGAAAGGCTTTCCAGTTAGAGTACTTATGTTGTATGGCTGCAAGGGAGATCACAAAAACAACAGTAACAATTAACACCAGTCGAATAAGAACAAAGTCATCCAACAACAACACTGAACAGCGGCAGGAGACTTACTTTTTGGAGGTATAAGGGGTTTGCCACTTGAAGCGCACCATCCCACCGGGTGCACTTCAGGGACGCAGAGATCACACCAGAAATCCTTACTGGTGTCGTTGTCAAAGCCCTCATACCGCAGAAGAGCCTTGAACCCTGCACAACGACAGATAACACGGTTGTTTTGACATCTCGCCAAATGATTAGACTTTTAACCCTATCACATGGTCTTCATCTGCCGAGTTGTCATGGAGCAGATATCACGTCAATGAACATGTGAAGCTAACTTTTCAGTGAATTCGGACTTATTGTGGCTGTCGACATACATAGTCGGAATGTGTGCAATAGTTTAGATATATATATAGTTGTGTAAATAATAGGGCTGGGCGAGTATTCAAATGTTATTTTCAATTACAATTTTGGCTTTCAACAATTATGAAAACAAGAAAAAACAAATATTGTGCTTCAATCCGTTTCGCAAAGGATGCTCTAGTTTTGTATTGTGTTATAAATCTAGTGAAACATAAACAATACTCATAACTACACAACTACACTGCAAGAGATGACGGAGACAATCCACAGTCCTGGTTCTGAGCAAAGTTCAGCTGAAATTAAATAGAGACACAGTCTGAGGGTATCTTATAACAAAATTCCCTCTTTCTGTTTCAAAAGAAATGTTCTTCTAGGGCTACCCGAATCAGAATCATGGCTGCTTAATATAAAGCTTTGGCTATTCCCCCTATTTTTTTTTTCTTCTCTCAACTTGATGGGTCAGGGACGGCCGCTCGGTGTGGGAGGATCCCCTAATTGGACCTCTCCCGGACGCTGTCTGGCCCTCGCCATGCGCATTTTCCTCTGCGGCTGTGCCACCGGGGGAGGGGGGCGGGGGGCACGGCTGTCACCAAGGCGGACTGCTCAGTGCATTAGACGTCTGCGGAGGTCTTTCAAGTTGACTGAGGGGTCATCCCCCCATTGACCTTCATGGGGCAGACCTATTTTTCTTCTTCTTGCTGAGCCATGGTGGAGGTATACGTCAGGTAGTCAGATGTAAGATTGTTGCCCGGACAAAACACAGGCTATAAGTATACACAGAACTGCCAGGACAAAGACACCCACATGATTTGGCCAATTGCGACTGCTGAAGCGTCATAATAATTTCAGCTGAACTAAAGAGTGTTTTCAGGATGAGGACTGTGGAGTTAGTCTCCCTTTTTCCTACAGTACAGTTGCACTTGGAATGGATCACCTCATGGGGAGAATGCACAGGAGCAATGCAATGTCTGATGCAATGCACAACAGAGGGATTCAGTATTAAACTTCAATGTGATTATTTTACATAGGATGTTGTATACATTTGCCATATTGTGATCCATATTGGAAGACTGTTATTAAGATTGTGATACTGATTTCAACCAAAATCAGTTGCTCCCCACAGATTTTCTGACACAGTTGACACTTTTAGGATGGATTTGCCCTTTAACCAAACTTCCTTTAGCTATCTGAAGAAGAAGTCTTACCTGCTAGCTTAATGATTTCTGCTATCCAGTACACCTTAGTGGAGAGGTTGGTATCAGAGTTGGGCACTTCCATCCTCACTCCTTCTTCTATGCCTCCCCAGCATGTCCCCATAGGGGCCTGAAGCACAGGAGAAGCAGTGAAGTTATTCAAGAAAGCAACAAATTAGGAGTTGCTTCCTCCTCAACTGTTTTTCAACAGTTTTTACTTACATGCTTGAAACAGCTGACTGGAGCTCCAATTGTGTTATTGCTACAGATATACCGACCCCAGTCAAAGCTCTCAACAGGGACCACTGACAGAAAAAATAAACAATGTAAAGCTAGAGTTTATGTACACAGAGCAGCATTGTTACCTTATTAATCATCATAACTGTTTTTTTGATAACCTACCGGCTTTTGATTTGGCCTGGTTCTGCTGACTTGCTTGGTACTGGGCGTATGCAGCCAACTTTGCCATAAGAGGCTGTTTCTGTAAGACTTTTGCTTTTTTTGTTGGTGGTTTGCCCTTGCAAAATCAAAGCAGAAATCAATAGTTGTGTAATGATATAAGTTTAATCTTAAATCATTTGTTGTAGTAGACACTTACCTGGAGTCTTGCCAAGATGCTAGCTTTTTTGGAATTTGAAGAGTAACTCCTAGAACAGGACACACTACAGAAGCGCTTGGTTTTTGAGTAAAAAGCATCTCGTACTCCAACCATCCCACACATTTCACAAGTGGCTGTGAAACAGAGACCACAAAACACACACACATATAATCCGTTAAAATCATCAGAATACGACATGCTGGCAAAATCTTTTTTCTCACACACAGGATTATATATATATATATATATATATATATATATATATATATTGTAGAGCACCACACAAAGCACAACGTCCATGTACTGACCCATTCCAGCCTTTCCATCAGGGTAAGTGTAGACTTGACCATTGTTCTTGATGATGGGCAGGCTGGCAGGGATGGAGGGTACCACCTCATCCTCGCTGTCCTCTGAGCTGGAGCTGCTGGTGGACTCCTCGCTGCAGCTGTCATAGCCATCAAACATCCCGAATGAGTCTCTCCGCTTACGCTCTGAACGTGGGGTGCGTTCAGCCTTTACAACCAATGGAATGAGAAAGACCGTTTGAATGAATGGGATACTTTAAAGCAGCAACTAACAAGTATCTCCCTTAACACTAAATCTTGTGAATACGTTCTTATATCTTTCATTGTTGGGACAATAAAATGTCAGAAAATAAAATCGAAGGTGACATCTTCAAATGTCTTGTTGTGTCCCACCGTCCAAGACCCAAATATATTCAGTTAACTATCGTATAACCTTTAGGGTACCAGCACACACTGTATTTGCATTTGAGAAGCGCCTGCTACTTTTCGTTATTTTTGCTTAAAACTGTACTTAATAGTTTCGGCTATAGAGTACTCTTAGGATGTCGAGTTTACTATTGTACATTTACAATTTTATTTTAGTCTCTTTTAAATACCATTTGTTTTGGAATGTGACCTGAGAATCTGGCTGCCAATGAGAAATTGCTAGAAAAAAACATCCCCAAAAAAAAACAAATGTGCAGAAAAGCAAAATCCTGGCGTGAAAATTAAAATAGTTCAATACATCTTGTGCGTACGTTCCGGAACAGTGTTTAATGTTTACTGTTGACAGTACTTCTACTTCCTCCTCTGAACATCACAGGCGGCATCCTAACATAAATCATTTAGCCAGCAAGAATGCCGAAAGAAAAAACAATGCAGCAGCCAGTAAAGACACACTAAGCAGAATGTAAGATGTACAAAATAAGAAAACTAGCTTGTATAAGCTAAAATAAGGGGCGGCCTTATTGGAAATAGCTCCTAATGCTAACTAGCATTAGCACAGCTAGCTAGCGGAAACCTGTTTTCCCAGTTTTATCAACAAAAGCATACCACACTTTTCATTTGCGCAGCAAACTTGCACCCGCACATGTGTAGTTAAAATAAATGTGAGGATATTTTATCTCTAGAGTTGTTGTTTTGCATTTGAGAGCTTGCTAATATTTAACGCTGGCTGACCCACTAGCTAGCAACCATAAACAGATAACAACAAAGGAGCAGCGCTAGCCGAAGCAAATCCTCTGTAATCGGAGGCTCGCGGCCCTAAAATGTTTCAAATTCACTCACCAAATCCCTTGTGTCTTCCATTAGCCCTTCATATAGATAATGTCCTATTTAACTGTGCTGCCCAATGCAAATAAAACCCCTTCGCTGGGGATAAATGTGGCTTTGAAATACCAAAGACTAAATGAATACTACCAAGCAGGATATCAACAAATTACTCTGCTGCCTCTGCGCATGTGCGAGTGTAACCTACTTTCATGTGATTGGTCTATCCGGAATGGAGGTCATCGACCCACACAGAAACAAAACAGTGGACTCGCAATGGAAATGAATGAATGGCCTCTACAATTTAGTATACTACAACTGAATAGAATAAAACGTTCCCATATTGCACTTGGACAAGTGTCAAAACAACAGCAATATAAATAGAGGGAATATTCATTGTAAAACCAGTTGTTTTACATTACACCCCTTGTATCAGTGTGATATCACTTACTAAAACAAATACTATGACTTTATTAAGACTTATGCCAAAGGTAGGCAGGCTTGAGAATTTAACATTCTCAAAGTACTGTGTAAAGGTAGAATTGGAAATTGTCTTGATTTTCAAAACATTGGTCGCCATTATCAATTTTTGTTTTGAAATGTATATTTATAGTAAGAACAAGATTTTAAAGTAAGACAGACAATTCTCGTGACATAAAATAAATCCTTTATTCTATATAGTGCAGTCTATTACACATCTGAAGACAAACTAACACTTTCCTTTGTACTTAGAGAATGATACAGTAGATGCCATAGCTTTATACTGAACAAAATCTGCAGACCACATTCAATACTACTTTGAATTTGTTTCATTACCAAAATATAATAACTTGTGAAGCCCAATATGTATGCCATTAAATCTTAATACACGTACAATAGAGAAAAAATAAAAACTAGACATTATAAGCAAACCAGCTGCCTTCTCTTACACTGACTAATCACAGTGCTTTCCAAAAATAATACTGGCATTCTGTTTTTGTTCCTCTCTTCATTTCTTGAACACAAACATTTTTTGTAACGACACAAACAAGCAAAGCAGCATTGGGTACAACAGAACAGCATCAAGGCAAAAAATAAGAATTGTACTGAAGTAACAACAATAAAGTGAATATGGCTGAAAGAACGGTTGGTAAGGCTTGACGATGAGGATTAACGTGGTTGAGTTTGGGTCAGACAAGGAAACGTCTCCTGCTTCTCATTTGAACTGAAGCTTAGGAGTGGATGGTCAGTGCTGAAAGATAAGAGAGGTCATTACTTATACGGACATAATGGTTCATACATACATTCTTTGGAGGATGTTAAAACTCATTCAGTCGTCAAGCCAGGAAACAATACCTTTATATTTATGTGCGTCTTTGGTCTCAGATCAGATCATCTTCTATGACATCATCGACACTTCCTGAGATTGAAGCAGCTTCTGAGGTACAAAAGCAAACAAAAAAAACAAACACTGGAGTTAATAGTCATTCAACAATCATTCTGCCAACAACATTACAACTGGACTTCCTTTTTTTATCCACCACAGTGCAGACAGGTTGGCAGAGAATCACAATGGAATGACTTCCAGAAAAGTAATAACTTCTGAAGAAGACACTCATTTCACTGAAAATGATATACAATGAGATACGCTACAAATAGGGCTGGATATTGAACCTAATTACATTGAGATTTACCGTTACCAACATGAATATAATTAGCCTTTAAAAGGAATAAAGACATGGATTTCCTAGCAAACAACGTAAAGTCGAGTTTGGATCCTTCTCATCCAACGCCAGACCGCAGTGGACCCTCAATTGTAGCATGAAAGGAACAACGCGCACATCCGCAGCAGTCTGCACTCAACTAAACATTTCATTCTGTGTCTCCTTAATAACTACTTCCCTCTAAGAGGGTGTTGAAGCCCCAATCGTCTCATCACTGGTTCACTCCCAAATGCATGAAGGACTCAAATATTAAGTGAAGGATGGAAGGGGAAGTCGTTAGTTTGTGAGCTGCAGCGTTGGCACAGCAACCTCAGAACCCAGACAGCTGGTGGTGTGAGTTAGTGTGGGTGATGACTCGACAATGTGAAGCATTTTGGCTGGGCCTGTAGATGAGGGACTGTGTTTCATGCTGGCATTTGTATATTGCTCCACAGATCTCAGGAAATGTGGAGAACATGGAGATGACACTGATGATGCCTGCTGCTCAATGCCAAGCGCCTTAAACCAACCCCACCAGAAAAAGAGCAGTAATACGTGTAAAGAAAAGAATTGCATTGATCCAGTCACTTACTGTACTAACCTGATAAACTGATGCAGGAAAGACTTAGCTCTGATGATGCTCCTATCACGTCATCCTATAGGACGACAAGAGTGTTTGAGAAATAAAATCAAGTATGTTGCAGTGACAATATTGAGTAAGCAACATTGTGTTTGGTAAGGACAACATTTAAGAAAGGTGGAATAATCTAATCTATGAATAGCTAAAAGAGTCGAGATGCTGCCCTCAAAACTGCAGATAAAATACATCCCATTATTTTGACATCAACCTCCAAATTCCCTGATTTCTTCAAACTGACTTTGTTATGTTTCAAAGCATCAAATCTCAGCATGCTGACACACTTAACGGAGATGTTGAACAACGTTTCAGAATTTACACAACAAGAAAATGTTTATTATAACTAGGTTTCAATAAGTGTCCCTTTAGTGTTTCTTAAATCTAGATTAAAACCCCATTTTCACTATGACAAGAATGAAAGTCTGGTTTAAAGTTATTAAACGGGGGCATAGCTAAAACTTCAGTTAACCCTTTTCGTCACCAGTGGTATTGAGTCCAATGAAAATGTCAGTCTGTTCAGGGACTCACCAGCATCCTCTGTAGACAGCCAAGATTACCGCCCTCAGTCCTCTCGTTCACCACCTCCTGGAAGCTGACAGCATGGCCCAGCCTTATGAGCTCCTCACCAATATCTACAGTCTGGGAGGGACAGGATGTGTGCAGGGTAAACAGCAGACAGGATGAGAAACAAAGCGAACGGGTAAACACAGATGAGTAACAAATTTAAAAGCCAGCTGACCTTGCCCTCACTGTTGTCGTACAGCTTGACACTGGGCCAGGAGGAGATCTCAGAGTGAGAGTAGCTGCAGAGTTTGGCCTGCAGGGGGCTCCAGGAGGCACAGTATGTCAGCTGCTCAAAGTCATCCAGTGCACCCTCAGTCCACTCCTCTCCTGAGGACCGGGATGACAATTAAGGAAATATAAAAGAACAGTTTGAGGAAAAAAAGGCCAATCAATTGAGATTTCAGAATAATGCACACATTTGTTGACTTTCAACTTTTACCTGTTGGTCTCACTCCTGCTAAGTTGCATTCAATAGCTTGGAATGGTAAGCTGAGGAAGTCACTCCTGAAATATTAATACAGCGAAAGCAAAAGCTGTTAATAACTTAGCTGTGCCATTTTATAACTGCTGCCACATGCAATAATATGCACACTGCAGCTGCATTGTAGCACAGCAGAGCCCCTAGTTCCTGCCAAAACTCCCTCACATGTGAACAAACAAGAGTGTGTCTGTTTGTCCGATGCAGATTGTCCCAGACACATGACAGCCGAAAAAGAGAGAATCAAACATGTTTCAAACACAATGGAGGTGAAAACTTGCCTGAGACAGGCAAACACGGCAAAAGTTGTCAGGTGACTTTGCATGGTCATTTTGTAATCAGAGGATGATCATACAGGGTGCGAATTGCAGCCAGCTCTAAAAAAAAGGTACACATTACAAATGACCAAACTTTCACTTTCTGACCTCACCCCTTTCGATTGGAATGAACTTTTTCCTGCATGTTAACCTATATGAGAACGTTAGAGCGTGGTTTCATTCACCAGAATGACCAACTATCAAATTCAAATCAGTTCATCCTTGATTCCCAGTGTTTGTGCCACATTCCCTCAAGATATCACGTTCATGAGAATGGGACAATTGTGAGGTCACAGTGACCTTGACCTATGAGCTTTGTCCACGAGAAGGGGAAGGACCGACAGACAACCCGAAAACATGTTGCATATGCAACCATTTTGGAGCCCTGCTGTTTTATCTTCATTATATACATTCAGAATGAAGAGTTACAGCAGGAGCATCTAATAGGAAAATGCAGTGGAGGTATTGCTGTCATGCTGACTTTTCTCGCTCACCTCATACGGCAGAGGCTGTCTCTGGCCAGCTCCCCGTTGTCCCCAAAGTCAACATAGTAAAGGTCCACCAGTCCAGAGCCCAGCACTCCCAGCACCCTGGCCCTGTTACACGTGCCGTGGTTGTGGTATGGAGCAGCCACAATGTCCCCGACCACAATGGTCTCGACCCTGTGCTCCTGGAGGAGAGGTGACTTGTTATTTCTTAAATGTGAGGTCCAAGTGGGGACAATTTGTTTCAACTTTGAGTATGGGTTTTTAAACTCTGACACTGTGCCCAAACATGTTTTGTATTGTATGAGTTACAAGTTTGTAAAAGAGTATGAATTTTTGATACAAATTGCTTACTGCGGACTGTGTTGCTAAGTGGACAAAACCAGCTGACCAGGCTACAACAACTCACTTCCAGTGGTTTCTATGCACTCGTCCCTTTCACCTCACACAGTATCTTTTCTTCCCCCACCCGCGAGAGGAACCTCAAAGTCTCTGTTAAAGGGTTTTCTTCAGTTGCTCAGTGTCAAAATTTTTTTTAATTTTTTCAGTAGAACACAAAAGTAGCGACAGTGGGAGTTGGCCTTACTGTGGGGTTGCTACTGTTATAGAAGCGGGTCATCTCCTCTGTCAGTTTGTCCAGCTGAAGGGAACGAACCCCAAGGATCTGGATCCAGAAGTGGTTTGGGTTCTCCGATGCAGAAACATAAACCTCGAGATGTTCATCAGGCTGGAAGCTCAGGTCTGGGCTGGGAACTGGATAACAGAGAGGAAAGAAATCTTTGACAGCGTCCAAAGACAGATCGTCTTTTAGACTCAATTACAGAGAAAGTGAACTCACTTTCAAACTTTGAAACTTCAGAGAGAGAGTCTGTGGAGACACTGTCCTCCTCCTCCTTGTTGTCCATGTTGGGGATTTTCAGCTCCTCAATCTTATCAAAAATATTTTCTGGTCCTCTTTTGGTTCCATTAGCATGGATAAGCCCATTTTTCTCTATCTGGGAGCAGGGACCATTGTTGTTCAAGCCCACTGGTGCTTCAGTCTCTGTGCTGTCTGGCCTCTGATTCACAGCAGTATGGCCACGTTTTTGCCGCAGGGCAGACGACTGGGAAATCTTCGTCCTCACCATCATGTCCTCTCTGACTTTTTCTAGAATCAGCTCCTGCAAACAGATCATGAAAGTAGAAGTTACATGTATATATTATATGTGGACTGAGCACACATGGGTAGTCCAAATGAGTGAATCCTCCTAACCTTGGCCTGTTCCACCTCCTGTCTGGTCCCTGCGATTGTCACGTTGCCCATAGCCCCAGGGCCGAGTGTCTTCTCTTTGGAACAAGCCACTTTGGCCCCTGTGGTCCTGGTGATCAGTTTCAAACTCTCTCCACCACGGCCTACAAGACACACACAGACACACACACACTTGGGTTAGGCAAACAGTTCATGGAGCCAAAACCAATTCTATATTTTCTTACCATCAACAAATGCCATCTGCAGAGCAAAAACAAACAGTGAATGTAGCCTACTAATAGTGTGTGTGCATCCAAAGCTAGATTTATCTTATTCCTCTGTGCCATAGAGCTCCACTATGTTCACCAGCTAGTCTCTAACTTTGTATGTGTGCTGTTTGCTACTGAGCATGTAGTGTACAGTGGGTTAATCAGAACTTTTTTTCTTTCACTGAAAACAGCTGCCTGCTGCAGCTGAGAGAAGAAGAAAATTAAAACAATAAGCTAAAAGAGGCTAAGAAGCTCTGGAGAGCAGAGGGGAACTGCAGAGCTGGGTGATAAGTCTCTGATGGATCTTTATTACATGTATAAGTACCACATTTCACATGCCAATTGATCTATTGTTCATATAGTATATCGATTAGTGCAGCTTTAATGGAAAGAATAGGCTACCAGCAGTCAAAAAACATCAGTCTACTACAGCATTAGCTCAACATCGCTGTTGAAAGCAAAAAAGTTCTGAGGGCAAATGTCTAGGAATCAATCTGACCATAGTCAACATTTGGAAGCTACCTATTATACGTCCAAAGGCTGTCTGAGGAACTTCCAAAGTCTCGGTCACAGGTTCACAGTCAGTGACCAGGTTCTCCAGGACACAGCGGGCCAGCAGGACCTGCTCCTTAGAGCCCTGCAGCAGGAAACATACAGTCTTACAGGCAGGCTCTCCGGGATCTGCCAAAACCCTCACATGAGCGCCAGACTTCTGGGTCATCTGAGAGAGAAAGAGACAGCAGGAGAGCAGAGTTAGACTGACTCCACACACTCGTGTCAATCACCAGCTGGATTTGGGAAAAACACACGTTTAAAGTTCTTGATGTGGTTAAATTTGGGGGGTTTGTAAAAAAATTAAATAATAATCACATTTCAAAGCAGGACAATGATTCAGTGTTATTTGTAATCATCTGGGGAGTTGCAGGTCATCATATCCGGTGACACTCCAATCCAATTCATGCACATGCTACTTACCTAGCTGGCTAACTAGCTAGGTGGAGTTGTGAGCTTTGTATATTACTGAGCATCAAAGTGAAGAGACAGTTTTAGCGGCAGCAGCTAATGCTAGCTGGTTAATTCAGAATTACTTCTGCCACATTTTAAATTAAAGATGTTTCACACACATCTTTAACACAACTCTGTGAGAAAAAGAGAAAAAATACAGACAGTCTCTCTGTGTGGTCGCTCTAACCAACAGGAGCTAGCAAACACTGCTAGCACTGCTACCGAGCACAGCTAACAGTGCTAACAGTGCTAACACGGCTAGCACGGCTAGCACGGCATCTTCACTTTGATGTTGAAGCTCACAAAGCTAGATCGACAACATGAACAGCCCTCTTAAGCTAAGACTTGTACCGTGTACTGTAAAAGAACTTTAGCATTTGTTGTTCTATCTAACAGAAGCTAACTGGCTACATGTGGTAGCAGTAGTTGAGCTTGCTATCTCAATCTTGCTATCTGCATGTCATTGGCTGAAAGGTGACACCACTGAAAAGTGACATTGTGAAAAATGCCATGATGAAATAAAAACAGACTTTTGAAAAGGGTCTTACTGAAATAAAAATGTCTATGACAAAATAACATTTCATCATAATGAGTTTTAAGAATGTTTTCCATTGTTGGTTTATTAATACATTTTACACAATTTATTCATGTGATTATTTATTTCATGATCAATGTCTTTTTACTTATTTAAAATTGAACGCTTTGGACTTCCATATTTCGGACGATGTAACTAATAATGAAAGTAACCATTAGTTGCAACCTTCATCCAAATAAAAACAAACACATCTTGACAGGATCACTTATAACTTGAGACATTTATACCTATTTTAGAATGCCATTATTATACTACCCACAACTAAACCATTGTGTGCAGATGAAAAGTCATTGTCTGGTATAGAACTACTCACCATGTCCAAAAACTTGGCTTGGTATCTGGATATGTTCCTATAAACTTCTACTGGAAGTGTCATCTTGGACACCTCGGTGTCGGGCCCCTGACCTGTTAAGGGCCCACAACAGTCAGTCACAGATACGGTCATCAGAGAATAAACACAAACTCATACAATTTGTTACGTATACGTAAGTACTGTATATATACAGTGTAAAAAAAGGTGGTCAACACTGGAACAATAACTTTTCAATGGCAGATACTCACTGCTGTTGGTGCTGCTTATATGGCGATAGACGATGTAGCCCACTGTGGCCCCGACAGAGAGCCCCGCAGCCAGAGCCACCATTTTGCCCGAGCTCAGGGTGCTCTTGTGACCCTCTTTCATTGCATCCATGACACGCCGTGCACCCAGCGGGATGCTCCACCTAAACACACACATGATACAAGTCTCATCCCAATTGTCCTGCTAGTTACTGCTCACTTCTTTTCCATGTCCAGTCCTGCTTATCCACTCCTGCCCATGAAATGTCTTTACCAAATAAATAAATAAATAAAATAAATAAATAAATCAGGCTTCAGTTATTGATTTTGCAAAATGTGAATTGCAATCAGGATGTAGCCTATTAGCTGGTGTCAACAATCCTCAGTGTTTTGTTGGCTCGCTGGCCAACTGTACAGTCATGCAGCACAAAGCTTAAAGCATTAGCCAGCCTGAATTCAAAACCGTAGAGTCAGTGTTCTCAAACATCCACAATACTTATACTTAGAAATTACATTTCTTTGTGGAATCCCAATTGATTAGCTTCTGTCCCATTGACATGAGACAATGCTTGTTATTTATTTAGCGCCATTGATTTGTGTAACTGGTAGGTGATATTGTGCAGGAAAGTTAATTCGTGATCATTTCCATTTAAATAAAATATAGTGAACTGTAAGTGATATTCGTTTTTGTTAGGGGCCTCCCTGAAGATATTCAAAAGGACCCCTAGAGGTCCCAAGACCCCACTTTGAGAACCACTGCAAGAGATTCTAAACAATGTAGCCTTTTACTCTCTCAGACTACATCACTTGCCAAAAATAATTAGCCTGCAAAACGTGCACAAGCAGTCACATACACAAACAAAAAAAAAATAGTCCCCTAAATGATTACACATTTAGTGTTTCTACTGTGCATACACAAACAGCACTGCGCTTCTTAGAGATGCACCAAGCCAAACTGCAGCGGTGACCCTGTGATGCACTGAAAGCTGCTGCTCCTACTGCACACACTGCATACCATTTACTGTAGTTGGGCGACCTCCAGCCATTCTATTAATCACCGAACACTTGCAGCCAATTATTTCGGAGGCTTTCAGTGTCAGACTGCTAAAATCTACGACTCGCACACAGAAACAGAATGCACTGGAGGTGAGCCGACAGTGAAGAGTATTGGGGCAAGGCAGGGCCGAGGAGCACACAGCACCACCATGCAGATGCGTGTCTCACTGGGAGAAGAGGGCTCTGGGGCTGTAGTTGAGAAACACTTGGGACTTGGACACTCCAACGTCCATCTCGGAAGAATCGTGACTAAAAGACACAAATCTTCTCCGATCTCGGCTCTGTTTTTTTTGTTTACATCCAAGTTCAAGACTACTGACAAGACAGGTAGAAGAAGAAGAAAGTTTCAGCATTTCAAGTCACTACATGACAGCAACTGGTCAGTCACATTGCACTTTGATTGTCATTTGTGTGGAGAGCAGAAAATCGTCATCAATTCATAAAACTTTTTTTTTTTCTCTTTAAAAATCACTGTAGACTTACTTCCTTAATACAACTCTTCAAATGCGGTAAAAAAAAAAAAAAGAAAAAAAAGAAAATGCAAAAATTTTTTCTAAAGAGAACCGATCCTCACTTAAAAATAGCAATTTTGCGTGGTGTTTCTTCTAGAAGGACGTAAAAAAAATAAGGAAACATAATTTAAGACTTTTCTGAAGTTGTTAAGATGTTAAGATAATATCGGCATTTAAAAAGATCCGTCAAACAACATTTTGTGTCAATAAAATAGGCCAAATGTCATGAATGATTGTGCTGCTCGGTACCGCCACCAACACGTTGTGTTTTGGCAGGAATAGCTGGATGTTGGTTTCCCAACTCTTACGTAGTGTCTTCGTGCACCGAGAATCTTTAACGTGAATGTTGAGATTTTTAAATGAAGTTTGGCGTCACGTCCCTCGACATGAAGGAAACATAATCTACTGTACGTGACTGGCTAGATAACCTTGGCTTTTTCAACACTCTAAGGTATTTATCGTGGAACACTTATGTTGTCATCACAAAGCTGCGAGCCGGTATAACTCAAAATCTCCAAACAGCCAGAAAGTATTTTCTATTTCTAACGAGCTGTCAAAACGACCGCAAACACTTTCTCCTCTGATCTAGCCAAGCTAACCTTAGCTAGCTGCTGGTTTACAACATAGGCTGGTTCACACATGCATGCAAGCAAGTCAAACATTTCGAAAAGCTAACCAAACGGCCTAGCACGCGCGCATAACCTGGCCATAAAGCCTTTGTATGTTTTCCAGGTCTAAATCTTCAATATAAACAGTAAATACGTGTTATAATGAATGACACTCACGCACAGACAGACCCTCGCTCTCTTTCGAATCGATCCTGTCTGCTACAGCTGTCAAGCTCGCCGGAGGAAGCGCCAAGTACACCGGAAACTATATTTCCATTCAGGGTTAAAGCAATGTGTCTAGAGACCAATCTGTATATGGCCTATACTAGTAAGACTAATAACAATGTGAAACAGCAATATGGCTGTTGCCACTGAATAGACTCCTCCCGAAACCATTCACGAGGATTTATCAATGAAATGATACTAGAACTTAAATAACGACATTTACTTCGAAAGGTCAACCGGACGTCTTCTTCTTTATTCTAGTTACCTTGACACTTGTGCCAGTAGATATGATAAATTGACGGGCAACTTTTTCAGTAAATCACGTGTGGGACGTAAATCCCGTTCGCGCCTTTCTCATGTGCGGTTTAATCATCATCCATGTTATTACGTTATTTGGTTTTACCATCAATCAATCAACGTTATCACATCACATCACATGTTATCGTATAAAGTACAATTACAGTGAAATGTAATCCGGCCAATTCCATCAATTTTTGCATTTAAAAGAGATGACAGAGAAAAATATATCAATAAGTGACAAATATGTTTGATGAATACAAAACAAGATTTAAAATATATAGGCCTACGATTTATAAATACATTGTAGGGATTACATCGCATCATCAATCCCACTTAATATATGTTGAACAATTTGAACAATAATTACAACTAATAATAATTTCAACTTGAATAATTGTGAGGTAGGCTATTCTACATACATATTTACAACTTGGAGTTCTTTAATACTATAGTCATATTAATGCTTGAAACGTGTGTAGCTTTTTTTTTTAAATAATTTTTTTATTCATTACGCATTTTCTTAGTTAAAACGGTGTTCTCCAATCTGCTGACACCATCCATCCATCCATCCATCTTCAACCGCTTATCCGGTCGGGTCGCGGGGGCAACAGCTCCAGCAGGGGACCCCAAACTTCC
>CALSCE010000091.1:2595338-2610541 GCA_943593645.1 Bovichtus variegatus | reverse complement strand
GCACTAGGCTCCCGACAACACAGCCCTCAGGTTCATAGGAGCACCCACACCCCTCCACCACGGTAAGGTGATGGTTCTCGGAGGGGTACAAATGTACACGTCAATTAGAATACATTTGTGTGTAGTTATTTTTAATGTTATTAAGAGCTCTCATAATGTAGGGGGCAAACCTTTGATTACACTTCTATAAAGTTGGGGGACTCACAAGAGACACATTTTGTTTTTAAAGAAGAGTAAAAGTGAGTGCAGCAGAGGCCGAGATATTCTGATTTCTTGTCTCTCTAATAATACTATAATAATAATGATAATACTAATTTGTCTCCGCTATTGAGACTTATTTTTCGTACGAAATATAGAATTTGAATTTTACCCAGTTGATACATTTATTTTTCTTCCATTCCACCATACTCATCCTCTTTTTACTCACTGTATGGCATTGTTGTGTGCAACAATATGTCAACAAGACAATCTCCTAAATAAAAGAGCGTGTTTATTAACATGACAATCAATACACAAACACATTTCTCAAAATTCCTGAAAATACAAAATATACATTTGTGTATCTTGTGAACAACTATATCATAGTCCATCACCCCCCCCCCCCCCCCCCTAAAAATCAACCGACAGAGGCTTCAGCTCCTAGCATGTGCGTGATAATGCACGTTGGACCAGAGGCCTGGTAACATAATGTTTGGAGTCCATGCTTGACTGAGTCCATTTGTGTTTGTTAACAAAACAGTAGAACTATAGATTACATGTACATTGATCAAGACAGAGCATTCACTGGATCGTATTCATGCAGCATAGTCCATATGCGTGTCATGATATAAAACACAAGTATGAAACAGGGCCAATAAAAAATTAAATCATGGATGTTTTCTTGCGTTGGGATGTTTTCTGAAAACCATCTTCAGTAGTTTCATGCTGGCTATTTTGTCAAGTCAGAAAGTGATCACAGGTAGTGCTGTAAAAACAAATTGTGCCTTTGCACCGATTTACTTGTACCTCTTCACATACAGCCCCACTTGAAATGTGGAACAAAAATCAGCATTCGTATCAGTGGAATAGCTAAAACAGGCACACAGATAAGAGCGAGCAGAGGTTAAACAGGGCTGCAGCCAGGATATTAAAGATACTGAGGACCCCATCATGTCTGATGCCATCTTCACATTAAAATAACAATTAGACACAAAAAAAAAAAAAAAAAAAATCAAGGCTGAACAACCAACCAACATCTCAGAACTTCTGTGTCCATCAGCTTGTGGTCATTTGATTGACTGAAAATGTGTTTGGATTGGAGGTGAACGATGTGGATAAAATCCTCGATCACAATTAGTTCTTTCAGGAGGAAAAGATTCTAAAAGTAGAGTGAAAATTGTAACGTAATAGGTAAATCAGGTGTGATTCTCGCATAAATAAAAATCAGAAAAAAAAACCTATATTACAGTATATATAATTATATATCACAATATTAATATAAATATTGGGATATAATACATTTTCTGAAAAATAAATTGGCAAATTTTTTGTCCTGGGACCTCTTAGCGGTTAATCCAGCACTGACAAGAATCACTTTCATTGTTCCATATTTTTATAAAGACAGTTTTTCTGAGTGACATAAAAGCATGGCATAATGTATTACCAATAAGTGCCATCATCCCACTTGTATACAGTAGCAATATTAAAATCATGTCCATCTGAAACAATGACAGCACCACGAAGAAGGCTGGTCCGATTGAAAAAGACCATCAGTGATACAGACGTCTGCTGCTGATGCTTCACATTAACTGTAGGAAGGGAACGGCCTGAACACAGGGACACTCGAAGATGATCAGGAAATAAATGTAAATCTCTGAAATATGACGCTCAGCAGATCAAATATTAAATCTGGGGCAATCGATAAAATCTACTTAACTATTAATTTCCTATAATTTGAAACAAACAGTATCCTGAGCTCCTGTCTGTCGAGGTGTTGACATCTGAAACAGCCAGACACGCTGAGAAGAAAGGCAACTGAATGATATGAAGCACCTTTCATAAATCTGTTATGTTAGCATACCAGAATAAAAATCATTATATATTCAGTACTGGCTAAGATTACTGCACAGCCAGCTGCGTGGGTTCAAAGGAGCATGCTGGCACATTCTTCACTTCGATTAATGTGTATACAGTATATATGTGAACGTGGACATGTGTGTAGAAAACGAGTCTCATCCAATTAAATCCAGAATCTTCAGCCCTTATTGTGTTAAAACAGGCTCGGCTTAGCTCAGGAATTTAGTACCAATAAAGAACATTTGTTGCAAAACATAATGAAATAATCGGAAACGTTGTCTTGCAGATTATCAGTGAAGATTTAAATGTGGCTCAAAGGGAAGAATGACAGAATGGTTCAGAAAGTAAGCTTAGGAAAGTTTCTTTGTCACATTTGTTTCAGAGGTAGTTTACCCCCAATGCAGGTGAACACACACCTCGTGGAGCCCCAAGGTGTGCAATAAATACATAAAAAGGCATTACGCAATAAATAATCATATGAACAAATTGTGTAAAATATATAAATAAACCAACAATTTGCAAATTAATAAAAAAAAAAAACAATTATTATTTGTATTGTAATAACAACAGTTTCATTGGAAATCCTTTTTGTTTCATTACAGAAATGGTCTTATTCAAAAGTCTGTTGTTACTCTATTATGGCATTTTTTCCAACAGTATTCTTATTTCATGTCACGTTTTATTTATTTGGTCACTTTTAATGACAGGGGTGTCGTCACCGCCCTCTCACCTCTCACGTACGAGCCTGCCTCTTAAACTAGCAAACTCAACACCTGCCACCAAACTTAGCTTCTGTTAGCGGGAGCCAAAACAATGTCAAAGTAATTGTGAATCAACTAAATAGCGGCTGCTGCTGTAAATAAACATGGTATACGGAAACTAAACCTCTTTAGCTTTTGAGCCTTAAATTGACAAGAATGATCATGCTATCAGGCTAACCACCTAGGTTAGCTAGTGATCTTAGATTATTAAATCAACCGCTAATTAAATCAGCCGCTAACAATGTCGCCATTTACATATTTTATACAATTTGATCATCTATTTCATAACTACACATTTGTTTATTTACTAATGAACACTTTGGGGCTCCACCGTTAACCTTATGATATATTTGTTTTTCCTGTGAATGAAGTCTGGACTGGTATAATGATATGTCACAATTCAATGTGTGTGTCTCATTGGTTGACATTAAAATGAACTTCACTTGTTTGGGGCCTGGGGGCATTTCTGGAGATGGGAGCGACCACGCACACAAGTTTCTCAGAGATGGAGAACAGAAGTGATCGCGAGAAAGCATAAACCTCTTCCCAAAACATTCCTCATGCTGTTAAACTAAAACCAGACAATAAATAGTTGCCCTATTTTTGGCTCTTTTTTTGTAATAAAATGAAAATGAACGCTTTGGATTTTTCCCTGGCCTTCAGATAACTGACAGAATATCAACCGTTTAAAAAACGGACCCAGGAGCTTAAAAATTTGTGTCAAAAGCCCCCACCGTGGCATTTGGTTGACATCTGCTCCACCTGATGGTTGCAGTGCTGTTGGGCTCAAGTGTTCTGCAGTGTTTGCACCCTGTTTTCCCCTGGTTTCCAGAACTAATGGTTCCCAGTATTGCCACAACACCAATTTTCACGCAGGGAACGCATCAGAATGGAGAATTCATCCCCAGCTTTGTTTCAAACTGCAGCTTCTGTCTCTTCTGGTAGCGAACTCGTACCCTGAGATGGACAGAGGGGACAAATCAGAGCTCACGATCAAGACGGGGAAAACAATCGGTTGCATTTTTTCTGCTTCACAACACATCCCCGTTTTGCATAACATGAAGGAAAATCAAAGACTGATCCGATTACTAAATAATCCTGAATTATTCACACAGACCCCTGCTGCCCCCCCCCCACCCCTGCTTCTTTCTGACATTTGTTGCTCAAGAATCCCCCATGAGTCCAAGCCATTGAGTTAATTCAAACAATGGTTTTAGTTCCCCCTGTGTCTGGCTTCATACCGTATCTCATGTAGCTTCACCACTTCGTTGACCACCACCACCAGCAGCGGGGACAGAGAGACCAGCAGCCAGGCCAGCAGGGGGATGTCCCCCAGTTTGAAGATCAGGAGGCTGCCCCTGTCGCACCATAACTGGTAATCCACTGTGGCCTGAACGATCTGGCTTAGCAGACTGAAGGACAGAAGAGACAAGTACATAGTGAATTTCATTCAAATGAATACTGCAACTATGAGACAGGATTTTACAACTCTGGGAAGTTGGGGGAAAAGTTGAGCCAGGTTCAAGTTTTTGGTGGAGCCGTCTGTGTCGGCAGACCTGCTGCATCAACACAGTGACCCCATTGCAATAATGAGGAGGCTGCAAATTCATAGCTGTGTTTTAATGTGGATCTCCTCAGAAATGTAACGGCATGCTGTGGCGCAAGGTCACTGGATGCAACACCAGTTCTATAAGTACGTCACTCTATATCTCAATGTGAATGTTAGAATGTAAACAAAGCATGACACGTCCCATTCACATACACTACATCCGTCTTGTGTTGTGCGGGTGCCAACAGGTGAAATCTAACACAAAACTTTAAATCGAAACCTGCTGTACTTATGTACGGTGACGGCAGGACTGTTGTTAACCACTTGCATCAAATATAGGTCAGGTCAATTTTATTTATACAGCCCAATAGCCTCAAAATCCTCCTCCTCCTCCAAAAAAAACAAAAAAAAAAAAACATATAACAGTGGAAAAAATCCTGGAAGAAACGTCAGGAGGAGCATCGGATGAAGGATCTCTCTGGACGGACAGGCAGGAAATAAATGTTGTGTGTACAAAATGGACAAAACCAGCTTAGTCTGTGAGTGTAGACTTAGTACAACAATTAAGAGGTATGCAACACAGAACAGCTTTTGAGCTCCTTAAATGAATAAAATGTGAAAGGGATGTTTAAAGCAAGGAATTGAGACGATGCAAGTCATCTAAATGTATGATATACAAAAAGATGAAATCTAAGTCTGCAGCACATGCCAATGACCAATAGACTATAAGAGTTCACGCAACATCTATCCGAAGATGACCACTTACACCACAGGCACAGTGAGACACCACCAGGTATTGCTGAAGGGACTCTTTCTCCACAGAGGTTGAGAGCGGTGGACATAGCTGAGGGAGATCACCACTGGGAAAATGGAATCAACGACAAAAACGGAAGAAAGGGATCAATTCAAATAACGATTAAAAACATGGGTGACTTTAAACATCAGTCATGCCGCTTATGTGAGTGATCTTTTACTGTACCCGTGTGCAAGACGAGGAACCCTGCCATGACCTTCTGAGTCAGCAGTAAGCCATTTGACAGCTCACTGAACCAGTGAGGAGCGTCAACTAAAGAGCTGCGGTCACACAGAAAAAACAGTGAGTCTATCATTTCCAGCATCACATCCTCCTGGGATTAATTGTGATACCATGAAATCGCTCAGTGGTGGCTTTATACCGACGAGACTGCTTTTCCTACCTGGCTGTGAGTATATGAAGACAGTTGACGGTGGTGTTGTCAGCTAAGGCGGAGTTGCTGCTTCTGAGGCACAACTCATGCAGGGTGAACCCAAAGGCCAACAGGTAGGCACACACTGTCAGGCCAAACTTCAACAGGAAGCAGCCAAGGAAGTAGTTCTGGGTCTGGTACGAAGAGTACAATGTGATGAGCGGGTCAGAAAAAACTGAAATGACAGACTTTTACATTTTCCAGCCATCCTAATACTGTTGTGTTCATCAGCTGCACTTTACACAGAGTACTGTTGTATGTAGACACAGGCGTTACTGATCACGTTAGCAATTGGTTTGTTCCATTAGGTGTCCCGGTAAGCAACGCCAGCGAGCAATCATGCATAACACCTGCACACCTAGACGGAACACAGCCGTAATTAATGTTGTTAGTAACACTTGTGCTTTTCCTGCCATGATGTCAACATGTCAGGGAAACCATTGTGTAATAATTATCACCACTTCAGTGCCTTTCTATTAAGAAACCCCTGTACAATCTAATGCACTCCAATACGAAAGCTTTGCCATAAATCAAAGCTTTTACGAATCTTATAATGTTTCATTGACACTTTCACAGGAGGTGCTCATTCCACTGTATGGGTATTGTTCAGCTTGTTGTTAGTATTGGTGTTGTATTGGACTGCATCATATTAAAGCTGTTTCCTATTTCTGCCCAGCATATAAATGGACCGAACATTAGAAACACCTTTCAGTATGAAGCGCTCCAGTAGCAGTGCAAAGAAATACATATTATATCAAATTTGGCAGAATTAAACAACCATGCTAAGAGATATATACAGCAATAGAATGTATCAAGGGAAATAATAATAATTCAAAATAAATCAATCAAATTATAAACAATCAAAATACTTAATTTTTAAAAGAATAAGAATTTGTTTAGTAAATAAAATTAACAAATGTGTTAAATTAACCTAGCATTTAAAACAAGACATCTAATTAAGGAAAATTCATGTAGAATTACATGTATACATTTACATACATCAAAAGGCCCCAACTGCACTATACAGTGTGTACAGGAACACACTGGTTAATAGTATGAAAGTGTGTTTCTCAAAGCTTTAGCAGTAGAAAATCACCTGACTGAAGCCTAAAGATCAGCAGGAGATGTGAAAGATTTGACTGATATGTGATCTTACCTTCCTCGGAATTGCATCGAGGTTCTTCCCTGTGGCAACCGTCATCACTGAGTTGTCCGGTGGCTTCCCCAAAAATGATACACTGTCAACACGACACAAATGGACCATTAGCGCGACATCCTTTATTACACAGCAAAATAACACTGTATTATTAGTATCCACAGTGTGTGTGTACCTGAGCAGTGGGCAGCTGAAGCAGGACAGCCAGAGGATGTCAGTGGTGTTCATGGGAGGAGGAAGCTGAGCCAGACAGGCTAAGAACTGCAGAAAAACACCTAGTGACTAATCTATTCAATATCATAAATGTATGTAAATTACATGTATTTTTTACATAAAAATCAATCTCAGCACAGCGTAAGCATCCATATGAGGTTGTGAGGACTCCTCTCTCTTACCTGGATGATGACAAGACTGAGCTGACACTGCAGCAGGAACAGGAAGCACTTGCGGATGCCATAGGTGGTGTGTCGTGCCTGGAACAGATTAACCCAAAGACTAGAGTCATTAATACATTCAATTCCTCTCCCCGACTCACAGTGTGCGAGTGGTTGTGTGTCTAACCTGCTCTATGAGCTTGACCATGCTGACGCTCTCTCCCTGGTGGAAGGTGACAGAGCAGCCCAGACTGTTGAGCTGTCCAGAGAGCCTCAGAGGAGACAGACCTTCAGCGTCTCGGTCATTAAATCCTCCGGTGGCATAGCCGAACGTCTCCCACGAACACTGGGAGGGGTACAGAGGGTCCAGAGCGATGCTGCGGAGAGTGAACATTCACATAGGGGCCAATCAGGACCAGACTACTCTGCCCTAAGGGGAAAATACACCCAACTTTTGTAGAATCTAATCCTTTTTTTTTTGACAAGGTTTTGAGATATTTGTCTCTACACTGGTACAATGGAGGGAAATGGAATTTTATTTGTACTGAAAAAGGACAATTCAAGTTTTCAAAAAGCAACATCTCTAACAAATTATATAAAGCAACGCTGACAAAAAGAGAGAAAGTGGAGCTGTAACTGTGGACACAAGCCTAGGACACTCAGCATTCGTGCACTAATATACTGACTTGCAGGTTTTTGTTGGAAAAATCTGAATTTGTAGAAGAAGTCTAAATGGACTGGGACTCTTGCTAAGTGTGGATCTGCATCTTATTCCTTCTTTTTATTCATTCATGTTGAATGGACCCCCACAGACCCCGTTCGGTGGATTATCCAAAACAGGGACACTTTTTTTGAACGAGATGCTGCTGTGTGAACTTTTTGAATGTCATTCTTCATTGTGCGACGCCACTCAGACCATCATATTAGGATATCTCAAAACCTAAACAAATAAAACCCAAACTATTTGCACGGCTAGATACCACAAGAGATAATAGAGAAAATATAGCTTTCAGCTGGATTTCACCAATGTATGCAGAAATATAAATAAAAAAAACCTTTAGTTCTTGAACCAAACGATGGTACTCGGCCAGAAGTTTCCTCATCCATGAGATCTCATGAACCCTCATAGACCAGCAGGTCTGTCCTCTCTCCCTACGTGCTTCATCCTTTCCCTTATCCAGAGCAAGGGCGAGAACAAGTAGCCTACTCTACCTTGTACTGACATTTTTACTTCTGCAGGTATTCCATATCCGAGCAAACAGACTCAACCAAATTGTTTCAGCTGAAAAAAAGCTGCGTCTCCAAAGCGCTTACAGCTGGGGGTTTTCAGAAGAGCGCCTTGCATTTTCAGCTAGGAATAAAAATGCTTTGGGGGACACATGCACTTTGTCCACTTACAAATGCTATATTGTATGACTTTCAAATGTTGAAATAGATTCATTGTTGAGATGTTTAAATATATAGGAGGAGAGTCATCCGCAGTACCACCAAAGCAGCAGATGGCTGTGGCTCAAAAGAGGGGAGCCATGGAGTCTTAATAAGCTAGCCATCTGGACACAAGCTGGGGTCTGATCAGACCTGGCTGGATCACCTGAATGAGTGCTGGGGATGAGCACCCCAGTTGGACGGACACAACGGCATCAGTCACAGACAATGAACAAACGCAAGCAGTGTGCATGTGCAAAGATCTGCAAGAACAATCGCGGCTTGAAGATCCACCAAGCAAGGATGATGTTTCTGGCGGGAGCAGGAGCAGCACAATGCACAGGTGTCCAACCTGGTGAGACGCAGAAGGTGCCAGGCCCGGAGTCCCCAGGCCCGCAGTCACCAGGCCCGCAGTCACCAGGCCCGCAGTCACCCCATAGTGCCCGGAACCTCCAAGCGTGGCCAACTAATCCCTCTAGTATATATAAAGTCAGAGAGGAGGCGGATCAAATGGCCTGCAGCGAACAGGACTTCACTGTGCAATCAGTTTGATGAAGATGTTGACCAGCTTCTGGAGGCAGCAGGGAAGGGAGAGGCCAATCGGAAGCTGAAAGTCATGACAGCAAGAATCGTCAGCGTCGCAGCTGAACAGTTCGGAGAAGAGGAGAAAAACAGTGACCTTACCTCCAGAAGACCTTACTTGAGAAACCAAAGAGCGGTGAGGATCCACAGCATCAGGCAGGAGATGAAAGCACTGAAGTCCCAGTTCAAGGAGGCAGGAGAAGAGGAAAGCGCTGGCTTGGCTCAGCTGACGTGCATCCTCCAAAAGAAGATCAGGATCCTTCGTCGGGTTGAGTGGCAACGGAGGTGGCGGTGAGAAAGGGCCCGAAAACATGCTGCCTTTATCGCCAACCCCTTCTAGTTCACCAAGAAATTGCTGGGACAGAAGCGCAGTGGGAAACTGGCCTGCAAGCAGGAAGACATTAACCAACATCTGAAGCAGACATACAGAGACCCCGAAAGATAGCAGGAGCTGGGAGAGTGCAACATCCTAATAGAACACCCGGAACCTGATGTGCAGTTTGACATGTCAGAGCTGCAGCTAAAGGAAGTCAGAGAGGTTGTCCGCAAAGCAAGGGCAAGCTCTGCTCCAGGACCAAGCAGCACCTCGTACACAGTGTACAAGAACAGTCCCAAACTCCTGCAGCGTCTGTGGAAGATCCTGTGAGTCTTCTGGAGTAGGGGGAAGATACCAGAACAGTAGAGAGTGGTGGACGGGGTGTGGATCCTGAAGGAAGAAAACTCCACCCAGATAGACCAGTTCCGCATCATCTCCCTGCTTTGTGTCGAGGCAAAGATCTTCTTCAGCGCCGCTTCCAATCTGCTGTGCACCTATCTGGGACTTACATCGACACATCAGTCCAGATTGGGTGGCACATGAGGGATGCCAGGTTGTCTGGAGCACACCGGTGTGGTGACACAGCTCATCAGAGAGGCCATAGAAAACTAGGGCAAGCTGTCAGTGCGGTGGACTCGATCTGGCAAACACATATGGCTCCATTTCACACAAGCTGGTGCAGCTCACACTTCTAAACATCACGTCTCCAGCAGAATCGGAGACCACATCACTGATTACTACAACAACTTCAAGATGACGGCCCCTTCAGGAGCAATTACATCAAGCTGGCAGAAGGTGGAGATTGGCACCATCACAGGGTGCACCATCTCTGTGACGCTGTGGGCATTCAGAGATGACCTTACAGTCACCACAGAATCAGTCCCAGGCTACTGGTGGATTCTGCAGGGGCTTGAATGTGGGCCCTGATGCGATTTAAACAAGCCAAATCAAGATCCATGGTGCTGAGGAAAGGGAAGGTGGAAGACAAGTTGCGGTTTAACATCGCAGGCACAGTCATCCCAACCATCACAGAGAAGCCAGTCAAAAGCTTAGGCAAGGTGTTTCCATCCAGTCGACCTACACCGAGTTGGAAGGCTGGACAAGTCTGGCCTACATGGGAAGTACACCCAAAGCCTGGGTGTATCAGCACGCTATTCTTCCCCGAATCCTGTGGCCGCACCTCATCTATGCAGTTCCAATCAATCAATAATACATAGGAAAATATAAGAACAATGTTTAAGGATGTACTATATTCATGTGTGTATACCTGAGGTCACTCTGTAGGAACAGGCGGCTGTTGCGGAAATTGGCGGAGCTCCCTAGACAGCATGTAACCTCCCTGTTCTCCTGCATGATCTTTATCATCTCACACATGGCTGTGAAGAAAAAAAACATTTGTGTCATTATTACTATAAAGTGTAAAGAGTATATCTAGGACAGGCGTGGTCATTCAGAACATCATTTCTTTCCATGAAATAGGCCTTATTTGTTCAGGGTGAGTAAGTATATAAAACACACAAAGAAGACTCACTGTCAGGGGTGCAGTCAGTGAAGAGTGGCACCAAAAGAGGCACATTATCAATGTTCTTCAAATGAGGACGAACCTGGTGGATACCTCGAGGTAGCTTGGCCTGAGAAAGAGCAGAAAAAACAAGACAAAATGTTCTGACTACATTTCACGAATTTAGGTTCTTTATAGGACAAATGATGAGCCACACATACAGATAATCCACTTAAGGCAATACACCATCTTCTGCATTGTTAAACAGAAACATATACTTCCTCTGTTGTAGAGAGAACTGAGCAGTAGCCTCATTGTTTTTTATTTATTTATAAAAAAGGTATTGTTACCCTGTTGCAGTCCTCCAGAAAGCTGGGCACATCGCTGTCTGTGGGCTGGAAACTGGCCAGGTCAGAGTGGGCTTCCTCCTCTGGTAGCAGGGGTCCTTCTGCTTCATCCCGGGAATCTGTCACATACAAAGAGAGCCGTCTAAAGTCTGCGATACTCACAAAAAGTCACACATTTTCCAAGTAGCTTCCACAGGGTTCACCTGTTGAGGGTGGATTTGAGAAACACACAACGTACTATATTAGGAAGTTGTAAAACAACACAGAGTTTTAACAAACATGGAGGGGAGGATTTTGCTTTAATGTCATGATTAGAGACGATTTGATTCACAACTTATGTGTTATAAACTCTCCATCAGATAGGTCTTTATACATGTAGTGGGGAGCATCTGTTTCACTATACTCCTCCCTACAAATGCACATAATGTAATAGTAAGCACTAGACTTAAAAGAGTACTCCACTGATTTAGCATTGCACTCCTATAACATTATCAGACTCATGACAGACGGTTTAAAGAAGGATCAAAATCGATGCAGCAGAACCAGATATGTTTTTTATTCCGCACATTATTCTCCCTTGTCAATACCTGGTGCCTACATTACCCACAATGCAATTCAACAGTCAACAGTTGGGTCTGAGATTCAGGTGCGTTATGATAGTTGCAGCTAGTGAAGCCTGAAGATGAGCGGGCTACAGACGTCTGGTAAACGCTCTTCTTTCTAACCCCCAGTCTTCACAAAATGCTTTATAATTTTTTTTCTAAATATGCAGTCATACTGCCTTTAAGCATTTAAGTCCTGAGAATACTATAAACTGTAACCTTCAAAATCCATACTGATAGCCAAATGGAACCTTCAGCCAGTAGAAAAAGTCATGTAGTGCATCACCATTGTAAATAATAAATATTAGATTGTACAAAAAGGGTTTGTACCTTGGTTCAGGTCTTCGTGTAGGGAGCCCTGACTGGGGCTGGATGGAGCTCCATCACAGGGACTTTCTCCGTTTGGAGTCAAAGAGATGTGACAGTTCCAGCCTGTCTCTAAACCCATCTTCTCTGCAAAGACCTGCAGAGACACAAACAAAGCCACAGAACTCAAGTAGTCATTAGTGATGTACAGTACACTGCTTGTGACATCCAACACGTATATCTTCTATTTTTTGTACATGCTCTTAATGTACATATTTCTCATTTATTTATTTGTCCCAACGTGTGCTACCAATGACGAGTTGTTTTGAGTTTCTCACTCACTTCTGTAGCAATTACTGTTAAGAAAATAAGACGGTGCCCTTGCTGTGCCAACAACTGTGAATTGGAAGCAGTTGCATGCTGGGATATACACAATTATTTTATGGAGGAAGAAACATTGTAACCTCAGCAGAGACATAAAGTGACAAAAAGACTCAAGGGCCCATTTCATGTCCAACTAGATACTGAATGTTTGTATGAGCTCGTGTGTGTTCACCTTGCTGCGGAGCTCATCTTCCATGGAAAAGTAAACAAACCGGATACAAGCGGTGACGAGGGCGTCGATGAGCCGGACTGTGTCCAGCCTCGCCTGGAACTGGGACGATACCATGCCCATGAAGATCTGCCCACTGAGTGCCTGAACACAGTCCTCGCGCTCCACTCCCTCACCTATACCCTCTGTAGACATGAATGGGAGAGACAATGAAAAGACAGTGAGAAAAGTTGTATCATTACTTTAACTATAAGTCTCGGCCTATGACTTGTACCGTCAGAGCTCCAGCTGTTCCTGCAAGAGTTGTGTTTGATGGGGGTGGTGGAGGGCAGCTCTACCCCGGAGAAGAGGCAGGGACCGGGGGCCAGCTCCACACACTTCCCATTCAGTTGGCTGGACAAGGATACTTGCATGGGTTTGTAGGCAAATGCTGAGCAGTAACCTGACAGACACGCACGCTGGTAGAAGTCCAGAACCTTCTTTCTGTAACAGGAGAAGGGACAACCAAACTAAAGATGAGGAAAAGACTGAAATATGGCTGATATCGGCTTGTAATTAATATTGTGAATTCTTTGATATTTTATGTTTGACTGAAGATTTACAGAAAAGTGAAAGAGATCAGTGTGAGAGAGACGGCACCTGTCTGAGCCTGAGAGGGGATATATATCGGTTCCATCCCAGAAGTCAGTGCAGGCCTCCAGGATAAGGTCGGCCGAGCCATGCGACAGCATCTGGACGTTATCTGCAACAGAAAGGTCAGAAGTCCTGTCCTTTAGCATTAAATCAAGAAACTCATTCTCTTTTTAACTTAGAGAAAAGGAAAAGACAATTAAGGCATCAAATGCAACAAGTACATTTAAGAAAAAAAGAGGAAACTCTTATTATTTCACAACATTTCACAACAAAAACAGACCAGTGGGACAGAATGACAGATAGACAGAAGTTTGTCTGGACTCACTGGAGGAAGAGTCTCGTACAAACAGGGAGATAAGGTGGGAAATGGGAGGCTGGCGTTTGGTGAAGTAATGAAGGCGGCGGGAAGTGAACTCCTTAGTCTTCTCTCCTGATGGAAGCTGGTACAGAGCCAAGTGGTTCTCCTGTTTAAACAGCTCCCGCGCACCAGGAGTGAACCCTGACACAGACACACAGACAGACACACAGAGAGAGACACAGAGAGACACAGACACACACATACACACACAGAGAGACACACATACACACAGACAAAAGACAAGGGTTGTTATCTTATATATTTTAACATGTAATGTAGTCTGCACTTTATGCACTGTAGTAGTCTTTGCATAGACAACATAAAGTTCAGCTGATATTAAAAAAAATGATGTACATCTATGTACTCAACTCAAGGCTTACTTACTTGATCATTAAAACCATGTGAGAGGTAGATCTTATCCAATAGTGCTCAGACGTTCACTGGAAAGGATAGGACTTTCTTCTCGGATGAAACTTAATTCATAATTAATGCGTCATTAGAGCAGATTTTCCCTCTGAAACCATCTGAATAAGATCGGTCTGATTGCCGTGTTCTCATATGGCCTAACAGAAACCCAAACTAAAAAGGGGCAAACCAGGCCATGCTATAAAAAAAAAGAAGCTATAAACCAACAAAAAAATACTCCATCATTCCATGCTCACCTATGAGCCTGGAGAGTTCGCAGAGCCCCCAGGGGACGTAGACGGGCAGCACGGTGCCGTGGCTCTCCTGCAGAGCCAGGTTGGACAGGTGGTCAGAGAAGCGACAGAGCTGCTGGGTGACGCTGGCGTTGCAGAGGTTCAGCATGATGTTGAGGCCCAGCGGTTTGAGGGACGGCAGGTGGCACTGCCAGGAGAGGTCGTCAAACTGGATGCTGGCCGGGTTCTGCTGGTCCTGCGACAGGCTCAGCATCTCCAGGTGGTAGTCACACACAAAGTCATCGGCCTCCGCCTCCGGGCAGCCTACTGCGAAGTCCTGGAGACGTATGGGACAGAAATTATAAGACCAACGACATCACAACGCAGCATCAATCGTGTAGTCAAATAATAACTTCATACACTTGAGAAGTTTAAGTTCCCATTTTTACCTGGGCCTGGTCATTCTCTCCTCCCTCAGTGTCGTGGCTGAAGCTCACGTTGGATCCCGAGTGGTGTTTGGTGCGAGTGTGTGCAGGCTGGCAGGAGCGCCGCAGCCGGAATGTGTCGGACGAGCGAGCAGTGTCATGTGACGTCTCACTGGGCTCAGGGCCCTCCCCCAGCTGAGTGGAGGGCTCTACTGGTAGACAGAGCAGAGCCTCCGCCTCCTGAACCTGTACAGTGTACCTGTACTAGTTAATACTGTGCATTATCAGGTGAGGAATTACACAATAACACTTTCTGTATTTTTCAAACTTAACTAACAATCCCTATATCCACACACACACACACACACACACACACACACACACACACACACACAC
>CALSCE010000091.1:2576050-2595328 GCA_943593645.1 Bovichtus variegatus | reverse complement strand
CACACACACACACACACACACACACACACACACACACACACACACACCTCATCCCTGTCATCATCCGTCTCCATTCGGCAGTAGGAGCTGACAGACAGGTCGTCTCTGAGGTCATCCTGGCTGTTGTGAGGCGGCTCCACTCGTCCACTGAAGAACAGCACAGTCTCTGGGCTGGGGTTAGGCCACGACAGGATACCCTGCTTGTCCACACAACACAGCACCTACATACACACAGGCGATTTACTTACAAACATAAAATAGTTCCCAAGTGAATGGATGTTGGTATAGTAATTTGTCATGTGTCGTTAAGCAGCTACTTTGTCAGAAATACAGCAAAAGAGCAACTGCTGTATCCGTTTCCAGTGCAGCCAGACAAACATTGTTTGCAGTCAGTCAAAAATAATTGCAACCTCCATCTGATTTCATGCTGCATGCTGGGAGTAGTACTCCACTTGCTGAAGAGTTGGAGGTGTGCAGCCCTTCATCTAACAGCTCACTGTGGCTGCTCCTGACACCTTCATTACTGCAATATTTAAAAATGAACAAAATACAACCTTAATGACAGTAGTCGTCTTTAGTGAACGCATGCTTGGTAAACGACTGTGGTTACAGCCAACCTCAATGAAAAACACATTGTATTTCCAGTGACCGCTTCACAATGAAGCCACCTTCCTGCTTCCTGTCATTCCCTCGTGCCTGTGGAGGCAGTTTGAATCCAGGTCTGGACTCTGCCACAAACAATGTTAACTATTACATAGAGAGGTCGTTCCTGGATGCAAATACACTGTTTATGATAGTACTTATGGTTGGCACATTTTTCATCATCAGAGTTTGATATCATAAAAATCGTAAGGATTATCATTTTAAATATGATTTTGATCTAAACCAATTCACAGAACAAACAATAGATCTGAATCATTAATTGTTCAGTAAGAAACAACTTTAAAATAAGTTTCATACTGGAGTTGGTGTTCCATTCACCTCTATTGTACTGGGAGGTGAGGAAATCGACCGGCAGACAGAACATGTCGCAGTTTCTTACTTAGCCTGCTTGCTTTTCGTGGTTGTAAATAGAAAATTGAGAAAGCGCACTTCAAACAGGCGTGAACAGCTGATTGATTGAGTGATTATTGTGAATGCTCTGAATATTAAATGTAGATAAATAATGCTTTGTTGACAGTTCTGTTTAGTTTTGTTTCCTTTGCGCAGCTAGCACCTAGACGTTGTCCAACTTGCTCCGGTGACTGTGGATTCTTGACACGTTCCATGACTTTTTCTCTCCCTCTGACCCGCTGGAAATCCCCCGTCAGGAACCCACGTGCAGCACTCCGACTCTCATAAATACGCTCAAGAAAAATCTATTCTAAGGCAAATGATATCACTGGTACAGGTGATGTAATGTTAAAGCCATTCTCCAGTCTAAAATATGTTCTTTAATTTCAGTGTGTTATTTTAGTTGTTTCTCCACAACCGTCTGAGGACCCCCAGAAATGATCTTGTGACCCCGTGCGGGGGTCCCGATCCCCAGGTTGAGCCACTGATGTAGACAATCAATGTGGGTCTGGAGTTAAAGTTACAGGAAATAATCACAATTGAAAGTTGCAGTTAGATATCTTCCTCACATCTCCCCCAAAATACTTACAGTGACAGATCCCAGAGTGTGTAAAAGGCTGGAAGTATAACAGAGGGTCTGAGACTCTCCCTTCAGGACGCCAAGCAGGTGTCTCCACACACAACGCAGCAACTCCTACACACACACAGACACAGACACACAGACACACACACACAATTAAAATTAAATAAGTTATAAGAGTAGAATTAATGTCATATATATAGTGATTCAGTTATTGAAATTGACAATAAAAAAAACTAGCAATAAAGAAGCAAATTGAGTTAACAGCTCAGCCTAAAAGCAAACCAGCTATAAAATCAAATGAGCCTTAATCAGCTCTGTGATTGGGCTGTAAAGAAAGACAACGGACAAAGATTCTATACCACAACGCTAGTGGCACAAAGCGAGGAGGTGAAACCGGGGGCAAGATGCAGCATTTTGTGACTGGTCCGAAGACACACCCATGCAGATTTTGATTCTTTTGGATGGAATCCATGATGACTTTCTCAAGAAGGGACAAACGAAAAACAATCACAAGTTGCCCTTCCTTGCCCCCTTTCTTTATCAGGCATCATCCAAAATGAACTTTCCATCTGTGGCCTGGTGAACTAAGGGAACATGTACATTAGGGGTGTAACGTAAAGCTACAGTCTGTAGCCAACAAAATCCAGTTTGCCAAAAATGCCTGATTCTGAAGTTATAAGTTCTAAACTGATTTATTTATATCCATCCTGGATGGACATTATAGATGCCGATGTCCCTTAAAAAATGAGTCATTTCTGCTGATTCTATCAGTGTGTGCATGATGCATGTGTGTTTTGTTTCGACTGAGTAATGACTGAAGAAGAGTTGTGATGTTTGAGGTTGAAATGTGTCAGGAGGGAAAAACAACATTAATGCACAAATATTAGTATCTGTTAAGAGTACCTTATCTGTCAATATCCCAAAAATATATTTGTAGTTAGATACATCCCTAATGTACATACATGAGGCCAAGAAGATTGTTTTTAAGCAGCTAAAATCATCAATATAAAATCCCACAGGAATCCCACACTCCTCAATCATTCAACGGTGTAATTAACTTGCAGAGTAGTGCAACAGGAATGAGGAGCATGTTGGATGTGATTGGCTAAATCAAGTTTCAGTGTTTTAAAATAGGTAGGAATCAAAATGTGTTCAAACCAAAAGCATTTACAATACTAGCATCTTAAAAGGCTAACAGCCAGTGATACTATGAGTCTATTACAAATTGATCTGCCAAATACAAATTCCATTCATCATTCGTTAGCGTGACAAAGTCAAAAATAGCTTCATTATAATTCCAAAAGGAGATAAGGAAGGGACACAAGGAGAGAAAACCCTAGAGAAATACCAGCATAGGGAATATTGGGGCTGATTCAGTCATGCAGTGCAGGCAGACAGGCAGAAGTGGAAGATCGGGCACAGACTCTAGTGGAAGTCCATCTCAGATCATCTCTTCCCTATGTCTTATACTTGCTATGTATTTTGAGCAATGCCAAAGTCCGAGACTAAACACTAATGCTTCCAGAGAGCAGATCAGTGGTAATCTACTGATGGCTGCTTTTTTTTTTTTTTTTTTTTTTCCTTCAAGCACTAAGCCCGACAACAATGGAGGACAATGATTGGGTTTGTTCAGGAACTGTGAGAGGTCGTGGGAATAGAACTTCTATTGGGCGAGGTTAGAAAATTATCTTAAAAAGAGACAGGATTGACTGTCAGTAACATGTCAAAGACGACTGGAGGATTCTGAGGGTAAACTTACATCCAGAGGTGCCCGGTGGAGACGTGCTGACTGATAAGGCACAGATGAAGAGTACCCAAAACCGAAGAGTCAAATGGGAGAAAACAAAATGCCGTGCGAGTATAAAAAACTGAACGCAAAGTGCTCGTATAAGAAAAAACTAAAGAAAAACAACAATTAGGAAGTGAACACATGGAGAATCAGCGAGGTGGTCTGATCAGAAGTCCATGAAGATTTCCGTGGTGAAGAAATCAAAGATGTAATGGAGATTAAGGGTCAGGGGGTGGAGGTGGGAGGGTAGCGAGAGCTGTGTACGGGGGGGGGGGGGTTCCAGAGAGGGAGTTGCAAAGGGCGAGGACAGCAAGCGAGTAAACACAGGCAGGTTCAGGTGGAGTTGGAAGCCAAGCGAGCGGAGGAGGGGAGAGCGAGAGGTTATACCTGGGAGGAAACCACTTCGGTGTAGCTGCTTAGAGTGTCCTCAGAGAACTTAGCAAGCTGGGGCAAGAGAAGAGTCTAGTTAAAACACAGAGGGAGGCCTTCGCTGTGTCTCCTCTCTCTCCACGCGTGCGTGCGTGTGTGCGTGTGTGTGTTAGGGTTAGACTGATATGGGTTTCAAGATCACCATCACTTCTTCTGAATGGAAGGTGCCAATGTGTGAAATTAAGTCAGTTAACATTTAGACAACAACTAATATTTTCTCTCTTTTGTCTCTGTACTCGAGCCGAAAAACTTTGAATGAAAGGAAAATCAGCACAAAAACACTGTGACATCTATGGGCGATGGTTGTTGAGCGACACTCTGCGACATTCCGAAAGATGTTCTCTCTTTTACTTTGGAGCGTCAGGGCTCTGAACGGCACTTACATCCATATTGAATGAACAATGTAGGAATTGTAGCTAATTCAGTAAACAGCCCACATTTTAGGGGGAACCAAAGCTGCCAAATTAAACTAAACTTAGATAAATTCCTCCTAATTTAAAAAGGGGCACCCTGACATCGTGGGGAATATTACTCAGCCTGTGTAAACAGTAAAATGACCCCAACCATATCATCAGGTATTCTCAGCTTGGGGAATCCAACTTTGGGGACCGTTATAATGAACTGGGAAAGTGATGATAGACGCTATTGAGATGCATTATGGAAAGTGTCAAGTCAAGACATCTCTGCCTCTGCTGATTTTAAACATTCTTTTGAGTTTGATTAATGGAAGTGCATTACTAAAACTCTGGAGTGCCGTTTTAGTATTTGGGTTGAAATGCTTTGAATGTATTGATTTTCTGATTTGCAAACATCAAAAGAAACGTAGCATCTTCCTTAGTGATGATTTATAAAAAGGCGGCATGTAATGCACACAGCATCATTTATTCGCATGTTTTGGGGAGCCAAATGTGCTACTGCCCAAAACATACTCTTTTGGTCCATTGGACCATGGCCTGCATGTTGTCAAGCAGAGTGTGTTTCAAGTACGCTGTGCAGCTTCTTTTTTTCTTTTTTTTTTACTGTCGTTAGAATGCCAACAACTTGCCAGCCTGCTTCATATCAGTGAAGCATGAATATTGTCAATATTGTTTGACTTGTGAATGCATTAGAAATGCAATATTTGTGTTCTACAGTAAGTGGAGAACAATTAAATAAATAGCTATAGTTTGCTAGTCTGTTTGAGAATTTAATGCTGATTTAACAAGACCATAAACAAATATTGGATTTGGTTGAAGAATTATTGGTTTAGCATCACTAGTAGTGGCAGTAAAACCATTTCTTGAATGAAAATAATCAAGAAGTTTACGTTACAGTGTTATAACAGTGTTAACAATGATCTCCACTGATTTCTCCACCTCCCATTCACAAGAAGAGAAGTAAAACAAGAAAAAGCAAGAAAACGAACCAGGCAAAAGCTGGCAGAGCCCTTCTGTAAATACAGTCTACACTGACAGAACAGAGCAGAACAGAGCAGAGATGCTGCTGAAACACAGCCAGTGGACATACTGTGCAGATTAATGACAACCTGTACAACATTTATAAATGTAATGTTTGACATGCAATTCCCTTTTACAATGTTTAGTAGCATATAACAGGTGGGATTGCTCTCCTGTTGGTATCAAACCAAAACATCAGTCTAACCCAACAATGTGTGCATCTGTAGATAATCAACACATAGAACACACTCCTCCATGTTAGTAACTAAAGCTTCATCACACATTTATAACTGTGTGCATTTGTGTGCATGTGTTTGTGTCCCTCACCAGACCAGCTGGTGAAGCACGGCTGAACTCAGCGAGGACCCTGGCCTCTCCGAAGGCATTCAACAGCACCCACATAACAGGGAAGAGCAAGGGCAAGATGGGCAGAACACCCATCAACTGCAAAAACAATAACAAACACTTACATCTCTGTCGAGTCATCAGTCAGTTTAAAATGTATAATTCACTACCAACATATAATGGAAAAGTTTGACTTAGAAATGAACATGAATAATTTAGCATTTTTCTCAACAGATAGAATTCAAACATCAGCTGGTTGACTGTGTCCACACAAATCACTAATGTACACCAAGATACAGTATACTGTATACACCCGAGTCATTGTTAGCTACACAGTTATACTTTCGGATGATTGTACCTGAATTTGAAAGAAATTGAAGCAGGCGGGGGTGAGGCTGGGTGCATCACAAAAATAGCGGATAGTGTTGACGAGGAGGAATGCAACCTAAAGGGAGAGATCATTAAGAAACCAGTGAGGCAAAGGTGGCACACTTTACATTTGGATTGTTTGAAGTAGAGAACAAGTGATTCCAAATACATTGCGGAGACGGTTTAGAAACTCCATCGCTCACCAGAACTACTGGACAGACGAGCTTGGTGATCACCGACTGCACCGTAAACCTCTCATTATCGAGCACTGTGATTGGTCGAACCAACGCCAACTCCAAACTGTTACTGTTGAAAAAAAGAACATTACATAAAAACATTACTTTTATTTAAGTTAAATACCCTGAGAGTGTGTATATATATATATATATATATATATGAAATAGTGAGATATTATAGAGCTTTCTGAGCTTATAGAGCATACTGAGATATTATAGAGCTTTCATTTTGTTATTGTGGCAGTGGGGTGTGGTGGCTGGGTTGGCTGCTGGAGAGGAGATGGGAGTGGCTCAGTTGGAGGCCAGGCAGCTGGACGGAATCAGGTAATCAGTCGCACAATAAAAGCACGCCGATGACCTGGTTCTGTCTTGCAGTAGGCTGGGTTCATGTCGGAGAGCGACGGGACCGGACCGGACAAGACAGGACGAGCCGGGACGAGGCGGAGACCGGGACAGAGACAGAGCTGCCTGTAATAAACTGTTTTGCGCTCCCAAAGAAAGCTCCCTCTCTTCATTTCTCCCTCTGTCGTGTCCTTGTGTGAGCGCACCCGCTCACATTTGGCGCCTGAACAGGGACTATGTCAGAGGGAGAATCCCCATCCAGTCCGCTGGGGCAAACACTCCAGCTGCTCGCCGCGATGCAGGTGGGCACGGCCACCCTACAGCGGCAGCAGAGCCAGGCTCTTGCGGAGATTGCGGCCGCTCAGCGCGAGGACCATGCTCTCCTGCGGGAGCTGCTGCAGCGTCCGGCCACTCGGGAGGGTGAGGTGCGTACGAGCCTGGCCCGACCGCCGCACTTCGCCATGCTGAGGATGACCTCCGAGGATGACCCAGAGGCATACCTGGACATCTTCGAGGGCACGGCGGCGGAATGCGGGTGGCCGAGGGAGGAGTGGGGGATGCGGCTGCTACCCCTGCTGTCTGGGGGAGCACAGTTGGCAGCCCACAGTCTGCCGGCGTCCTCTCGCCAGACATATGACCAGCTGAGGAGGGCCATCCAGCTGGGAAGCAGGGGACACGGTTCAGGGGGCTCCCCTTCGAGGACGCCGGCCGGCCCTTCACCTACGTGCAGCAGCTCTCAGAGGCGACGAGGCGCTGGCTGTAGCCAGGGAGCAACTCCGCAGAGGACGTCGCGGGGCAGGTGGTACTGGAACAGTTTGTCACCGGGTTACCCTCCTCCACGGCCAATTGGGTCCAGTGCCACCGGCCCATCAGCCTAGAGGCTGCCACCGTCGTCCTCGTGGAGGACCATCTCTCCCTTCCCCGGCGGAGCATGAGGGAGGAAGCCGGGTTCCCGAGCGTCCCAGCGGACCGGCCGACCCCAGCCCCGAGGAGGAGGCTCCCGGCGGGGGCAGCAGCTGCTAGCCCCCTGCACGGCCACGGCGCCGCCGGTGCCCCGGCAGCCGCCAACCCCCCTAATAACCCTTCTGTCTCTCCACAGGGCCCAGTCGGCGGGTCTGGTCCTCTGGCACCCAGAGGGGGTCCTCAAACGCCGGGGTAGGATTGCTGGCGGTGCGGGCGACACGGCCACTTCCGGCGTGAGTGCCCACTCATGGAGGTCAGACAGTTGGTGGAGTTAGTACTCGCCTTACGCACCCCCTAATTCTGGGAACGAATTGGCCGGGGTTCCATAGGCTAGTGGGGAAAGCTATGGGCTATGTGAGGTGTTGAGTGGGGACTGGGAGGACGTGGGGCCCTTCGAGGGGGAGGGCGGAGAGGCTCAGGACGAAGCTTCCCCGTCCAAGCCTGTGCGTCCAGTGGAGGACTTCCCCCTCGAACGCACCACTCACTCACCCGCACTTCACGGTGATTAGGGACAGGTTGTACCGGGTGAGCCGCAATACGCAAACAGGGGAGGAAAACACACAGTTGTTGGTGCCGAGCAGCCCTCGGGAAATGATTTTCCAGGCGGCTCATCACAACCCCATGTCCGGTCATCTAGGGTATGAAAAAATACTGAACCGGATCATGGCCCGATTTTATTGGCCGGGCATCCGCGCGGACGTGAAGCGGTGGTGTGCGCCCTGCAGCGAATGTCAGCTGGTTAACCCGCCGGCCACCTCAAAAGCGCCTTTGCGCCCGTTACCATTAATTGAGGTACCATTCGAAAGAATTCGCATGGACCTCATCGGGCCATTAGACCGGAGTGCACGGGGATATCGCTTTGTCTTAGTTCTCGTGGATTACGCAACACGATATCCCGAAGCAGTGCCGCTGCGTACTATCTCGGCCAAGAGTGTGGTGCAGGCACTGTTTCACGTGAACTCCCGAGTTGGGATCCCGAAAGAGATCTTAACTGACCAGGGCACGTCCTTTATGTCACGCACGTTACGCGAACTGTATGCGCTACTGGGTGTCCGCTCCATCCGGACTAGTGTCTATCATCCACAGACGGACGGTGGATCGGTTTAACAAAACGCTTAAGAACATGGTGCGTAAATTCGTTCACGAGGACAGCCGTAATTGGGATAAATGGTTAGACCCTCTGTTGTTCGCAGTGCGGGAGGTTCCCCAGGCCTCCACAGGATTTTCTCCCTTTGAATTATTGTTTGGCAGGAAGCCACAGGGTGTGTTGGACCTGCTAAAAGAAAACTGGCAGGAGGGTCCAAGCACCAGCAAAAGCGAAATTCAATACGTCCTGGACCTGAGAGCAAAACTCCATTCACTGGGTCAGTTATCACGGAAGAATTTGCTCCAGGCTCAGGAGCGTCAGCAGCGCCTGTATAACAGAGGGTCACGACTGCGTCAATTTACACCGGGAGATAAAGTGCTTGTATTGCTCCCGTCCACTAGCTCCAAATTACTCGCAAAGCGGCAAGGGCCCTTTGTGGTCACATGGGGGACGTCAATTACGAGGTGGCGCGATCGGACGGGGGGAGCGGCACAGATTTACCACCTCAATCTCCTAAAAGAATGGAGGAAGGTGGCCTCTGCCTCTCTGGCTACTACGGTGATGGAGAAAGATGAGTTGGGACCGGAGGTAGAAAAGACGGACAAATCAGCCCCGGTCTCTTGTGACAGCCATCTTTCACCGAGTCAGAGGGCAGACGTTGTCGCGTTGCAAAGGCTGTTTGTCGATGTGTTCTCCCCCCTGCCCGGGCGCACCACTCTCGCACACCACCACATAGAGACGCCCCCGGGTGTGACGGTGCGCTCACGGCCTTATCGGCTGCCTGAACAATTTTCCTCTTGTGTTCAGGCAGCCGATAGGGCCGTGAGCGCACCGCGAGAGCTTCAGGCTATGCTGGAGATGGGCGTAATAGAAGAGTCCAACAGTGACTGGTGTTGTCCCGTCGTACTGGTGCGCAAGGCCGATGGGTCAGTACGGTTCTGTGTGGACTATCGCAGGGTGAATGAGGTGTCCAAATTCGATGCTTACCCGATGCCCCGGGTCGACGAACTCCTGGATCGGCTAGGCACGGCTCGTTTTTACACGACACTGGATTTGACCAAGGGCTACTGGCAGATTCCCCTGTCCCCAGAGTCTACGGAAAAAACAGCTTTCTCCACACCGTACGGCCTGTACCAATTCGTGACGCTTCCGTTCGGGTTTTTTGGAGCCCCTGCCACATTCCAGCGGCTCATGGACCGGGTGCTGCGACCACACTCAGCATATGCTGCTGCCTACCTGGATGACGTCATCATCCACAGTGAGACGTGGGAGCAGCATATGCAGCAGGTGGGGGCAGTACTTGAGTCCCTGAGGAGAGTGGGGCTCACGCCTAACCCCAGGAAGTGTGCGGTTGGACGGAAGGAGATACGGTATCTGGGGTACCACTTGGGCGGCGGGTAGGTGCAGCCGCAGCCGGGGAAGACCGCGGCCATTGCCGCCTGTCCGGCTCCCAAGACAAAAAAGGAGGTCAGGAGGTTTATGGGGCTGGCGGGCTATTACCAGCGGTTCATTCCGAGGTTTTCGGAGCTCACCAGCCCCCTGACCGACCTGACCCGAAAGGGTGCCTCAGATCCGGTCCAGTGAACGGAGCAGTGTCAGCTGGCGTTTGAGAGGGTAAAGCAAGCTCTCTGTGGGGAGCCGCTCCTGTTTTCCCCTAACTTCGCTGTCCCGTTTGTTTTACAGACCGACGCCTCGAACAGCGGGCTGGGGGCCCTTTTGTCCCAGGAGGTGGGGGGGGTCGACCGCCCCGTACTGTACATTAGCCGGAAGCTGGCTCAGCGTGAGGTGAACTACAGTACGGTGGAAAAAGAGTGCCTCGCCATATGGTGGGCAGTCGGCGCCCTGCGTTATTATCTCCTGGGGCGCTCTTTCACCCTCTGGTCGGACCATGCCCCGCTCCAGTGGCTCCACCGCATGAAGGATGCCAATGCCCGGATCACTCGTTGGTATCTGCCGTTACAGCCGTTTAACTTCAAGGTGATCCACAGGCCGGGTAACCAGATGGTTGTGGCTGACTTTCTCTTGCGTTTGGCGGGGGGGGGGGTATGTGGCAGTGTGGTGTGGTGGCTGGGTCGGCTGCTGGGGAGGAGATGGGAGTGGCTCAGCTGGAGGCCAGGCAGCTAGATGGAATCAGGTAATCAGTCGCACAATAAAAGCACGCCGATGACCTGGTTTTGTCTTGCAGTAGGCTGGGTTCATGTCGGAGAGCGACGGGATCGGACCGGACAAGACAGGACGAGACGGAGGCGGACACCGGGACAGAGACAGAGCCGCCTGAAATAAACTGTTTTGCGCTCCCAAAGAACGCTCCCTCTCTTCATTTCTCCCTCTGTCGTGTCCCTGTGTGAGCGCACCCGTTCACAGTTATCTTTGTAAATCCCATATGCAAAACACATGTCAAACAAACTCTGATGATGTTAGGCATTCGTTGTCTGTGGTACAGGTGACATAGGCTTAAGGTGACAATGCATAGGTGGCCCACAGAGAAGAAAAACTATTTTTTTGTATATCGCTTGCCTATAAAGAATAACTCCAAACAGAGAAAAACCACACAACCCATTTCTCAACACACAGACCCGACATGGGACGATTCCCTACCTGACTATGTCCAGTACTGGGGTCCGCACCACTCTGAAGAGACGGTGTTGCTGGGGACTCTGGGGTCCTCGCTTCTCATTGGACCGTGGGGAAGGAGGTGGAGAGAATGGGGGGAATAAATCTCCTGGCTCCAACACAATGTGCTCATCATCCTGAGGAGAGAAGAATAGATTGAGATGTAGTGTAGGTTGAGGGTCTGAGATGATAGAACTTATTGTTTATACCTCTGGTGTCGTTTACATCTGGTATGTGTTGGGAAGAACCCATTTCATAACTCTAATGACGCACCGCAGCCTAGTGGTGTCCTGTAGCATTAAAGATGTCATGCTACCTGAATGACTTTGACCCTTTGACCTCTAGCAATCTGGTGATTTTACTGTTAAGGTAATGAAAAAAAAGGAAATCATGTCTAATGTTAACCTATAATTCATATCAGTATGTGTTGAGCTTCATCCAACGCAATGAGGCCCGTCTGTTTATAATTAGCTAACGTCAATGTGGCTACACAGCAAACACTGTAGGCTTTCTGTACCAATACCAGTTCTGGTATTTGGTACCTTGATATCAATTCCAAAAGAATATCTAGGGCAAATAACTGATAACTTTGAATGTCTTATTCCCCAAAAGGTATATATTTTTAAAGTGTACAGTATTGCAGTGACTACCAAAGTACACTTAACTGAACAGTAGGGTTTTTCCAGGTATTTTATTTCTAGGATATACATTTCCACTTTGGGATAGAGAACATCTTCAAGTGAATGAGAACGTTGAATTAGGTGTACTCAAAAAAAGTATGCAGTAGGTATTCAAGCAAATGTCAATGTGCTCAAGATGACCAGAGGTGTATTGACATTGTGCAAGAGGAGGGAGTTTGTGAGAAGCCATAGTGGTTCAGTTATTCCAATACAAAACATTCTGCACATTTTCCTCCTGTACCAAATTTGACCTCCTCTGCATCTCAAAACATGTGTGTGTGTCTGAGCACAGACTAACCTTAATGCCCCTGAGGGATGCAAACGCCTCTTGGCCCGGTCTCAGAGCGATGATGTCCCCTTCCACCAGCAGGCTGATGGGCAGGTTAACCAACTGGGAGTCCCGGTAGGTCCAGTGAAGGGACCATGATGGGGATGAGGGTGTGTACAGATCAGGGTACAGAGATGGAGACCATCGCACATCACCCACACACCCTGACAGATAGTCTAGAGGAACAGGCAAAGAAAGTGAGGATGCAGTTAGAGAGAGGGAGAGGGGAGTATGACACGCATGAATGTGGTGACAGTGAATAAATATATATACTCTATATACTGTAGTGAGATGCATCATCTCTTAAATTTTGTCAAAAAATCAAATAAAAAAATCAGTCCTGGTACCACATCGCGGATGGACCCCAGACATCCCTAGAGTTGATATTCAATTATACATTCAACCATTTCACCAAATGGGCAAGCTCATGCAAATTAATCTGCTAAAGGTTAAAGTTACGCAACAGTTTAGCCTAATTAGCCACATATCGTAAAATATGTAAGCACAAATGCCAAGATTCCTCTATATTTCCAGTGGTGACTCACCACTGAGCTGTGTGATGATGCCCTTGAGTCGCCGGACCATCTCGCTCCTCTTCAGACGCTCCTGACGTCCAACCAGCAGCAGGTTGAGCAGGAAGAGAAGAAGGAGGGCTGCAGCGTTCACCAGCTCGATACCAGAACTGTGGGAGGTGCAAAGGACAACGGCAAAGCCATATGTGACTAACTCAATAGAAATGGCAAGAATCCAGTCTTTACTAGGTCCAGCACACTTAGAGACACATTTCTAAATGATCTTGTTTGCTTGATTATAAAAAGTTAATGTGAATTTACACCAAATATTCCAACAGGAATTTTAACTGATTCCCAAAAAAGCATCACTTCTACACTTATAGCAAATGTATCTAAATTCAAACCAAACTAGTATCAGGGTGGTGGTGTAGTGGTGTTCTTCCAAAGAGAACACCGGAAGTTTGTGAGTTCAACACCAGGCTGCCACCGTTGTGCTCCTGAGCAAGGCACCTAACCAGCGGACTGTGCCTGAGTTAGTTCATTAGATAAGCTCTGGATAAGAGCGTCTGCTAAATGACATGTATTGTAATGTAATGTTTTAATTGGTCAGTATTGATCAGTTAATATACATATTTAATCAAATGGTATTAGACAGAAAGGAGAAGAGTCAAGGCAAGTGTAAGATCGCCTTGGCACAGCGCAAGAACGCCAGCTGGGGTTTGTGTAGCTGGTGAGTCATTAAAAAATCTCACTTCTGTTCATCTTCAACAAGATTATTTTTTAGTCGTCTGTCAGTGGAAAGATTTTATTACACCGACCGTGCAAGATGTAGTCATGTAACATAACAACCACCCCAGTGCCTCCTCAACCTGCTGATCACCGTCTGAGCATAGGACCATAGATCTTACACAAGCTTTCAGAGTAAAGACTTTTTGACAAAAAGTGAAAGAAGAACAAATCTTTCCTAACAGAAATAATAAATGACTGCACAAAGATTATTCTTCAATATAATTGATGTTCCAGAACAGGGCAGTTCAGCAAAAAGAGGGCACCTACCTGCCCTGTGGCTGGCTGCCATGGCAACAGAAGAGTCCCAGCACCACCAGTAGCGTGAGGGCAGCTCCAGGCCAATGGAGACAGGAGTGACGGTTGCCATGGTAAAGGAAGCTATTCACCCACTGTTCCTATAAAAACATGACAAAACAACAAGGCCTTAGAGATGCCACAGTAAGGAATTTTTCCCACTGGTTAATCAACTCATAAAAACACTGGCATTACCGATTACACCAGTAACCAACATTTTACAAGAAAACATATTTGCCGATGACGCTCAGAGCGCTTACTTTGATCTTTAACGTTTGAGGGCTGTGTGACCGGGCTGTCCGGTCCAGCTTTCTCAGGTTTGGCCCTGCTGACGCTACGCCGCTGTACAATTTCATACCACAAGTTTACAGATTATAGCCTCATTTTGACTTTTTCAGATTCCTATTAACAGTGGGTTTAAAACCAAAATACTTTGAAACCAAATTCTCTGCCATCGTCTTGTCGGTCAACTCTCCTCTCGTCACCTGATGAGTGAAATCGGACTCCTACTACTGGATGGGATCAAGGCCATGTGGAACACATCGCTTTGTGTGGCTTGTGCTTAAGTGTTTTCACACTGATGAGGACCAAACATACTCACAAGAATGTAATGACAAACCTCATATTTGCCGGTCCATATTTAGATAATTTGGGTTAGGTTTAATAAATATGATTTTTAGGTCAGGGTAAGGATTTAAGTTTAGGGAGTGACTGTGCTTAATTGAAGTCCCACTGATATGACATGTGCATGTAAAGAAATGTGTTTGTGTACCTGTGCAGAGGCTCGTCTGCGTGCAGCCCTTTGGTGCTGCTCCAGGAGGCTGCTGAGCTGGTCCCGAAGCTTCACCAGAGCCTGGCCAGTCGACAGGCCCAGAGTCACAGCATCCTCCTCCTGCAACACACACACACACACACACACACACACACACACACACACACACACATTGCTAAATGACCAAATCATGATTTGACAACTTAATATCATATTATTTCTTTGAATAATTTAGAATAATAATTTCCATAAAATTGTAACAGCATTGTTCTTTGACTAAGACACTGTCAGAAGCCATCCTTGCATAACTGGGGTGAGAGTTGTCTACATTTAAGACTTATTAAGACCTTTTTAATACCGCATTGAATGCAATTTAATACCTGTTCCAGCATATGAAAGTATGTGGAGAACCTAGAATTATTCATTATTATATAAAAAATGTTCACTACGTCCCAGCAGTATATAACAATAATTTGCAATGGTTTAATTAATTAATTAAATTAACACAACCTGGATGTAGAACAACAGTATAAAATTGATGGATGGATTAACCAGTTAAAATTGATTAATTCATTTAATTCAGATTTTTCCTAAACTTGACCATTTATGAGCTGGTGAGCTTCCTGGCTACTGTAGCTGGCAGTGACGGTGTTTGTTACAGGTCAGCTTCCTGCAGCACAATCCTGTGTCACAACTATTGACTCTTCATAAATAACATCACTGCAGACGGCAGGCCATCATTCAATGTTAGACTTTTTCATACCTTTTTTGAGCAAACTGAATTTAACACATTATAAGAGTTTTCCAGAAGACCCGCAGATAACCTGCTATTGTAGGCAGTACGTTCAAAAGGTATAAGAACTCTATACCTTTTTATATAGTAGTATAGTATTCAAAGTTAGACCCACCGACGGGGCTTACTGAGCGGAGACACAGAGAGAGTGCAACGGTGGTAGAGGGAGTGCAAATGAAGAGAGGGTGCTGCGTCAGTGGAAACAAGACAGTGAATCAGAGGAATTGAACGTTATTTTCTGATTGATTTACAGCGTTCCCGTTCTAAAGCACAAATAAAACATACCCACACATCTGCACAACCCTGCGGGAAGGTGCCAAATTTTGATCCAAAGCGCAGTGCTGTGTGGTCTGTGTGTGTGTGTGTGTGTGTGTGTGTGTGTGTGTGTGTGTGTGTGGCTCAGCCAACTGTCACACCGACAGCAGTACGCAGCAGAGGAGAAAGACGGACTGGGGAAAACACTGAACCAAATAAAAACACACGGCGGTTTAACAATACGTTTTGATCGTCAAATACCGCCGCTTTCTCAGACATCCGAAACACAGTATTGCCAAAGAAGGGCTTTTGCTTTTTCTGCCTTGACATACTCCGTCATCGCCTTGTTTATCATCTCTCCTCTCTCCTCCCGAGATTAGTGAAATCCAACCCCTGCTCCTCTGTGCTGCCGCTGTACAGAGCTTTCACTTTCACTTAATAATTGTAGTTGCCGGTCGTCCGAAAAGGTATTGAGCTTGTATTTAACTTATTTAAATGAAGAGGCTTTTATTTGATGAGCGTTGGCGCTGATAGGAGAAAAATAAACTAAGTAGGTTATATTTCTATAGAAGCTAGAAGCAAAATGACGATGAGGACGGTGGGCAATTAATATAATCAGTGTATGCCCGAACAACGCGCGGAAAATTGGAAGCCTAACCAAGATGCCAACGGTGAGGATATTACACAAACTATCTGCAAGAAATGCAAGCGATGTGTGCCAGTTAAAGTTACGTGAATAAACATTTATAAAAGCAGAGTTTCCGCCAGTGTTGACTACCTGCCGGCCAGCATCTGGGTTTTTCAAAAATGTATTTTTAAGATGTTTTTTTAAACAAAAGTGTGTTATACAAGTAGCGACCTCCATTAAGGAATAACTCTGTGCATGGCTTGTGTGTGTATTTTGAGCAAGTGTGAGGTTGAGAGAGAGACAGAGAGAGCATGTGTCACCAGTATAAAGTGAGCAGAAATGTTATAGCTGTCACCCAAGCCAAGCTTCCATGTCTTGCTTGCCATCTACTGATTAAAGTGAAGGGAGTTAGCCCCGAAGCTGACGACAACTCTGGCATCCCTGGCTCCCTTAGGGTGCTTTTACACCCGTAGTTCGGTTTGGATTTTCTACAGACTGACAGATAACTTGTTGATTGGACAGTTTTGGCGATTGTCATCCTGCATCAACAGGACCTTGGATGCTCACCAACGAATCAGGAGCATTATACCAACATGCAAACACATCTGACTGACGGCGTTACTCACCCAAACTGGCAACAAACAGTCTTGTTACATTCGTGAAGCCTTCACTGAGGAGAGTGTGTTCAGCTTCAGCCAAACAGAAACACACGAGACAACTTACACTGCTCTTCTTCCTGAGGAATATCCCTTCTCCCATCTTCAACACCATGACAGCCCTGCTCTGCTTCACTAAAAGCTGTATTGCTGCCGCTGGGCTACAAGGGCAATATCCAACCACAGCCGTGCTACGTGACGAGAATCATTCCATTTCAGAAACAGTGCAGTGTGCTAGACCAAAGGAAAAAAAAAGATACATTGTTGCATTCTAGTTCTGGTCCGGTTTGTGTTCCCACTGACTTTCAACAAACGAACCAAGAGTAGTTAACATGAAGTTAATCAAACTGACAGATAACTGGTGGTCTGGACGGTTTTGTCATCCATCATCAACAAGACCCACTTCTAATTCCGGTGACAAAGAAGTTTATGCAGAACTTTAATGCTTCTGATGTGTATATTTATGTTCTTTGGTGTCACAAAGAACTCACAAAGAAATAACCGTAAATAGAAGCATTAGATTGCAAACCGGCCGCTTGTAGCCCAATGATTCGGGGCTCATTGCTGTAGGATCACTATCACATACTTTTTAATGGACTTAATGAAGTGACATGGTACACCCGCCTCTGACTAGCTGTAGGTCGGCTTGGAAAGGCTGAAGGTTGGTCGCGGCTCCCTTTACAGCACCCCCGCTTCCCGGGGCTGTGATCGCTACACCCTCAGACCCTGTGGGGAGGGACAATCGCTTCCTGAACATTATTTCATTATCAGCAGATTGATTTATTAGTAGTTTAGCTTTGAAATCATGCTAAAATCATATATCTGCTAATAACAGCTAATAAAAGCATCCTGCGGTTGTTTTTTTGCCTTCGCACCAGAAACAAAGCGCTCGCACCAGAGTCCGCTTGGAAGAGGCCACAGCAGCACAAACAAACAGTACTGACCGGGCAAACAGAACGAAGATTGTTTTAACAAAACCAAAAAGGTCAGATGTGACAGCACCCTTATGGTGGGCTGAACTTTAAAGGTGGACCAGCTATTCTCATTTTAGTGACAAGCCGCTCCTCCAAGTTCATGGAAAAAGAGACGGCAAACTGGTTTGTAATGAACTATTTTTTTTATAGGATCTTAGTTCTGATAGTACGCTTTTTTTAAATTGCCTTTATATCAGCGTAGGAAAAAACAATCGTCCATCATCCCTTCAATTGTCCATATATGATCCAATCGGCACAAGCCTACTTCTTTCCCTAAATGGCTTAAACGTTTAATCAAAATTGCTGTCAATTACCTTCTAAGAATTGATTAATCAAGCGATTGTTTCAACACTTATATCATTGCCCTCCATACTTTAGACAGTGTAAAAAAGGAAAAGAACACATGTATAACAGAGAGAGGGAATCTATATCTAATGTTAGTGGGAAGGCAACCTTTCCCACTCTTCATGTCACCGTGAGGCTGTGTGTCTGCATAGGCCTGCGCATACACGAACAGAAAGACATACACAAATATCAGAACGCACACACATACAGTATACACACAGGGTTCAGCTTTCAAGCTCTACATCCCACACAGGCAAGCTATAAATATCTTCCCATTTCCCCAGTGTAAAAAAACCTCAACAAAAATCCTCCAGACAGACATAAACAGGCAGAGACACAAACAGCCTTAGCAGAGCAGAGCATGCAACCTGGAAAGGATCTAGATTAACCTTGAATGCTCACCAACGAATCAGGAGCATTATACCAACATGCAAACACATCTGACTGACGGCGTCACTTGCCCAAACTGGCAACAAACAGTCTTGTTACATTCGTGAAGCCTTCACTGAGGAGACTGTGTTCAGCTACAGACAAACAGAAACACACGAGACAACTTACACTGCTCTTCTTCCTGAGGAATATCCCTTCTCCCATCTTCAACACCATGACGGCCCTGCTCTGCTTCACTAAAATCTGTATTGCTGCTATTGGGCTACAAGGGCAATATCCAACCACAGCCGTGCTACGTGACGAGAATCATTACATTTCAGACACTAGTTCTCAAGATGTGCATGAAGTCCTAACTGCAGCCTGCTCATGTCTACAGTCGGGAGAGAGCCGGAGATGCTGCAAAACCTCACCCAAATTTCCCTCGTCACTGGGCTTCAGACAACAGAGCCCAGCGTCAGTGCACGCTGCCAGCTGGACTTTCATTCAAAAACACCAAGTCTGAGTGCCCCTCTGGCATCGAATGAGCCTCGTTCAGTTCAACTCAGTTTAGCAGCTGGCTGGGAAAGTAAGCAACAAAACCCCGACTACAGAGAGGGGGGGGGGGGGGGGGGGGGGGG
>CALSCE010000091.1:2565030-2575950 GCA_943593645.1 Bovichtus variegatus | reverse complement strand
GGGGGGGGGGGGGGGTTTGAACGAGGCCAGACAGTGTGGGGGGGGGGACTCTTTTGATGTGACGAACAATGCCAACCTGGCCTGTTTAACCCTGGTTACACTATTTGCCTCTCTTGCCGGGTTAGCGTATTTTGCAATGAGGGATGTATACAGAGAAGCTGTAGAGAAGATGTGACAAAAAAATTCACAACCACAATTATAATTGGGATTCAACCAACATAGAGAAGAAGTCTTTAAAGCTTACCAAAAAATACAAATACTAACATCTACAATTACATGGAAACTGGCTCCAGAACAACGGCTAAATGAACGTTGCAAAGTCTCTGTTTTTGCCAATCAATAAGAATGTTTGTTCTGATATAGTAAATGTATGCAAAATACATAAAATCATCAAATGAATGTCCCACTTAAATTTAAAATGCTTTACAGGTAGTTAACATCTGTGATTTCATCACTACAATGTCTGGAAATCATGAAAAATACCCATTAGAGCCCGAGGTTTAAATTGCTTGTTTTGACTGACCAACAGACTAAGACTAAAGATTTTCAATTTACTATAATATAAGACAATAAAAATAATTTACTTAGATAGATAAGTAAATTAAGTAGATTATAAAATAATCTACTTAATTAATAATTGGGCTACAACAGATTATATAGCAATATAGTTTATATTGCCTTACACTAAAGTGAGTTCAAGTCAAATTTCAGTTTGACAAGAAAGGCAGTGATATGAAGGAAGAGACGACGAGCAGGTATTTGCTGAACTTGCCTGAGTACAAACCAAAAGCAACTCTCAAAACTATCGCAATGCAATGAACAGACGGCATTAGTCTTACTGTATGCTGACTGGATTTATAAAACCATTCATGTGTTTCACAACTCGTGAATTTGGGGTTATCAGAAAAGTTCAAATTTAGGAAATTGTGGATAGAGTGGGAGGCTCAAATGCAGTCCTCTCTCTAACACAGTGAACAAGAACCATTAGAAGGCGGTTAGCCCAATGCGGTCGGCTTTACGAAAACACTCGTTCTCCACGCTTCTATTACCATTGCATTCACGTTGTATTATACAACCATCACACGTTAAAAACACATCTGAATTCATACAACTGAAATGTTCACAACACACAATATGCTATGTAATTCCAATATGTAAAAAGAAAGGTCAACCTCTAAGAGTGGGACACTCATGTGTCCTTTAGAAGGAGGGCAGCTACATGCTTCTGACTGTACTGACAAAGCACGTAGGTGGGAACACTGAGATAGAAGAGGTAGAGAGCTTTTCTTTGAGCCTCTTGAGCAATAGGTCACTGGCAGCCACGTTTTGGTTCCTACTGCCCAGTTGTGAAATGTCTCTCCTTCACATCTTTGTTTAACTCAACAAGTTGATCATTTGACCCTTCAGATGGGTTGGACCGAAATGACCAAAAATGATCGAGGACAATGAGAAAAGTGAATATGGGAGAATGTGAAGTGTTGCTGTCACAATGTGGAACAAAAAGATAAATGAATAAAACTGCATGTCACCAGGCAGTGTAGCTCCTAAATTTAAAGATAACCATGGGTCATTGCAGCTTTGATCTCATTTTGCGTATGTTTGATTTTCGTTTCTGTCGGTGATGATAACACTGTGCTTACCGAAGATAGCCGGACATATTCTAGACAAATCCACAGCTTAACCAAATTTATTTGGAAAGTGAAAACGGTAAAATGGCAAACAGCTAAAATGATTACCAAAACTAGCCCTTGGAAGCATCTATCACAGTATGCTTTAGACAAAGGGCTTTTTTGGATCTTCTTGCAGCATCTGAAAACGTTCTGGTGGTGGACTCAAAGGGGGCTGTGTCTGCCAATTTTTTAAACCAACCATCCACTTCACGTAGCGATTGTCAAGGCGTGTGGAGGCGTGAAAGGAGGCAGGGTTGAACATGTGTACGACGAGAGAGGAGACTGTCAAAAAGTGTACGTCACTATCGACATTTGAACAAGTCTTTGTGTCTTGCCCCTCTCTACGATGGCAGACTTTATGCCCCGCTCTCGGGTGTGGGCATTAAGAACAGCTATAAACACTTTTGCCTTTAAACGATCTTAAGACCTAATTTGTTAAAAGCATACTGAGATATGAGATAGATACACAGTTTTCCTGTGCAATGAAAGATGATTACCAACATTGTAGGTGCGCTCTTACAGTAAGTTTTACCTCCAAAAACTGATCGAGCTAACCTGACTATATTTCATGGCAGTGTTGATTTATTATCAAATGTCAGCAATTAACTTGATGAGTATAATGATATGAGTATACGGGTAAATGAGTATGATTGTCAATGCTCATCTGAGACGGCTCTCAATCACAGTGTACAGGGGCCTTTGAGAAATATTTCTGTTTACACATCTGCTGCTTCAGAAGCATTTTTTCCCTGAAGAGTACAACAAAAAACTTTGGATAAGCATGAACCCACGCTCGGAGACACTGCAGCATAACTAAGCACTCCCCTGTGGGCAGTCTAAATCCCAGGGGCTTTATCAGTTCGGTAAACAACTCTCCACCTCAGTGACAGATAGCATAGGCAGATGCTGAACTAAGACACCAAACTCACCTGTTTCTTATCCTGCAGCTCCATGGCAACCACAACCTCTCAACATGCTCTGCTCTTCAACCCGCCAACGCCACCTGGAAGAGCCCTGTCAGTGCCGCTCTGCAATGTCCTACTCTGGACGCAGCACACTGCCTCTGGAAGCTGCAGATGAAGTAATTTAGATTTGGACGGAGGAAGATGGAGCAGGCAGGCTGGTGCAGCCTTGGTCCCCCACCTGGCAACACCTTCTGCCCCGCCTCCTCTGCCAGTGTGACAGGAGGCACGCCCACACCTGAAGGGACCAGCAGAGAGAAGCAGGGAACTGTGTGATTTGGCGTTTTTTTGTTTGCAGGATTAATTGTTGCTCAGGTGCGGCACAGGGATCCTCCTCATAACATTCTTGTAGATGTCTGTGGATAAATGACAAATTACAAGAATCAATTACAAATCAAGTCTAACTGAACGGCACTTACGTTGACCTACATTGCAATGTAGAACAGGTTCTATTAAGACGTTGGTTATGAAATACCGTCCCGTTGGCAGGCTTTACCATTTTCACATTAGTTCAAGCTGCTTAGTTAGCTTTAATGCCATCATGTTGTATGGTGTTGGGGCTACAGCGAGAGCACCCAGGTGTTAGCATAATAGCTCTATTGAAAGGCAGACCAAGGCCCTGGATCTACTGACACCAGGCTCCCCACTCACTGACCCCATAAGCAGCTTCCTCTGGCACAAAAACCCAGTGAACTCCAGAGTCAGCAGTCTCCATTGATTGGCAAAGAGTTGACAGTGCTCAGCCAAACAGAAGAGAAAAGAGCCAGGCCGACTGAAAGGTGAGTGTACTGCCTAAATTAGACTGTTCGAGTAAGTTTAAACCCGAAAAACAGTCTTATTGAAGGGTCAGCGGTGAAGGTAATGCAAGAAAAAGGTCAAACGGGATTCAAGTGTCCCGACAGTCAGCATGCACAACACCAGGACCCTCAATGTGAAGATGTAAATTTAGCTAAATTTTATGAATCACACCTGTGCTTTTCCTTCTGTGACATGTCGAATTGTTTTCAGTGACAAAGGGCAAATCAAGGTTTGAAAAAGACAACTTTAGCGACATGCTTACTGTTTGACGAGATATGGCAGAAGTTTGTGTTTGGGATGCTTATTAACCTCGGCTTATCTCTCACTTCCCCTGAATAATCGATTCCGATAACGGTGTGCCGCCAAAGCAGGAGTTTCCAATGCTGGCTAAAAATGTTATCGCTCGTGCTGCTAGCCATGTTAACAACCGTCATTTAACTACTACACGGGTGAGACAGTCCCACATATCTACTACTACTAGCTGAGTTAATTTAGCGAGCTAACGTTAATCCTAGCTTAACGACTAGCGAGCTCAGAGACTTTGTTTTCCTCCGTACAGGCCACTTGCACATACATTCAAACTGACAGTGCTGAAAGAAAGTGTAGAAACTTCCATTATGTATTTGACGTCAACTTTAAATGATTAGCTGACGTCAGACAGGTCAGAATGGGGAAATGTCGCATCCAAGTTTATATTCATAGTGTCCATGCATGTGATTGAAAATTACTAAATGGAAAAAAAACAACGACTGCGGGAAATAACAAGAGGAGCAAAACGTTTAGTTTACCTTTTTAAAAGGTGTACAGTGACAGCTCTTGCTGCCTGGTGTAACGTCTTTTAAGCTTTACATTATCCTTCAATTGACAACATATCGTAAGCCATGTTTGTTATGAGAGGAACAGTCCTAAAACATTTAGCCTAACAGAGTGTATGTAAACGTCCTCTCCATTCAGAATGGCTGGCATCGCGGCTAACGTTAGACGTCCTCTTCCCTTAAGCAGAAGGGAGGCTTCGACCTAACTGGACTTACAATATTAGCCTACAATATTCGACACAGCCTGTAGTTGAACAATATTAGTCTGCGAACTCACCTCGTAATTTTAAGGTCGTTATTGATATCCTTTTGAAATGGAGTATTTATCTCGAATATAAATGCACTACTGTACAGCAGCAGCCATGTTGGGGAGCGTTCTACATGGAAGAAGGAATAGTGTGTTGTGATTGGACGGCGCTCGAGTACTCTGTCCTTTGATTGGCTGAAACTATGCTACGCTATGTTTTCTAAGAGTGTTTATGGTTCTATTTTGAAATAGGAAACCTCAAATCTTTACTGAGGAGTAGCTACCAATTCATGACCCTCAAAGTCATTGAAATATTGAGTTGCAGGCAGTTACAACAATAACTCTAATGATTTAACACGTATAATAATATGTATATACATATACAACTATTACAAATGTTAGAAGCTGTCACACACCATGAAGGAGGCGCTGCGTGTTTTGTAGACTGTTGTTACCCTGGTTGTTACTCATCAGTTGTTTTCATATTACAAACAAAGAATGAATGAAATAGATTACATTTCACGAAGTTTACCATAGCATTGTTAAAAACAAAAGAAAATCCAGAAATCACGTGATGACATGATGTTCAGCATATGTTGAAATCTTAGACAACTGTTTGCCAGTGAACTATCGTATAAGAAATGTGCGTATGTCTCATGCATTTCCTGTTCAACCTGTATGTTATCCCATGGATATTACCAATGTCCAATTTAATATGAATGCAGCACTACAAGGCAAAACTGTGGAATGAAAAGATACATGTTTCTGATGATACACCTGTGTTTTTGCTGAAGTAAAATCTTAATATCTGTAATGGAGTACTTTTATATTGTTATATTGCTATTTTTACTTTTTCCACCAATGCTTTGTTGTGATAATGCTGCCCAAATCTGCAGGCAGGAACGGAAAAGAGCACAAGTTAATGTATGCTAGACTGACCGAGAATTCAGTTTTTTAACCAGCTTCATTACTCTTTGACAGAAAGTTAAAATGCATGAGAGTAAATCCTAAGTAAAACAAGTGGAAAACAAAACTATAACGTTTAAGTCTTGTCTGTGTGTTTAGTGTCAGCGTCTATCTGGCACCACTCCAGAGAGAGTTCGCTGCAGACTAGAAAACTAGAGAGAGGCAGAAATTCCCACGATGGTGCAAATAACTGCTGCCACTGTAATGCCCTTGAGACTCACAATTTCAAAAATATTTCAATACCTACACACATTTAGTTCTCAAAGAGAATGTGTTGGAATAAACACATCTGCTTTAAACTGAGGAATTTGCTCCAGAAATATGTAGGCCTAATATTCAACATGCATTTCGTTGCATTTGGACTTTTGTTCAGGGTCTGTTTTTCATGATCTGGACTATGGACCTTAGTTCCGATGAAGGGAAATCTTAGTGCTACAATAGTGTGCGTGCGTGCGTGTGTGAAAATGGGTAAATGTTGGGTGTCATGAATGTCCACATCCTTCCGGCCATAAAGGGTGCTTCATAGGAAAAGTTAAAAACATTTGGTGAATACACTTATTCACTTTGAAAAAATACTGTTATAATAAATAATATATAATAATAAATATAATCAAAAAAACATTTTTTCTTCTTCTTTTCCTTTCCATAAGGTCTTTTTGCAAAGATGGTGTTGCTCTTTTTCAGTAAGATGTTTTATATCTCTGCCCTCATATTTATATTTTACTACTATTGTGCTCACAAATTTCACTCACGATTTCCACTACATTTATCTGACACTTGCAGTTCATAGCTACTTTTTACATTTAAAAAAACACATGATAAATCATATGATGCAGTTTTATACTACTAATCTACCCAGTAGTATACTAAGTATCTAAAATTGGCTCCACATTGACAAACTACAACATTAAAAATGCTATTACATGTATTTGTTAATGCAAGCAGAATAGTATAATATTGTATATTAATATAACATTGTAAAAGGAGCTTACTGAGTACTTTTAGTTAATTTAAGTTCATTTTGCTAAAAGTACTTGAGTACTTCTAACATATTGAATTTAGGACCTTTACTTGTAATGGAGTATTTTAAGACAATAGTATTTCTACTTTTACTAAAGTAAAGGATCTGAGCATCACTGCATGGTAATAAGGTTTAAGGTAGAAGCTCGGAACCATTGGTTACGACTTGGTTTTGATTGTGGTACTCTCGACTCTACATACACACTAACATACACAGACACTTGCTCTCCTGTAACCTTCAGGCTGCGTCCTTGCAGTCCTACTGCGTCAATATGAAGTGAGGTCCTGTTGCCTGGCTGCTTCCACAGTGTCATTTCACTCGGTGTATAAATCAATACCTGTCAGCCATGGCTGGACCTGTTTTCCAACTTCCCAAAGTGACACTTTGATATGAGTCCTTTTTGTGGGACTTTATTGGAAGATGGGACCTGGCACACACAGAATAACAAAGGTACATTTTCAATGGGTATTAAATATAGTATTATATTCTGTATAATCATCTTAAAACTCACTCTGTTCCTTTTTTAAATTCAATATTAAAAGTGTACCATACTGACTTTGAACTCCATATACTCAAATGCAACCTTTATTGTGTTAGTGAAATCTACATTATTGATTAATATGATACATAAAGTAGTGTCCTGACTCCATCTACCCAAATAACAACATGCAAATGATAATTAAAAAAAAAAAAAGTCAAGGACAAATTGAACATTTATATTACTTGAATTTGTGTCACTCAGTGATTCCAAACCTGATTTAAAGTTTTCTCTTGATGTGTTCTACAACAAACGTTACTTCTTAATATGTGGATTAGAAAAGTTACATATTGGGACCCTGAGTGATACATTATATGAGGGAAAAAAATGGATCAAAAGATTGTTTCTTTTAGCAACAAGAGCTCACCCCAAACCCTTAAAGGACGAGTTCACAATGTTTCAAGTTATTCTTAAAACACTGCTCAGGTGGCCATGTAAACATTGAAATGTATTTATGTAAAGATTGTTTTACTTGCTGTAATCATTATTCTCATTGTCACACAATGTGGTATTCTGTATCTATTGATATGTCATGTGTTGTGTTTTGATTTGTCTCTTCATACAATCCATGGAAACCATAACCCTGACATCATTGCGTCAATAATGTCAGTTTTTATAGTATTTATTTATTTTATTAATAAAAAATATAAAAGTAAAAAGTTTTTCCGTAATCTCAGCAATTGTTCCTTCACTAATTTTATTTATTCAAAATACTGTAACATGCTGGATTGACGTATTCGCCATAATTTAGCTGACTTTAGACGGTAAGGTACATTTTTAGGTAAAGCTTTAGAACAGGGGTCCCCAACCACCGGGTCGCGGACCAGCACCGGGCCGTGGATCATTTGGTACCGGGCCGCACATAAAGAATAAACATAATCTTTTTTGTGTTGGTAATATTTATTGTAAACATTTTAATGTATTATATTATATATATTACAATGTAATTAATAATATAAATAAAGTTCATAATTTAAAATGGAATAATTACATTTACATTATATATGTAATAATTAAATTATATGTTTTGCACTTTGTGTGTTTTGTTATTGTCTTGCATGAAACCGGTCCGTGGTGCAGATAGGTCGGGGACCGCTGCTTTAGAATACGACCCAACATACATTGTAATTCTTCCCAATTTTCTGTGTTTTTTTTGTACTAACTGTGTACCAGTACAGTAACCAATACAATGGCAGGTACAATGGAACAAAATGTGAAGTTAGGGAATGAGGGGGTGACGATCTGGGAACTTAATATGTACCTATTCTATTATTACAGGCTACTGAATGACCTACGGAACAATAATCTGATGTTTTGGAGGAGTTTAAAGAAAACTCATACTACAAGCAATTTAACTACTGTGTACCTTTTCTAATATTACAGAGTACGTAAACGTGACAAACGTCACAGGTCACCAAAGAGCATCCACCATCAACTTTCACTGGAGAAGCCAGCTGAGACCGTCTTTGGTGCAGCTGTTGTTGACACTATAGAGATATTTTGTACAGCTTTTGCCTATGATTTTGGCATTAGGTCTGCTCAGTATTGGATGTAAGATGAAATTGTCTGCAGATAGGTTAGAAGTGACGTGTTGAATATGAACGTTACGACATGACCTGTGGTTCGTTATATCATAATTCAAATGTTGAGATTGTGGAATGACTTGATAAAGTTTTTTTTTCACTGACTAGTGCTGGTGTCTTTTACTGCACGAAAAAAAACTTTTCTACTTCCTATACTCCATATGAACAATGAACACCACTCTGTGCAACAACATTGTTAATCCACATTAACCTGTATTCCCATTATTCCACTGTTTAGCCAGTTTTGTCATTTGGTTATGTCAGCCCTCCTCAATTCCAGGTTGTGTATCATTTGTGAAAGTGTATTCTGGATTTCTTCCCAATTCACAGAAAGCCACTAATTAGCTGATTAAACTGTTTAAAATGGAGGAACGTTGACTGGCTGCAGCAGATGGGACGGGGTTCAGTGCTTCTTTAAGGTTGTGTGTTGGAGGAAACTGGGTTATTTACACAGTTGCATCGACTGTGTAAATAACCCAGTAGGTGTGTTTATTACAATCGCAGAACATATTATTACTTGCATAACCTGTGTGCTCATTTTAGTCATAAGAGAATACAAAAGAAAGATAAAATGAGCACCTTGGCCTGTGGATAGCAGAGTGCATGTAACAAGGTGCATGCAAGGAGCATGAGAGGTATAAAAAATGACGCCAGAGGTCATTTGACTTCAACTTCTTCATTCTGAATCCACGCTCTTCATATTTTTGGATCTGTATTACAATTGTCTGCAAATCTGAAGAATAAAAACACCTTATACTTAAGAAATAGAATTTTGTTCTTTTGTGTTTCAGTGTTTGGTTCACACATCTGTAAGTGTTTTTACATTTTTATTTAAAGTTGAAGAAGACTGAACAGGGAGAAGAAAACAACATGTGACAGAGAAGCTCATAATCCATTTAAGGAGGCATATGATGAAAAACTCACTTTTTAAGTGGTTGTGCACATACATTTGGGTGTCTCGAGTGCCTTCCCACCCACAAACTGTGAAATCAGACAAGCAGCCAGTTTTTAGTGAAAACATAAGATTCAACAAACCAGATTTGCTTCTTCCTATGCCACATGCAGGCTCAGTAGAATACGCTGCCCCCATCTGAGTATCTCCACCTACGGCTTGAGAACGCAGGGATAGCGTCCCAATACCCATACTACCATACTGTTTAGTATGCCAGAAAAAGATTTAGTATGCCAAATACAGTATACAGGATGTCCTACTGCATCTGGTCACATTTTGCAGCTGCAGTACCTACTAAAAGTAAAAAGAAAGAGTATGTAATTTGGAACGCAGCCTGCGTCTTTGCAAAGGTGCACACAATACAGGTATATTCAGACAGACAGTATGAGAGAAAGAATGTCTTTTTTAAAAACATTAAAGCATGTAAAAATGTTCAAGTAGAAACCCAAAATACAGTATGAACCTGAAAATGAGCATGATATGTCCCCTGAAATACTGAAACCTTTCGTTCTGGGAATAAATTACACTCGTAGAAACCTCTTCGTAAAAAAAAAATCAAAAATAAACTCATGAGAATTAATCAATATATTTATTCAATGCTTAAAATATTCACTTATATTACATGACATTATTACAACATTAACTTCTAATCGTGATTAACAAACTTTCAAGAATTATGTCATAGAATATGAATGCATAAAAGGAATCATTTTAAGGCATTGTTTATACATTCAATAAATCCCTCGAAACCCCTCCTGCATCCACGTATGTGCCTTGATCAGAGTATGCATGTGTCCTCTTAGATAACATAATACATAATAACATAATACTCATAATACTGTGTGTGTGTGTGTGTGTGTGTGTGTGTGTGTGTGTGTGTGTCTGCATATCCATGTTTCTGTTCAGCCCATTTCATCATTGACACACATGAAGTTACACAGAAAAAAATTATAAATTAACAAGAAAGGTAAACAGAAAAGTCAGGTACAGGAGCCAGTGATTAACAAAAACTCTCAATAGTGTATATGTGTTTGTGTGTGTGCGTGTGTGCGTGCGTGTGTGTGTGTGTGTCTCTACAGTCGACTGGAAATGGAGCTGGTGACTGATGGTCTGATCAACTCTTCCATTATCAGAGCGAGGATGTGGCACAACTGCTTAGCCTGAAAGAAATCAACAGATTAAGATTATTACCATATATATATAAAATATATGTATACAGATACATTATATTTGTATTTATATACAGTATATATAAATATATATATTTATATATACTGTATATAAATATATATATTTATATACAGTATATTTAAATTCATATATTTACATATATATATATATATATACATATATTTATATGTATATATA